>OZ024740.1:198165581-198193081 GCA_964016885.1 Eledone cirrhosa
CATGACCTCGTTGAGGGCAGCATGGCGTGGAAGGCGGCCGGCACTGTGGAGGCAGGAAAGCGGGTGGAGGTCGAAAGAGTCTACGATGGATCCGCAGCGACATTGGTGTGGCTCGCAGATGCGGAGGCCGAGCCTCAAGTAAACGCCGATGCGCAGGCTATTGGGGTCTAGCTGCATGCCAGTGGAGAAGGTTATGATTCCATTCTAGGTTGTATTCCATCACGACAGCACATACTGCTTCCCAGCATCATGGATTAAACTTTGAGTTAATGCCGCGAATGTTTGACTATTGGGTAATCAGATAATCCAAGCGTAAAATCATCAATGTAGATATAGATAGAGTTTGCTGGATTTATGAATGTGTTAGAAGTGATGAAACAGCGTGGTAAATGTTTAAGATAAACATTCATTAACTCAAGAAGATTGGTGTCTGATGCAAGCAAATTCCTTCATCGATATCAGATACAACATCTTATGAACTTCGCGTGTTGAGTTACTTATGGCGAACTATAATGTTTAATAATTCGCGACTAGTATAACAGCTCTGTACGGCTTTCATTGCAATGGGATGAAAAAGTCTGTAAATGGGTATGCTTGCTCCAAGGAATGGCATAATATTAGAACACCACATACATATATACACATACATGTATGCCCACGTACATATGTGTGTTGGTATGTCAAATACACACATATATATGTGTATATCCGTGTGGGGAGCAACACGTGTTGGTTTGTTTTTAATTTTTTTTTCTTCTCTCTTTCTAATCCGATTCAAAAAATTATTTGGCAGTGATGGTCGGTTTTTTCCCCTTCCTTCTATTTTGTTTCTTTCTCTCGCTCTTCGCGTATATTTTGGTGCGTTATATTTGTGAGGTTCCTATCAATGGTTAATAGCATTTATTATTTGTGGTTACGTTTCCATTCTAGGATGTATTCCATCATAGCAGCACATTCTGATTCCAGGAATCTTATATTAGACAGTGAATTAATGCCGGGAATGTTTGGAACGCAAAAGTATTTGAGTGATGGGTAATCCAAGCGTAAGATCATTAATGTATGGTAAAAAAATCTTAAATAGAGCTTGGAGCAGATGTTACGTTAAGAGAACATTCAGACAGAGTAGATGTGGAAAAGTTGAAAATATTTACCACGTTTGGTGTTGAACTTGTAGGTCCAGACATTTTTTTTTTTCAATCACAGGAAAGTGTACACACATACATATATGTATTTATACAGGTACATATATTAATGAACATGTATTTCACGTTAAACGCTGAGGGACATCAGTAAATAATAATAGCTGTTTCTACTTTTGGCACAAGGCCAGCAAAAACCCAGTACATTACTGGTAATTTATTTTATAGACCCCGTAAGGATGATATATATATATATATATATATATATATATATATATATACAGGAAAACAGTCAGGACCCCGACGGCTGAGCTGCGGCCATTTCAACAGCTAGATCCCGAACTAAACCAGCAGCATATATATATAATAGAAAAAAAACGAGGAAGTTTTGTTTAAATATAGAAAAATATTTATTGTGTATCGACATGTTAAGCGCGTTTTCCAGAGAATTGGCTGAAGGTAACCCATAGGAATTATGGACCCGACTCCAGTATCGATCTGCTAGTCAGACTGGTGATGTGACAAAAAATATATATTTGATTATATATATATATACTAGCTGAGCTACCCGGTGATACTCGGCTATTTCATGAAAGTTACAATATATTTGGCACACATTACAAAATATTAGACCATTAAAATATGATTGCTGAATTTTAACCAAAGTAGGAATTATAACAGAATATTTATTGCCGTTTGGTCAAAGTAAATCATCAAGATAAAAATATTAGTTTTTTCCAGTGGTGATTTTTTGAATACTGCTCCCTATTACAGTCAGCATATATAATGCATTACTCATAGATGAATCATTAGGTATGTTGTCAGTGAAAAGTGCATGACCAAAAAAATACATTGAGATTTTTTTTATTTATTCTTTTCTTTCTTTTTTCTTCTATTTTTTTTGCTCAATCTGAACCTCTGAAATTCAAACAACATGTAAAGACTATTTAAAAAACCATAAATAAAATAAGAAAATAAATTTAGCATTGGTTTATGATTGAATGAAGCATTTACTTACTCATTTCTGTAATTCGGGGAAAGTGTATTTAAATTTGTACACTATAGCTTTCACCAATCTTTGCCTCTATGGCAGTAGGATCTTGTTTGAGAGAGATTTGTTTTCTAATTCTATTATTTATACCAACAGTTATAGTGGCTCACATGACATACATAGATACATACACACACATGTATGTGTGTAAGACAGTTGTTTGTGATTTGAAATGGATTTTGCTAATATTTTTAGTAGATCGAGTTATCACATAGAACCATTCCTTTTTGCTTCATACATATATACATACGTGAGAAAGTAAGGTGGGATTTGAAGGAAATTTGGCTGCTATTTCTACCCAACAAAGTCCTCACTTATACTACTTTATATAGCAGAGGTACCCGGGAATGCCTACATATTCTTCCAAAGTAACATCATGCAGTAAATTTGCGGCTTCAGAATTCCTTGCAAACTACATGACTAAGGAATTAGGAACTCTATGTATTGTCATTGAATGAGGAATTACGACATAGCTCATTCCAAAGCTTCTGGATAAACAACATTCTTGGTTTTGCCCTGTGGTGCCACAATGAAGAGACATTGAGGGTTCCCAATAGAGTTGACCATGTGAAAAGACAGGATCTGCCAGATTCAACCCAACGACTTTAAAGGATTGCCGTTGAGATGTATTAATGGTCATGGCAAAACTGAGCCTGATCGGAACTTGAAGTCTTTGAAATTCAAATGGCAAATCAGTTGGCTTCAGAGGTATTCTGGGAATGAAATTATTGTCACCAGCAAATTTTCCTGACATGATTGCAGCTTCTAGAACATTGGACATCATATTTTTGATGATGAGTCTTGTGCCATTACAAAGTTTTGGAGGATCCAGATTGCAAAGTAGCATAACCGATGCTCCAAGCTTCAGTATCAGGTTGTGTGGAGGAATTCCCGCTTGTTCAAGACTGTTCAAAAATTCAGTTGGATAGTTTACAACCTGGTCTTGAGAAGTGATTGTGTCAACTGATCTGTGGCATATTTTCTCTCCGGGTAACATCTCCAGCAGCCTTCTGTTGATTTCTTTCACAGCAACATATTTAGGTGCTAAGATTGCTCGTTAACAGAGCCATTTCGGATCACATTGCGTGGTATGAATGTTTGGTAACACTCTGGCAATCAGCTCTTGTTCTGTGTCAATGATATGGCCAAATGACAAGTGAATATGGTCATTGGAGTCCTTTTCAAGAAGTCCATTTCCAATTTAAGTAGTTGGATGGCAAACTCACTGACACCTTTGTCACCAGTTAAGTGCACGCGCTGTTGGTTGTAAGGCCCAGCAGCTGAAAGTAGGGCCAGAGAGAGGATGTTTTCAGACAGGCATTGACCTGATCAGCTCGAGTCCCTCGAAGAATTACAGGCAGAGTTTGTCTGAAATCACCAGCAAGACCATTGTCACTCCTCCCATTATGCAACTATTTTCTCTCAGATCCCTTATCGTCCGGTCCAAAGCTTCAATTGCTCCTTTATGGCTCATAGTAGCTTCATCCCAAATTATCATGTTGCATGTTTGCAGAAGATTGCCTTTGGGTGAGTTATTCTTGGTGTTGCAAAAAGATTGTTCATGCCGTGTGAGATCTATGGGCAGCTTAAACATGGAGTGTGCAGTTCTTCCTCCATCCAGAAATGTTGCTGCAATGCCATTTGAAGCCACGGCAGGGGCAATATGTTGCTTTTGGCGAACTTTTGCAAGCAGGGGGTTTATGAGGAGTATCTTGCCTGTGTCAGCAGGAGCATCGATGAAGAAAAGTCCTCCCCTGTCATTTTGAATGTTTCGATGATGTTGTGGTAGGCGTATTTCTGGTCATCCATCAATCGATGTTCATCTTCATCCACAAACTTACGCAATGCTTGAATATCGTAGTTTGTCTCCTGAAAGATGTCTTGTGCTACCTCCATTTCTTCATCTAGCTCTGGCATCCCGCAATTAGCTAATGTGCTATTCATTGCTTGAACTCGATGGGACAGGTCACAGAGAGCTTGATTGTAAATCCTGGGGGTATATTCCATATACATATTGCCATGATGTCTTCGGGCTAGGTGTAGATAGTCGTCCGACATATTGTTTTTGTACTCCTGCCAGAGTAGATGAGCTTCATCAATTCCACATGCTGTGAGCATAATAGCAAATAATTGTCTTATTTGACTGGCTATTTGAGTGATTGCTGCTTCTTCCAGTCTCCATTGTCATGCAGGAGTCCATGCTGTTTATATGCTTCTTGGTATGTTGCGCACCACCTTCCTCTGAAGCACCTAATATCCTCGAACATATGCAGAAGTAGCCGTAAATAAAAACATTCTCTGTTGTTGGGATGGACATTGTAAACACGCCCAATAGCATCACTTGACTTGACTTCATGACCTTCCACTAAATGACCCTGCTTTCTTCGATTCCAGGTCTTGCAATTAGTCCACGTGTAGTATGTTGGGACTTCAGCATATAGGAGGGGTCGATCAAATTCATCATTCTGGCAGAGTTTAAAGAAAGCAGTTAGTGTAGTGTCATGTGATGCTTGTGCCAACTGATGAGCAGTTAACTCAGTGAAGTACACTCTCTGTCCATTTTCCAGATGGACTGAGAGGTTGACCACCGTTGGGTGGCGTTGGTGGATATCAAATCCAAAGATTCGCCAGATAGCTTTATTGCTGGAGATGTATCCACCTGTTTGATACCGTTTGACCTCATCCAGCCCACCATCATTGAGTTCTTTGTCAGTAATAAAGGTTGCCATGTCACTGTCCTTGTTGATATATGTTGTGACATATAGAATTGCCTTGACGGAGCTGCAATACTGAACATTGATATGAGCTTTCAAAAGTTTACACAACAATTTGTTGTGTGGGACGACCCACTGATTGTTTATGGTCAGCTCCTCTACTCGAACTGTTAGGCTTGCAGTATTGGCTCCATGTTCTGGTCTACACCTACGATAAAGGGGGTATCCATTATTGTCATTCCGAGTTTCCCGATTGTCATTCCGAGTTTCTAGGATAATGTTGGCTGCATTTTTGATGTTTCATGCAGGGAGAGGCTGGATTGATGACTCCACATGGACCATGAATGGAATTTGGACTTGATGGTTTCAAAGAGCTCTCGATCACCACCATTATCAGGCAACTCTGCTGAAATGATCTTATCAACATCATCTGGTCTTATCTTCTCCTTGCACCAGATTAGTGTGTGAGAGTGAGGAAGACCTCTCTTCTGCCACTCAATAGTGGTCATCCAAGCACTAAGCTCACCAAAGATACTTACTTCTTTTAGGAGCCAGATTATATTATTTTTTTGCTTTTCATCGAAAACCCGAGCAATGAGGTCATGTCGATCCTTTGGTGTTTGATTTTGAAATAATTCATTTGATATTTCTGACCAGTTTGAATTGCATGTAAATGTAATGAAGAGATCTGGCCGACCGAATCTTCTGAAATAGGCCATTGCATCTTGCGTACGTTCATGCATGTAACGTGGTCCTCCCGTGAAGCTTGATGGTAGTATGACTGGCTGGCCAATATTTCTTGGGTCAACATCAGAATTGATAGCATCTCTAAGGTGGATGTAGTTATCTGCCCTTAACTTAGTTTGATTCCTTCGCAGAAAACCCAATTTTTCTGTTTCAATTTTGGCATAAATGTCCACCATGAACTGGCTGGTTACTTCTTTGAATCCCAGAACTTGGTTGAAGTGATCACGTACCATGAAATGACAAGCATAGAATTCTTTGCAGCTGATTGATCGGCCAGCTTCTTGTCCCGTTCCTGGGCTGATCTGCCGTAGCCGAAAATGATATCCATCTTGACCATTCCAAAAGATGAGCGGATATTGGAGTGAAACATAGGCTCTATGAGTTTCAAAAATTCCCTCCAAATGTCCACTTTGGCTTTGCAAAACAATGTCACGTCGTTCATGCTGTTCATCATCCATTATGATTGCAACTTGATCAGTGACAGGTGCATTGAATATGCGTTCATGTTCTGAAACTGGGCGTTTTCCTGTCCTAATGATGATTTTACGATCTCTTGTGTTGTTCATATGCTCCAGTGCATATTTAAATACACTGACGTACATGTGATGTTGGTGAAGCATTTCGTGTAAGTTTATGAATATGTATAACTGCAATACACCATGGACATTGATGCATCTTTGTTGTGCCTGTGTTTCATTTCCACCCATGAAGTAAACCTGCACAAATTTGTGATCCTCCTGAGAAAGTGGTAGAAGGCCACCCATTAAGTGGTAACACTGTCCCTGAATGTTATAAGTTGTACAGAATCTAAAGTCAGTCACATTCCTGTCAGCCCCAAAAGAAGTCATTTGAAAGGCAGAATTATATTTTATGATGTATTTATTGAAGTGTCGTGATTCTGGTGTATGCTGAAGGAGCAGATTCTTCAGAAATTCAGAGGTTCTTGTATTGTTTTAAGGCTCACTTTACCTTTTGAGCAGCATAGACTTAGTGTTTCTGCTGACCACTTCTTGGCACCACAATACTGGCAGCATTTGTTCATTTCCCAATGTTGATTTGTGGATTACTGCTGTAGTCCTTTTGGGCGTCATGAGAAAAAGCACCCATCAACCAGTTCATTTTACTTGTGGCTTGTTCTCCTGCTCGGGCAGTAGAACGATGTGCTTGATTAGCATTTGGTGTGTTAATTTCTGTATTAATTCAAATAACAGCAGAAAATAATATATTCAAATAATATCTTTTAAAAATACCGTTTTTTTGTCTGTTAAATACATACATATATACAACTTCTATAAAGGCATCTGTGATATCTTTAGACATTAGAAAATAAGCTTTGATGGTAACATATATCGTTTGCTAAAGAACGCCCCCCCATAACACACATATGTGTGTGTAAATGTATATATATAAACGCGGACACATAAATAACATTGGGAGAGTTAAGAAGTGTGTAAAAATAATAAATAAATAAAAGTTAATGAACGCTGGCTGCTTTCTCTCTCTCTCTCCCATCCCATTACTCTCTCTCATTTTCTCTCTCACATCCCCCCTCTCTCTACAGAATAGAGAACAACAAATAAAGAAAAGATAAATAACGCTAAGGAAGTGGGAGAGTTAAAATTGTGTAAAAATAATAAATAAATAAAAGTTAACAACGCTTGTTGTTTTCCCCCTCTCTCTTTCATCGACTTTCTCTCTCATCTCCTTGCTCTCTTTCTTTCTCTCTCACATCATCTTACTCTCTCTCTCTCCCATCTCCCACTCTCTCACTTTATCTCTCATCCCTTACTCTCTCTCTCTTTCACTCTCCCATCCCGCACTCCCTTATCTACAGACTGGAGAACATAATAAAACAAAATGGATGATCTCTTTTGATATTCATTAGAAAATAAGATAAATTGAATTTAAATGAATTCCTTGCTTTGCAAAGTAAAACTTTTTCGACCGTTACCTGTCCGAGTGTATAGTGAATATGTACATGTAATTCTGAGGGGTTTGGTTCGGTTTATTGCTAGTTTTAGGCGGACACACAGAATCGTAAACTTGCATTTATATATATATATATAGGTAAGTTATCGGAGGTAACCACAGTAAGTAAGGTACTACATACATAGCACAGTATAAAAGTTTTAATATAGATGAGATTCTACAGGACTAGAATTGTTTCATTCTTTTAAAATCATCATGATTTCTAAAGAATGAAACAGTTCTAGTCCTGTAGAATCTCATCTATATTAAATATATATATATATATATATATATATATATATATATATATATATATATATATATATATATAGAGAGAGAGAGAGAGAGAGAGAGTGTGTGAGAGAGAGAGAGACATAGAGATAGATAGATAGATAGATACATAGATAGATAGATATAAATCAGCATGGATTCAGCTTGAAACTGGTTAGACCTTTACTCACCAGAGTACTCGAGATTTGGGGTAGTAGAGTATGATAATTATTATAAAGAGTCATGTAGTTCTAGACTGGAACTAGCTGTTGAGACGGCAAGGTCACAGCCGTTGGGGTCCTGACTATTTATTATATATATATATATATATATAGTAATAATAATAATAATAATAATAATAGTAATAATAATAATAATAATAATAATAGTAATAATAATAAATTTGAAGACTAAAATCCAAAGAGGCCTCGATAAGGATAAATATATATCAGATATATAAGAACCGCAGAGCAAATATTTATTAAAATAACAGATTAAAGTTTAAGCAAAGAATCGCTGCTTTCACCCTTAACGGGATCTTCTGAAACTCAGAAGATCCCGTTAAGGGTGAAAGCAGCGATTCTTTGCTTAAACTTTAATCTGTGATATATATATATATATATATATATATATATATATATATATATATATATATATATATATATATATATATATATATATATATATATATATATATATATATATATATATATACATATATATATATATGCGATCGTCTTCCCTACAGTTTTCATCTACCAAATTATATTCACAAGGAAGTATTCAACCCTGGGTATTAGTAGAAGAGAGTTGTTCAAGGTGCCCTTCAGTGGGACTAGATCCCAAATCACATAGTTGCCAATCAAAGTCCTGAACCCTACAATCATTTCTGTGTCAATAATGCATGTCTGTGCCTAACAAAATTATATGTACATAAAAATATTCTCCCAGGCTGGTCACTGACGTTTTTTTTTCAATGCTGCAGGTAATCAATAACAGGCGAGGTAAGCCATAAGTTAGCCTCCAATTGTTTCTGAGTCTCTTTTATAGAATATACGCTTCAGTGATTTCAATAAAGTACTTCAGAAACTAATCTAGATGTTCCATCCTTTTGCCAACACAACATTTCAAAATTATTTTCATTTTTATTGTTTTTGTTAGTAATAGCCCAGAGCTGACCAATGTATTCTGGCAAGTATTTGTTGCCGTTTCAATGGAATTTCTTTCTAAACGAAACCTTTTATCATTGATACAGCCTGCAGTCCTTCCTTACTGCTTAATTACTTCTGCCCCAGCTGTCTTTCTTTTAGTTACTAATGCTAAACTGCTATTCAGGTATGACTATTCCGCTATGATAGTGCTGGAAGGTAGTTAATATATAGTTTACTTTGTCCACTTGCCGTAGCTCGGAAGTTCAGCTCTTGGCACGTTCTAAGTGTTCATGTATTAATTTTTCTGGTTGGGTCAAACTATGTCAAGAACACATATATACATTTGCATTAGCATTTATTCAATCTCAAAACGCTTCTAGTTTTATGTAGCAGAGAATTCACTCTTTCACAATTCTTTGTCCAAGCTACTGCATTATACCAATACTACTTTACTGCCTTTCACCTACACTCACTATCAACATTATCGTTTATACTTTTGGCACCAGGACAGAAATTTGAAGAGAAAGGGAAAGTCGCTTAAATCGACCCCAATGTGTTACTGCTACTTAACTTTATCAACCCCAAGAGGATGAAATGTAAAGCTAACCCCGGTAGGATTTGAATTCCAAGCATAAAGGGCGGTAAGTATAAGCCGCAACGAATGTTGTCCGACACCCTACAGATACTACCCAGAGTTGCTGTAGCTTGCCTGAAGCATTATGTTAAGTGTAGAAAATAATGTTTGATTAGAAAGCTACCAAAATATGAATCGGACATTGATTATTAAAAATATGATGATAACACTTTGCAGTTGTTTAATGGTCATTATATTTCGGCATAAATTATCTTCAACAAAAGGATGTGGATTGGCAGTATCGGTAGAGGGTCGGACACCATGCTTTGACGTATAGAGTTATGGCCCTTGCCATTCTGAGTTCAAATCCCGCCGAGGTTAACTTTGCCTTTCATCCTTATGGGGTCGATAAAATAAAGTACCAGTAATGCACTGGGTAATTGCTGGCCTTGTGCCAAACGTAGAAACAATTATTAGGGAAACTCACTCAGATTCTTGTCGCTCTTGAGCTGCAATTTTGAAAATTTTAAATATTTTTATCCCAACGATGGATGTGGCGAATTGATCATGTGGTATGTGTTTTAGGCTATGTTTTGATTCAAGATATGGTCATATCTATTTTTGAATTGAAGTGAAATGTGGGTATGGGTGTGTCTATGTTAGCCACTGCTCATTGAATTTTAATCTGATGTTGATCTGGGGTTTGAACTTAGCTATTAGAATAGCTTTTTAGGCTGCCATTACCAGTATTCATATGCCTGGCTTCGATAATAACTTATATCTTTATAGATATGCTTAGACTTTTCCCTCTCTCTGTATACACATACACACACACACACACATATATATATACATATATATATATATATATATATATATATATATATATATATATATATATATATATATATATATATATATATATATATATATATGTGTGTGTGTGTGTGTGTGTGTGTGTGTGTGCCTATATATGCACACACACGCATATATATATATATCAAACTGAAGGACCTTTAATAGGAAAGTATCGTAACAGTTGTAGACGGGGTGAGTAGGTATAACATATGGTGTTTTTGATTCTTGCTAGGAGACAACCATTAAAATGTTAGGTACGGTTACTGGACAATAACGGAGACAACCAAGAAAGTGGTTATGTACGGTAAATGGTGAATAACTGAACGGTATCGATCCAATTTGAAAAAGAATTATCCCTTTCCTTGTCATTTAGGCCGAAAGAAAGTCAGGCGTTCGCAAGTAAATCTAGAATATAAAAGAAGTTGAAGTTCACTGGCGTATAAACAGCATATGGTATCTCAGCAAAGTCATTAAAAGTCAATAACTCATGATGATTTTCAACGTGTTATGCTTGAAAAGAATATGTATAAAGAAGCAACCAGTTTCTTTAGAAATACCATTCTATTTTCAGTTGAACTAAAAGTAACAGCAAAAACCAATTAAAGGATATGTAAAAGACTGGCCACGACTTCCAGTGAAATAATACATAGACGATCGCAGCAGACTGAGTGTTTCTATATTGGTCTATATATAATGAAGGTCGGTAAATAGTAATTCAGCTACAATGAAGCTTATAGTGACAAACGCAATAATGACATGCAATTCATAGGCACTCCTCCTCGAATATATATATGTATATATATGTGTGTGCGTGTGTGTATATTTATTTATATATATATACACATATATATACATGCATATATATATATATATATACATATATATACATGCATATATATGTGTATATATGCATATATATATATATATATATATATATATATATATATATATATATATATAACAGGAGACTGGACTGGTGTAATTCCTTAAAAGTTTTATTATACTATGATCATTACAATGACCGGGTTCAGTATGAATTAGGTGACATCATCAGGTATTCGAAATGTTATATTTCGAATACCTGATGATGTCACCGGATTCATACTGAACCCGGTCATTGTAATGATCATAGTATAATAAAACTTTTAAGGAATTACACCAGTCCAGTCTCCTGTTATTTTATAATAATTAACTCCGTACTCGCACCACCAACTACACAAACGAAGACGGGTGAGTTGCATTACGTTGAGTGCTCTCCATAATATTACATCGAGGTTGACCATACGGAATGACCAGTTCTATCCAGTGGTGAACCAACAAACCTAAATAAATATATTATATATATATATATATATATATATATATATATATAAGGGCGTAAATGAATACAAAATTAGTCAATTATTATAAATAATAGCTGAAAAAGTCGAGTAAAATACTTCTGGAGACGGCAAAGGTGGAGGATAGAGGAATCAGCGAGGAATCGAAACCCACATCTGTAGAATGGCCAGAATTGCAACGTTTCCAATGATTTTTCAGTCAACCGGTTATTTACACTTCTAACCACAGACTTATAGTCTTTTGAAAAATGGAATTAATGACCTGTGACTCTTTAGCGTAGTGGCTAACGCCTTCGCTCGGGAGAAGTGTAGTTTGACTCCTCAAATCTGTTTAAGTCCACATTTCTCCTCTTATGTTGTACGTTATCCGAATTCCTCAGCTATCATGTATAGTGACTATTATCATATCCATGTTATTATAGTGATATGCAGTAGGAAGACTGCATAACAGAAATTCAAATATAATCTAAAGCAAACCAATTACATTTTCCATCGAAATTTCTAAATTAATGAATGCCTGAACTAATCGCAAAGAATTCTTTGATTGGTTACCCTGCAAACCAAAGTATTTATTGAGGAATGGTTTGTATCAAATCATGATGAAGCATATTTATTTTTTCAGCCTGGATGTCCATGCGCACGATAGTTCAAAATATTTACGCAACTCTCCTTCATATATAAGAAAACCTAGATTCAATCACACAGCAATATATGTTTCTTTATGGATGTCAATATTATTGAAATGAATCACATGCAGCCAATCATTAGCGTTCTTGAGTGTAACATATTGCAAAATAGCTCTTAGGCATAAACATTGATCGAATCAAAGTTTAGTACGTTTTTGAAGATAAAGGCTTGTCATATTTAGATTCATGCATAACATATTCAGTCAGAATGTGACCAGAAATCTTATCCAAACTTGTTAAATATTGATTGTCAATAACGTTGCTTATGTATTCTGGTAAAACTTGCTTTTGATATATATTTAGATGTTGTAAACTTTGAAATGAAACAAGCAGATAAAGAGTGTCTGTTGCATTACGTAAACTATAAAGATTGCTTCGATAGTAAAGATAGATGGATATCATCCTTCACAAATCTCCGTCTATTCAATATAGTTTCTAATGAATTTTGAAAGAGACAACCAAACAATTGAAATGCATGAATTGTCCGTTATGTAACCCGAAGAAATAGTTATTATTATGGTCGATCTCATTATCTTGTTATTGGAAATATTGTGAGGGGAAATTGAAAATACACCAAAGAAACAAAAACAAAAACAACATAAATTCAGCTAGAGGTACAGCGGACCTAAAATTTCAAGACATCTTCATGCGCTGATAAATCATCTATAGTTACGTTACTGGTAACAGTTATACACTCCTGCAAATGATATGACCTCAGTAAAAATCAGCGTGAAGCTGGGGTATACTGGGCGATTAGTTAAGGTTTGATAATGACAATTGTTATATGGTGGAAAACATATTAAGTGACAACGAACGTGAGGAAGGCTTTGGAATATATCCAGTACTTATAAATGGTACAAGGTATCAAACAAAATTCCCCCGGTATAACAACTGAAATTAGTATAGAAGTAAATAGATATATATATATTAGTCTCGTTCTAGTGGAATCAAATGTAATATGGATCGCCATCGATTTCAACGAGTGTTGTCTGTTCAACGAAACAGGCTTCTCATTTAATGAAAGTGAATACGTAAGCTTATCGTAATTCTCAAGACGATTCTGTGTGACAGTATGTAACAATGTCGGCCATTTGAATTATAGGTAGAATTTATTGGATCCATCGGAGGTAAACATTACTTCAAAATGGTGCACTGTGTGATCTAACCCGAAACGCGGTGATTGTGAAGCGAACGTTAAAACCATTTCTCCATGGTACGTTCATTATATAGTAGGATAGATGAATAGCCGTAAGGTATTTAATTAATTACCAAACAACAATATATGATTTCTATTCAACTACTAGAAATAGTTGCCAAATATACTTCAAATGCTGCAGTAAATCATAAATAACTAATGACACATAGGATAATACAGTTGTAAAAATAGTAAAGCTGAAAATCAAATGAAAACTTTTAGTCATAGCCCAGCTGCATCGGAGCTGAGTACGTTATGTTGTCTATATTATTAAGATGAATAAAAATATTTAACCAAACATGGGCTCTGAACTGATGAGGTCGTAGGGGGACGTCATGATACACAGTGTAGTTTTACCATTTTAAAGCCTGGTGGCTTCTGAACAACGCTGACTTCTGAGAGATATATAGAGTGTGAGATATTGTGTATGTGTGTAGGTGTTTGTGAGAGAAATAGATAGATAGATAGATAGATAGAGAGAGAGAGTGAGAGAGAGAGAAAGAAATAGAGTGAGTGAGAGAGAGAGTGAGAGAGAAAACATTGATCTCAATATTTGACTAGTACTATATCAAACTTGAAAGGATGAAAAGTAACATGGGACTCATCGGGATTTAAACAGAGTTCAGAAGGCCGGAACGAAAACTGCAAGCCATTCTATCGGACATTATATCGTTTCTATGGGGATTGGCAGCATCGGTAGAGAGTCAGACGCCATGCATTGCAGCAGAAAGTTACGGCCCCTTATGGTCTGAGTTCAAATCCTGCCGAGGTTAACTTTGCCTTTCATCCTTACGGGGTCGATAAAATAAAGTACCAGTAATGCACTGGGTAATCGCTGGCCTTGTGCCTAAAAGTAGAAACAATTATATCGTTTTTACAACTTCGTCGCCTCTACAGCATTTAAACTGAGGCATGACTTCCTGTACCGCCATATTTTGAGGACAGCGTGTAGAAAGTATAGTTAGAACATCTATTACTAAGGCAAAGAAAATTAGTAGCTTATTGTCGAGATGAAGTGAAATTTGTAGATATTACAGAAGTGTATATTAACTTCTAATTGTTATTTCCTCTAAGGGCAAAGTAAACATACCCCGAATATATTTCTATTGGTATTTGAGAATGTTAATGCTAGACAGAAGAAACCGGCCTACAAGGGAAGTACAATTACTAATATCATATAATATAATTGTTTCTACTTTTGGTACAAGGCCAGCAATTATCCCAGTGTATTACTGGTACTTTATTTTATCGACCCCATAAGGATGAAAGGCAAAGTTAACCATGGCGGGATTTGAAACTCAGATCATAAAGGGCCGTAACTCTTTGCTGCAAAGCATGGCGTCTGACTCTCTACCGATACTGCCATAATATAATATAATTGTTTCTACTTTAGTCACAAGGCCAGCAATTACCCAGTACATTACTGGTACTTTATTTTATCGAACCCGTAAGGATGAGAGGCAAAGTCAACCTCGGCGGGATTTGAACTCAGATTGTAAAGGGACGTAACTATGCTGGAAAGCATGGCGTCCAATCCTCTACCGATACTGCCAATTTACCGCCCATAATATAATATAATACAATCAATATAATATAATATATGTTCCCTCTTAAGTATTATATCATAATGTTTGAGATATTCGGTTTTTATATCTGGTGATGGCTATGTGGTTCTTGCTGGTGTACTACACCGTATCTTGACCTCACGGCTGCTAAGTAATAGGACCTAGTTATCATGAAGTTTTGCCAATAATATTATAGAAAATGCTTTAGAATAGATATTATGAATCTTGTAGCTAGGACATATTTCTGATTCTTACATTCCCTAATATCAACACACACACACGCGCACACACACACACACACACACACACACACACACACACACACACACACACACACACACACACACACACACACACACACACACACACACACACACACACACACACACACACACACACACACACACACACATTTATATATATAGGCGTATATCTACTGTGCGTATATATATTCCTATTTCTTATGAATACTATTAACGCACTCTTTCATAGAGATATCGACTACGGTGTAATACCAAACGTAGACTGCTTTGTTTTATTGCTTTGTCTGTAGAAAAGGCAGAACCCATGACCCTCTTCAGGAACTCTGTGGCTTGTGTGTTGGAAAGAAAAAGGTATCGTTAAGCCGGAGCCTTGGCCCAAAGGCATGCAAAAGTATGGCTTCAAATAAAATCCCTAAATTATCAGGGAGTGGTGTTAACCCAAATGACATTTCATGACTACCACACCCTGCTGTCTTAAGCAGGGTTTTAACTGAAAACAATTAACCGAACCCAAATCATGCAAGGATTCCCGTCCGAAGCTCTAATGACTACACGATAAACATTGGATGGATGGAGGATGACGTTGACCTTAGCAGGATTTGAATTCAAACTGCAACAACCGGAATATATATCACAAGACATCTAGTCCAATCGTCTAAGGACAGATACCGAATGACGTTTTATTAAACCCTCTACATATTCGACCATGTGGCTAGACAAGATATCAATTAGACACCAAAGAAAATTCGACATCGTATTTATTCTCACTTATTATCATAATAGAAATTAACATTTGTATATCACAATACGTTATTTTTTAGTCATTCGTAAAAAAAGTAAAAGATTTAATAGAAATAAATCTATTTCTCTGAACGAAAATAAGAAACCCGAAAAGAAGTGCTTAAGACAGACGGTCGATGAAGTAAATCATTAGAGGAGAAACTCTTCTTACAAGAGGAGAAAAAAGGAGTCTGATAAGTGAAGGAATTGTGAATGAAGAAACATCGGTAGAACAACGGCAATGGAAGTGTCCTTATAAAACTCACACGAACGCACACACACAAATATATAAAGAGAGACACAAAATAACAAATTAGACACTGAAGACATAACATAATGTGTGATTAAAAAGCTTTGACAATAAACAATAAATAATCATCCGGTTATTGAACTAACCAAATTGAAGTTTATAATAAGTTGAAGTGAAAAATATGACGTGCGTGTGTTTTATTGGCAGCATGAGCCTACAAAACAATATTATATATATATATATATATATATATATATATATATACAATATATTAACAAAGGGAAACTATATTTATAAAACCATATTTATTTCATTATACATATTTTAAGGGCCACCAATGCAGATTATGGTGCGCTTTCATCAGATAAAATATAATATAGATTAGTTTTATGAATAAATATTGACATATTAACAATATTTATTTATAAAACAAATCTATTTTATATTTTATCTGATGAAAGCGCACCATAATCTGCATTGGTGGCCCTTGACATATGTATAATGAAATAAATATTGTTTTATAAATATAGTTTCCATTTGTTAATATATTGTATATTTACTCCAATAATTTGTTGAGTGCTTTAAATTAGTTATAAAATTATTTTGCTTGTTGTATCCCAACAAATTAAATATAACCTCTATATATATATATATATATATATATATATATATACGCAAAGCAAAATTATGGCTCGGGTTGCTATGTTTCAAATACAATTTGATAGGCTGACAATGATCACGTGATTAGGCACCAAATTTGGTGGTAATTTCGCGCCCCAAAAAGTGAGTGTCATGGTTTAGTGAATATAGACAGTAGCAATTCATGGCTCTTCCAACGCATATCCCTCGGGGAAAGTCCTCCGGGGAAAGTCCTTCTGTGTTCTGTCCACTGGGGCCATGGTTCGGCCAGCGCGTTGGCTCACATTTGCTTATAATAGTGAGAAATGGGGTGAGCGAGAGAGACAGAGGCAGTAAAACAGGAATTTATGTTCAATCTTTGTTAGGAATTTTTTATTTCAATGTATATCTAGATGAACAATCGCGCGCGCGCGCACATGCACACACACACACACACACACACACACACACACACACACACACACACACACACACACACACACACACACACACACACACACACACACACACACACACACACACACACACACAATCACAATAATAACTATAATAGTAATGATCCAATCAGCAAAATGAACCAGAATTATCTTAACTGTGTGGTTAAAGTAAATATTCTTGCACCGAATTACATGTAGTGGGCTGGAATCTGGGACCGCATGATAGCAAAGCGAAATTCCTAACTTCTCAACTATGACTGCTTCTTCTATATACTCAACACAAAAGTAATTTATATTTAGTATTACAAATCTGATGAAAATCACAGAATACACACTAAGTAAAATTCCTTTCTAGATAATCTAGTAATACGGTGTAAACGTCTACGATCAATCAGTAATTTGCTAAAGTTCCATTTTCCTTGTCTGAAACATTACAAGTAGTAATTTGGGGTAGAAATCGAAAACCAGATTACTGATGGGACTTCGACCCGCCTGAATAGAACCTATTCTAAAGTGCTTTAACGATTACCCCGGGAAGATTGCCATTCCGATACCACAAATTTGCTACAATAAATTTGTTTCTGTAAATATTAACTGTATTATTTTTTTTATTCTACAATTTAACTCGTTGCATTTTGGTGTTTCTTTCTTTTCTTTTTTGTTGTCTGTTTAAGATTTTAGGTTGTGTTTACTAGAATGTCTAACTCGTATTTAAAGTATGTCTAGAGATCATGGAAAAGCGCCATAGCTGGTTAATTAGTATTTTTCTGTAGCAAGACGTATAAACTTGATGTGTGATATCTCTCTTTCGAGAAATATTTCGCTTTTACATATACAAATATGGGACGAAATTAAGTATTTGTTGATAAGAAGGAACATTGTGATTAAATTTACAAATTAAAGAATCACATGGTTTCTAAGATTGCTATATCATGTTTAATATAGAAATGGTTTCTACAGGATTAGAACTGTTTCATTCAAAAGAAATCATCAGGAAACAGTTCTAGTACAGAAGAAGCGATTTCTACAATAAAGATATTTACACTCTCTTAATTACCTTACTAATTACCCCCGATTGAACTCGAGACTCTCTCTCTCACACACACACACACATATATATGTATATATATATATATATATAGCATCCGAAATTTTAAGACACTCTTCCGGCTATTTCAAGCGTTAAACTAATATATTCCTTCCATATACTGTACGGTTTGAGTTGTTATTTCTGTTTACCATTTATATACATATATATATAAGAAAAAGACGTTGAAAATGCAACCCAGTATCGACACAAACCTTGTGAGTGAAAATGTATAAACGGAAACAAAGAAAGCCCGTTTTATTTATTGAATTGCACTTCTATTTCAATGGTGCGCCCAATCTTTCCCATATTGCGTTAGTCTAATTTGGATTGAGAATTAGGCTAAAATCCATATGTGTCAGTTGAATTCTCGACCAACTAGAAGTTAATTCACGAGCCGGTTGTTCAGTTGATTGAACAACTTAATGCTCTTCGTCGAAATCGACGAGTGTCCATCAGAGGACAATAATAGTTTTTGAGAGAGTAGCAATAGATTGAATCAACAGCAATTAAACATTGGTACGAAGAATAAACAAAGCTAAAATGAGGTCTTGAAATAGAGGTGAGTCGTAACTGGTATTCTATCAGGTCTTGTTTTTGTTACAACCCAAGTCTGTGTAAGTTGAGCCTGTCTCTTATAGGATTACATCTGATAGGAAATCCGTTGAGCACTTTATTGTTACGGACCTCCGATTTATCATGACAGAAATCTTCTGCACAGAGTCGGAATATATAATGAAATGCATCCCATCCATTATTCTAACAATTTCATCTAATCACCTTCAACTAGTACTTTATTTCTCGACTTTAGAAATATTAAAACAAAGATTATATCTGCGGAATTTTGATCGTGAGAGGGGAAACGACTGTTCGTACACTGTCGTTTTAGTGACCTTTTGTATATTAATTCAGAGTAAATATCTGTTAGATTATATTAACCAATCTTTGCAACTAAGTCAAGTAAGTCCATTGGACTCTTGATTAATAACTACATCGGTGTAGATTTTGTCGGACAATATTTCATGTCAATGCTATATATGAAGACATTTGTAGAATATTTAATTCTTTTCGTTCTATAAACTCTACTTATTTGTTTCAAAGTGGTGGAGAAGTATCGAATATATAAATCAACACTATCTTACAAAGTCTTCCAGATTGTAACGTTTCCGACGAAATGCTTTGCAGAATTTTGTTTCATCTATCATTTTTTGAAGTTGCTTTTTTATGAAATATATGAGAGGTTATAATAAGCAGTATTTTACTCATGACGTTAGTTAAAAAGCATCCGTTGCCAATATTGATCAGATATACAGCGTGATAAAAAAACAGTAAACATGACTTATATTAAGTCGAAAAGAAATAGAGAAACGACAAACATCATACAATGAAAGTTATACTGTAATTTCATTGTCTAAAAATTGGTAACGTTCCCACGAGGAAGGCAAGGAAAGAAGAACAAAACATAAAAATAATTCGATGTTAAAATAAGATTAGTTTATAGAATAAGAAAATTGTGTAAACTAATTTCAAGCTTTTAGATATAATTTACACCATTTTCTCACAATTAATTGAATAGGATTTCATTACGGAGCTAATAGAGGTACATTGCCGCAGTAACGTCTCGACGTCACAGATACACAGACACACAGGTACATACGAACACACACATACACAAAACGTACACATACGAAACACACACACACACACACACACACACACACATATATATATATATATGTGTGTGTGTGTGTGTGTTCAATCACACACACATATATATATGTGTGTGTGTGTGTGCGGATTCAATCGTGAGTAATCACAGTTAGTAAGGTACTCAATACATTAGTAGAGTGCAAACATCAAGTTTAATACAGATATGACTTCTACAGTACTAGAACTGATTTATCCAAGAGAAATAATCAGGAATGCTCTTTCCTGATTGTTTTCTTTTTAATGAGATGAGACAGTTCTAGTCCTGTAGAAGCCATTTCTATATTAAACCCGTTAAGGGTGAAAGCAGCGATTCTTTGCTTAAACTTTACCCTGTTTGTTTTTAATATATATATATATATGTGTGTGTGTGTGTGTGTGTGTGTGTGTGTGTGTGTGTGTGTGTGTGTGTGTGTGTGTGTGTATGTGTGTATGTGTGTGTGTGTGTGTGTGTGTGTGTGTGCGCGCGCGCGCGCGCGTGTGTGTGCGTGCATGTGTGTAATTTGAAAATATCATTGAACATACTATTTTATCTTAAAATACTTTAATTCGTAAACAATATTCTAAATATTAATAGGAACTGGTGTATCAAGTGGTAAACCGCCATTGAAAATAAAATAATTCTGACATCGAGGGGTAAGTGGATTGTACAAATCCTATTTCCACGTCCAAACATTGGAACTAGCCAGGAGAAAAAAAAATGACATTGCAACAACGGATTTAAGAAACCTGAACTACGTCTGTACAGCGCCACGTGATGCACAATATGACTTTACCCGTTGGAGCATAAATACTTTCGTTGAAAGTGGTTGCTTCCAGCTCCTGAGCATCCTACATATAATTAATCTTGAGTGAGCAGGGTTTTTGCGCATATGGATCTGTTGCCCTTAGAGCTTGCTTGCGTTTTGAAGCAGGGGATGGTTTAGTTCCAAAACATATTTTCTATGCTATTATTGATGGAAATATCATTAATAAAAAAGAACGTGTAAGTTGTTTAAAAGCTGCAGAAATGTAACCTGAAAGAGAGATACAGAGGAAAGATAAAAAAAAACATCACGAATATGAGAACTAAAAAAATTGCGAGTAGGAGCATTGAGAGTTTAATTAGAATTAGAGAAGATAAAAAAAAAAATATACGAAACGATGGATGAATAGTTAATAATAATTGAAAGTATAGGCGGTTTAATGAGTGAGAGAAATAGACGCCTTAAGAAAACGTAAGGCCAATATATGAAAGTGAAAGGGAAATAAATTAAGTTAAAAGAACGCTGAAGATAGGCAGAAATAACAACGGCAGACAAGACATTGTGGCATCACTGATGATAAATAAAAATAAATATTAGTAAAGTCATCGTGAACTATGGTTCGAAGCTAAAATAAACTGAGCATTTGTAAGTCATTCTTTGTAAGCACAATACACGTCCTATTGCTGTTTTAACATATATTAATAAAATAATATGAAATGGAGTATATATGATACGATATATATACACTGAAGAAAGAGGTTTGACTAAAGTGCGCTACACTATTTTCCCATCTACATCCACGCACCTGCATTTCTCAATATAATTTTAAAAAAAAGAAAGAAAGAGTAGCCATGTTCAATCTAGGGTTTAAAAGAATGGGCTCTATGTTCCCATAATAAACGTAATGTTGATTTCGGTGTGGATTCAAACTCACAACATAACAATGTGTACCTTGATGATAAGTGTAAACATTATTGGAATCGAAACCACGAGATGTGCCCTATTAGTATGTTGCTTTAAACCACTAAGCTAAAAGATTTCCAGAGTTATGAATTTTGAAATTAAGTGCTAAACGGGCGTATACACGGACACACAGACACTAAAAACAGTCTCAAGTCTGTCTCGACCCTTGAGACTCAGCATGCCAGTGCCTATCCCGCTTTCCTTGGCGTTAAGCGACTTAGAGTACAAGAATTCTCCCTGGATAGGACGCCAGTCGATTTCACGTTTAAACCCCAAGTTAATGCTGGTAACCATTTTTAACCGACTACATTGGAGCAACATGAAATAAAGTGTTTAGCTCAAGAACACAACACGGGACGAAGTCCAGGAATCGAGCCCACGAAGTTACGACCTTCAGTCCAATAGACTTACCACTAGAACATGCTCCTCCACACACACACACACACACACACACACACACACACACACACACACACACACACACACACACACACACACATATATATATATATATATATAAGTATAAATCAAACTTATACATATTTTTAAACGGTGTGTTTTGTTTCTAAAATTCTTTATCAAACTGCTGATCTTTTACCTGACGAATACGATTATTTTAATATATCTAAATATCTAATATATATCTTCTGCAATACAATACTCTGCATATCTTCCGAAATCAAAGTTAACAAACTGGAAAAGTTATTTTTAACTCGAGCGACTTAGTAATCTCTTTCCAGTACTTATGCGTCTTTCGTTAGAAAAATGTTGGAAATATCAGAATTTAGGTAAGTACAAAACTTTTAAAGTCTATCATTCATCTTGATTTATTGATTTTATATATAACTTCATGAATATATGCATTATTTCAAACACTGAATTTGCATTTGGTTTACAAACAAAACATATGTAGGAATATATAAATATACATGTATTGTAATATATACCCTTGCATACGTTTTTTTGCCAAATAAATCACCAAATATTTTCTTTGTTATTAAACGACATATCGTTTTTTACATAAGTGTACATGATGAGTTGAATTACATTTTAACATTTCACACAGTTTATTACATGTCATCTGAATTTGAATCAGAACCAATAACGAAACAGCTACAATTACAGATTCCTGTTGTAATTTGAATTTTTCTACGCCTGGCGGTTCATTTAGACAGCACATAATAAAACCAACTATCAAAGTTAAAATATAAAAAAAGGAAGTTCCAGCATTGTCGTTCTCACTAGAGAAGTATTAGTCATTCTTCCCTCCAAGTGTTTTTTTTTTCTTGTTTCATTGGATGTCACTCTTAGCAAGGTGGCAAGTAGCCAGCAGTAGAGTAGACTTCACGCACCCACGTAATTTGTTGGGATTAAGAAAAGCCAATCACTGCCCTTGAAATCAACAAACAAACCGGAGAAGATTTAAAAGAATTCAGATTATACCCATAAGGGAAACAAAAACAAAGAATAAAGATTCACACGACAAATTCTCGAAGAAAACAACTAATTGGAATAGAGACTTGTTTCATACAAGCCCCGACAACTACAGTGAAAGGGTGAGATTGAGTCCAAAGACCAGGCAAGATTGAAGAAATTGAAGTATGACCATGGAAGGGTTTATAGAACACGCACACACACACATATATATAAATGTATGTGTGTGTGTAAAAAGTAAACATAAATAACAAAGTAGATGGAACAGTACAATGAAGAAAAATATTAGTTTAACGCTTGAAATAATAGGAAATATAAAGTTGTATTCCTGTCTGTTTGTTTGTTTGTTGGTTCACGAATTCCTTCTATGGTTTTGGAGTAAACCCCATAACCCTATATATTCTGAAACCACATTGTCCAGGGTACTTGGATAAGTATATTTCATTGTAATCAAAGGATTTCCCGGGGGCACAAAACTCCCGCTGAAAATTTTTTCCCTTCGATTTATATGAAATTTAAACCATAGGTAAATGACAAGATATGATGCCTATTCACAAAAGTTTTGAATTGATATTTAAAAAAAAAAATTTACAAGAAACAAAATAAGAATAAGATTTAATAATGTAATTTTGATTTGATATATTACAACAAATAATGTTTTCCAATTTTTCATGCATTACATTATACATTGAGTAATATTGAAATGCAGAGTTTTTCTCCATAAATTATATCACTGATTTAAAATCAATCATCATTTTCTTACAAAAAGAAATGTATGAAACGCAGCAAGGCGCGGATATTTCGGCTAGTATAGATATATTTCTTCAATGAACTGTCGTTTGCTTTGTTACTTCTGTTTACTTTTTAAACACACACACACAAACACACAGACGCATACAGACACACACTCTCTCTCTCTCACACACACAAACACGCGCACGCACACACACGCACACACGTGTATATATATAATAGTAAAAAAGAAAAATCAGAAGAGAATACCAATGTGATTTTCTCAGAATAACAGCAAAACATTTATTTACAAAAAATAAATTTATCGTACCGTTTTAAGCCACGTAGGCCTCTTCATGCTACGGAATTGTATAATAAAATTTATTTTGGTATAAAATAATATAGTTTACATATATATATATATATATAGAAGAGTTCACTTTTTTGTTTATCGCTTTCTCTCTTTCTCTCTTTCTTGGTGGTGTTGACTATAGCTGCAGCAGTTATAATCAACACCACCAAGGACAGAAAGAGACCAATGTCCGACGAGCTCTTGATTCAAGAGTCGGGCCAGATCGATACAGATCGAACCTTGATCTTATCAATAGCGGAACGCGCGTTACCAATCAATAAACTTAATGAAGGCTTAACAAATCGTCTTAGTATTAGGTGAATTAGCAGTATCGGTAGAGGGTCGGACATGCTTTCCAGCATAGTTACGTCCCTTTATGATCTGAGTTTAATCCCTCTAAGGTTAACTTTGTCTTTCATCCTTACGGGGTCGATAAAATAAAGTACCAGTAATGTACTATTAATTGCTGGCCTTGTGGCAAAAGTAGAAATAATTATTATATTACACACTCTGTCTAACTCTACACCTCGCTACTGACGTGAACCAAAACATCGATTGTTCAGCTGGGTGTTTAGGTTCACGTCAGTAGCGAGGTGTAGAAAACACATGATATATATATATATATATATATATATTGTTATGCTTTGGGAGGGTCATGTTGCCAATAAGGAACACACGCACCAGAAGCTTTCACTCCAATTTATTATAAATTAAATTTATAAATTCAAGAATTTTAAAATTTCCGGTTGGTTGGTTGGTTCCACAACCGGACAGTTGTTCATATATTGTCAAAGTTCTTTCGTCACACATTCTGTGACCTCTTCAGTGACTGGGGATTCTTTTCTTTGTTTTATGCCTCTCCTTTGTTCTGTCCAACGCCATCTTGTTTTTGTGTGTGTTGTGTGCTTAGTTTGCGCATGTGTTACATCCATTGCTATTACATTCAGGTTTTCTATTTAATTAAATAGAATAGCAACATCACAATTTACAATTAGGGACAAAATGAAAGCACACACACACATAGAACAAACAACCAACCAGTAACATGTAAATAAACAAATAAATAAACAAATAAAAACACACACAGACACCCGGATGTAACATATGCGCAAACTAAGCACACAACACACACAAAAACAAGATGCCGTTGGACAGAACAAAGGAGAGGCATAATACAAAGAAAAGAATCTCCAGCCACTGAAGAGGTCACAGAATGTGCGACGAAAGAACTTTGACAAAATATGAACAACCGTCCGTTTGTGGAACCAACCAACCAACCGGAAATTTATAAATTCTTAAATTTATAAATTTTATTTATAATAAATTGGAGTGAAAGCAACTGGTGCGTGTGTTTCTTATTGGCAACATGATCCCCCCAAACTATAACAATATTGGTTTCAACACACGTTTTCAGATAAAGAATATTGCTAAACAAATTCAGAAACGATATATATATATAAGCAAAAAGGATATTCAATTTGTTGGTAATTCAGCAAATATAAGTGTTTATAACTGATTCAGAGCACTCGACACATTTTCTGGAGTACAATATTCTATGATATTAAATAAATGGAAACTATATTTATAAAACCATATTTATTCTATTATATATATTTCAAGGTACCAAAACTTTGGTACGCTTTCATCAGATAAAATACGAAGTGTGTTTTATAAATTTCGACATAACCAAAAAAAATACCTTAACGGTTCAAGTTTTCCTTGGATAGTGAAGGGATAAGAGAAGAAAAGTCAGATATTTCAAATTATTAAGATGAGTATGCAAATGAGGTTGAGGTAAAGGGCTGAAAAAAACGTTATTTTAGACGCTATAGAGAATTTAAATAATTAGGATATGTGTGTATATGCGTAGGAAAGAAGAGAAAGGAAGAAGAGCTTGTATTTATGTTAATTTGGGGGAAAAGGTGGAATATAACTCCAGAGTTTAAATTTAAATTTATTTACCTATATTATAAGATATAATCAATTAGATTATATGAAGAATTATGGTTGTAATTATTTTTATCTTATTACATTGCAATAGGTTTTATGTATATAAATCCAAAATGTATACACACTTTGACAATATTTATTAGAATGCTGTTGAAATGTGTATGCCTTTTTGGCACAACCTGTATACAAAAATATATCGAGTGGTTCATCTTTCTGTTAATTCTTACCTTTTCGGTACAAACAAATGTGTCATGTCGCGTTTTCTTTAATTAGCAGTTAATTTTCAATCCCTTTCTCATTGATAGGACATTGCTTCTCTTTTTTTCTCTCTCTCTCTCTCTCTATATATATATACAGAGAGAGAGAGAGAGAGTGAGAGAGAGAGAGAGAGAGTGAGAGAGAGAGAGAGAGAGAGAGAGAGAGAGAGAGAGAGAGAGAGAGAGAGAAGAGAGAGAGAAGCAATGTCCTATCAATGAGAAAGGGATAGAAAATTGTTGCTAATTAAAGAAAACGCGACATGACACATTTTTTTGTACCGAAAAGGTAAGAATTAACAGAAAGATGAACCTCTCGATTAGTATCGTTAAGAGGGGAAAAGTGAAGAAATAAACACTTATCACTGACCTTAGGAGTATTACAATATACATTCTATAAAACAAAATAGATATAGTTGATAACGTTGTTCATGAATTACTACGACTGAAAATGACCAGAGATTTTTAGAGTTATAATGCTTTTTTCTCGATGAATGCTGATCTGTGTATGTATGTATGGTCCCGTAACTCCTCATAGAGCAGCAGAGGCGCCGTATTGACATAAGGCGTTTCTTGGGTATTTTAAGCCTGGCGGAGCCTAACCCGCTCCATACCCGAGTACAGTAAATTTCTTCATGCGATAAGAAA
>OZ024740.1:198200581-198203081 GCA_964016885.1 Eledone cirrhosa
GCACACAGAGAGTGATATGCAGCACATTTTGAATGCATTTTTTGATGCTTACACTGCCCTAGGATTGACTCTCTGTCTCAAGAAAACCGTCGTCATGCACCACCCTGCCCCTGGTAGGCAGTACAGTGAACCAAACATCTATGTGTATGGTAAACGACTTGAAGTGGTTGATCAGTTTGGCTACCTGGGAAGCACTGTCAATCGATACAGCAACCTTGACAGTGAAATCCCACTCAGGATTAGGAAAGCAAGTGATGCTTTCGGGAAGCTAGAAAGGCGACTCTGGAGTCAGCGAGACATTAGCAAGAAGACAAAGGTAAAGGTGTACAAGGCATGTGTGCTCTCTTCTCTTCTTTATGCCTCCGACACCTGGGTGACATTTCGACACCACCTTAAGCAATTGAGGCGTTTCCATCAGATATGTCTCAGACGGATCCATGGCGTTCACTAGAGGGACCACATCAGTGAAGTCGAGATTTTGGAAAGCTCTCTGTGTGACAGTATAGAAGCTCTTGTGCTTAAGCAAAGACTCCTTTGGAGTAGTCGCGTTGCCAGGATGAAGGATTCTAGAATACCAAAACAACTCTTTTATGGGGAGTTAGTTAAAGGAACACGACCTCCACATAAACCAAAAAAAGAGGTATAAGGATTCCTTGAAAGCCTCTTTGAAAGACGCTAACATCTCTGCTGATACATGGGAAAATATTGCTGCTGATCGTAATAAATGGAGAAAGACTGTATATGAGGGGAAAGTTGCCTTTGCGGCATCTAGAGTCGAATACGAGAAAGTAAAGCGGGATGTGATGAAGGGCATTACTGTTGCATTTCCAGACGACGAAGGTCCTCCTATGGCGCTGAAATGCAGCGTCTGTGCGAGACTCTGCCTAAGTAAATCTGGACTCGAAACTCATCTTCGCAGTCATAAAGTGAAACCAGTGGTTGACTACCAGGCTGCTGTTGGAGATGCTACTCATCATGCTTGCCAAGCATGTGGTAGAGAATGTAAATCAGCAAGAGGGCTCAAACGACATGCAAAAGTACATGAACTCCAACCACAGCCGGCAATTCCCAGTGAATGTTTTGGTTGCCAACTCTGTGCAAAACATTTAAGATCATTGGCTGGGCTGAAAAGCCACATTCGATCGCAGCGCTGTTAATGCTATCGTGTGTGTGTGTGTGTGTGTGTGTGTGTGTGTGTGTGTGTGTGTGTGTGTGTGTGTGTGTGTGTGTGTAGATATGTTTATGTGTGCGTGTGTGTATATATATATATATATATATAAATATTATTATTGGTAGTATTGGTAGAGGGTCGGACGCATAGAGTTACGCACTTGCCATTCTGAGTTCAAATCCTGCCGAGGTTAACTTTGCCTTTCATCCTTACGGGGTCGATAAAATAAAGTACCAGTAATACACTGGGTATTTGCTGGCCTTCTGCCTAACGTAGAAACAATTATTATTATTGTTGTTATTATTGTTATTATTATTATTATTATTTTAAGGGCGGTGGATTGGCAGTATCAGTAGAGGGTCAGACGCCATGCTTTGCAGCACAGCCCTTTCCATTCTGAGTTCAAATCCCGCCGAGGTTAACTTTGCCTTTCATCCTTACTGGGTCTATAAATTAAAGTACCAGTAATACACTGGGATAATTGCTGGCCTTGTGCCAAAAGTAGAAATTATTTTTATTATTATTATTATTATGTTTTTTTTTCTCGTGCAATGGCCATACTCGATAACGATATATATATATATATATATATATATATATATATATATATATATATATATATATATATATATATATATATATATATATATATATATATATATATATATATATATATACATACATATATACATACATATAAAATAAACTAAAATAAATAACTCAAATATTTAAAATTTGGCTTCGATTATTACTGCTATATATATTTCGGTGACAGCCACCTTGCGCTGTGAAATCTTCAGGCAGTCCGAATTAGTGTGGTAGAGACGAGTACACATGTTGTTGAGGTTTTTAACTTTGTCAATACTCTGACATACCCAGTTACTGGTTGGGTTGTTATTTCACTGAGGAACTGGAATCATATGAATTTAAACAACTCTGTGCAAAACATTTAGACTTCGTCGAGTGCTCCAATCTGCATACTAACGTGTTGGTATACAGCCAACATATACTCAAAATTTATATATACATACATATATTTGTTTGTGAGTGTAGCTATAGATATATATATATGCATATATATATATATATATATATATATATATATATATATATATATATATATATATATATATATATATATATATATATATATATATATATATATAAGTTATGGTTATAGGTAATCCAGTTAGAGGTTGTGGGTACTCAGGGTCGTGGATAGTTTTAACGTACGGCTTTGTTTGACTCAACAAGATGCTTCCACAGTTATGCAGCGAATTCGCGGTAATTTCTATGCAGGTTATTATTGGAGTAATAATAGTTAAAGTA
>OZ024740.1:198208081-198248081 GCA_964016885.1 Eledone cirrhosa
AATAAACTATATGTCTGATGGTATAGAGTTGTTAGATAGTATATATTTCAATTATGACCGATATTTCCTTGCTAAGATCCTATGTTGCTCTGTGAACAACGGCATGGTGTTAATGAACCGTATTTTATTTTCCATAATCTCAACGCTGTTGTTTTTTTTAAGGCCATATTTGCTTTATTTTATTTTAATTTAGTTTTATATGATACCACATAAATAATATTATTTATTCATATCTCATCGCCTGAAAACAGTAACACATACTTACGTGTCAAGGTATTCCATAGCGAGCTTTCTAAATGAATTTTTTAGTAGATTTAATAATAAATATTCAATACTCAAGTAGTTTGGCTATCTTCGAATCAACTCTCTTCGCTCTTGATCTCAGGTAATATAAATTTCCTGTGAGAATTTTTGATGATTTATAGGTGGTTGGTGTGACTCCTAAATAATTTATACGTCCATACTGTAATTCCTGATTGATGAAATTTAATTATTTCATGTTTGCTGTCATGTTGACTTTATCCCGGACTCTTTGCTATTCATACATCATATCGCCCTATTTTTTTTGTATGAAATATTCATACTTAGCATTTTGAAATATTCATATGTATACATTTTGCTGTTATAGAACAGTATCTCATTTATTGTGTTTATGGTTGATTAAAATGTGTTAGATACTGATTTAGGTTCAGCTAAGACTGTAATTACGGCTCACATTCTAATGTACATGCAACTGTATATTTACTTGAGCTGCAATAACCATATACATTTAAATTATGAAAAACCTGATATCTCTTTCGATTCAGAATAGTTTTTGTATATCACATGTACTTTTAATATGATATGACCCAAATTAACATAGCAGTAGTATGTATATCTATGGTTGTGTGGTTAAATGTATGAGTAAATAAGGACATGCACGTCATATTAACTAGATGATGAACTTGAATATTTCAACAGAGAATACATGTATCGCTTGGTATGAATATTTGAAGAATACCTCCATCATAATTCTTAAAATATGACAAAATATTATAGAAATATAACGAATATATTAATACGAATGTCAAGAAAGAAACCTTATCTCTACAGAAAATGTAGAATAAATAGAAGAAAGAATTTTATGTGACATATATCATGAAATGATAAATTATAGGAGAATATTAGCATAAAGTAAAAGAAGTACTTAAAGAAAGTTGAAGCAAATGTCTAAAGACAAGCGCATAAATGTAAATATATGTAAATTACTTGGAGGAATAATAAAAATGTAAAAGGAAAATAATAACATTCAAATAATACATTCAAAGCAGTAAAGAAAGATATCAAATAATAAATAATATCTAAAGAGAAAAATATAACAGTTAGACTGGTATTTCTAATAATTGAAGAATTGAAGAATAATCTGAGAAACTAGGAAATAAACAGCAAAAACGATAACAAATGTAGAAATAAAGCTTTCAAATTGAGGCACAAGGCATCTGATTTTAAGATGAAGGGAATGTCTATTAAACGGTCAACAATATTTTACTGAAAATTTATTTTATTGACCCGTCGAAGGGTGAAAGGGAATATTGATCTCGGTGGAATTGGAAATCAGAACGTAAAGGACTGCAAGTAAATGCCATCATTCGATAAGAGTAAGGGACCCAGAAATAAAGAATGAAGAAAAGGGAGCTAACAAGGAAGTGTATGATAATAGAATGGACTTTCGTCGGTTTCGACGATTAGTGTTCCAGTTGTTCGAGCCACGATATAGTTTGCCAGTGAAATCAAAATTCAAGTGGCTGAACATTCCACAGTTACATGTACCCGTAACGAAAAATTCAGCCTTTTTACTTAGAGATACAATCAATCCGAAAGGCTTCCAAACAATTTTCTCTTCCTCAATTTTCCGTAAAATGTTGGGCCCGAATCGAGGCTATGGTAATTGATACTTGGCAATGATACTACGCAGTGGAACTGAATACAAGACCCCATGTGTGCAAAGCAAACTCCTTAACTCGGAGATCATCCTTAGTCCACTAATAGAAAAGTATGGAAGAAAGAAATCAGTAAAAGAAATTCAATATTGATAAAGTGTGAATGAAAGTACGAGTGACTGAATGAGTGAGTCAGTGAGAGAATGAATAACTGAGTGAGTTGGTATATCAGTAGGTGAGAGAGAGGTGGGGAGTCTGTGTGAGGGAGAGAGAGAGTGTTTTTACGTAGAAGTAGGTGTGTGTAGGTGACTGTGTGAATGTGTGTGCGTGAGTGATTAAATGGGTGGACGTGTGTGTGAATGTGTGAAGAGAGAGTATCTGAGAGTGAGTGGGTGCATGAGCAGCTTCGTGAGAGACCTGCGGCTTTGGAAGCATATGATGATGTTGACCAGTTCTCCCTTTCGGGTAGCGTTTTCGATGCTCAGAGAGTGGCAAGGTCGAGTGCAAGGCCTTTCCCCACTTAAAAAACCTTCAAAGCCTAGGCATTGCTTGTTCAGGATCTGTTACAGGTTCGTGTGGCTGGCCGTAGCCTAAAAGTGCACCAAACTATATAATCTAACAAGCGATTGCAGTACTTTTAGCAGAGTTTGCAGCCATTATGTATGTATGTACATATGTTCTTCTGGTTTTATTATTTTATACTAGCATTAAAGCTCGGCGTTGCTCGGGGTCAGTAAGTTACCAATGTTAGGTTGCACCACCCATTTTATGGCAGCACGTTTTTGTCTGCCAGGCACTGGGTGAATGAATTGCAGACCTGGACTGCCGAAGCAGGAGCTGCGCTAGCAGTGACAATTGTAGTTTCGCCTATGGATATTATCTCTGTGCAAAGAAGTGTTGAAATTTATTGTTTCACAGTACTTGCGCAACACGCGCGTAGACGATGCCGGCCGAACAACAGAGCTGCGATGGAGTTGTTCTGCATGGTTGTCTAATGTGTGTTTTCTAAATTTAAGACAGTAGGGAGTGATGTGATATGGGGGAGAGTTAGCTGCTGTTTCTAGCAGGTTTAGTGACCTCAGGATATGTTTTCTAAATTTAAGACAGTAGGGAGGGGTGTGATATGGGGGAGAGTTAAGTTCTCTTTGTCATTGAAGTAAATAAATGTTTGACCGTTCCACACTAAAAAACAAACATTCTCTCTCTCTCCCTCTCACTCTCTTCTTTCTCTTCGGCGTTCCTAAAGGAAGTTTGTAAGCATGTATGTAGTTTTATCGAATTTGAAGGGGAGTAGAGAGAGGTAGCAGATTCTATTAGAGGGATAAAGCGTCATGTATTTAGGTTTATCGATTATTTCCATAATTGTGGGTGAGATTGAATGGAATAAATAGTCGGTGACCTAGGTTAGTCCATTTACAACATTCTCACAGACTTTGAATCGAATCGGTTTGAAATTGTGCAAATGTATAAACATGGAACATGTACACACACACACAACAACAACAATCTGCCTTTTATAGATAATGATATTTTCAGCAATAGAAAGAGATAGTGAGACAGTTCCTGACAGAGACACAAGTATCGTTCTTGGAATATAGACATAATCTAGGCAAATACGTAATTTTGTATGTGTTTGTGTGTGTGTGGGGTATGTGTATGTGTGTCAGCGTGTGTGTTTGTGAGTGTGGTAAGGTATGGAGGTTATTGTAGGTGTGGATTTTTATGTTTTGTGTTAAATATGTGCAGCTGCATATGTTTCTGTATCTATACATGTGTATATGCAGTTATTATATGCTGGATTCCTGAAATGTTTCACACATCTTTACAGTTCCATTAATGGATTGTCCTTGCAACTTCCTAACTTTTCCGGTTCTGTGAAGCCAAGCTTCTCCAGATTTATACTGTGGCAATTAGTATCATATCACAAAGGGACGATGATCGCAGGTACAAATATAAAGGTATAGTTAGGGTAGAGTATCAGGAGACTCCTCATTTGTTCAATATAAATGTCCCCCTTTTCGTTAACCTTCAGCATTATTTTGACATCTGCTGGACTCTGGCAGGAATGGCTCCTTTACTTAAAGGAACAGTGAGGAGATACAAGGATAGCTATAGCAGAAATGTTACATTATTGGCCGACCTTAGAGACATGACTGTCAAGGTATATCTAGAGGGGAGTTGAATTAGAGGACAGAGAGCCATATTAATAACTATTTGACGCTCTATCATATCCCCTATAAGATTTGTATAAAAAATTATGAGTCGTGGGTATATTGCGGAAATGTTACACTTCGTACATATAGAAAATTATTCATAGGATTAAGAAGAGATAAAGCATAATTCAAGCTGAAAATCTGTGATATTGTTGTATTTCTGATTGACATTATTAAATTTTCTGGTTAAACTCGGCGGGATTTGAACTCAGAAGAGTTACGGCCCTTGCAATTCTGAGTTCAAATCCCGCCGAGGTTAACTTTGCCTTTCATCCTTACGGGGTCGATAAAATAAAGTACCAGTAATACACTGGGTAATTGCTGGCCTTGTGCCTAACGTAGAAACAATTATTAAATTTCCTGGTACAATACAAGGGTTGGACAAGAGAAAAAACCACTGTCGGTTTCAACATGTCGATCAACGGAATAGTCTGTTCATGAATTGTTTTCATTGAATTTTCATTCCAGATATTATATATATATATATATCATTAATAAATATACTTTTGATTAAATTGCACCTGGTGTTACAATTTCCTGGACACTGTTATGAATAATAAATATGGCTTGAGATGACATTTTGACAAGGACGGACGAATTTCAATACATTATGGTGTTTGTCATATGAAACAATTAATTTCAATAATATCTTATCAAATAATATTTTATCAATAATATTTTATCAAATTCGTGTTATAGAACGTCACATATATTAATTTATATGTTTCGAATCTACACACTCGGTAGAGCATCTGTGAAGTTTTGTGAGTGATATTCATTGAAATAAGAAATTATAATAAACAAATCAAATAAGATTAACATTTCAATTTATTGCTGTGTCGCAGAATTCTTTTAGCTAAATGATGTGCCAAGATTGATAATTGTCTTAGTAGTAATAACTCTCGGGAGAAGTGGTTAGAAATTGGTCTACATATAAGAAGCCTTCCCAATTCATGTAACTATTTCAGCCTTTAGATTGTTACATTCTAAAGAAAAACGACTAAATCCAGAACATTGCAGCTAGATGCTCTTCTGCTGTCAACTTTTTGTCACTACTTGGGTGTTGGAGCGCCTTAATGACAAGTTTCTTTTGTCATAGATGTATATACCATTTAACTATTGGAGACGTTGTTTGTAGGATATATAAACTTTATTTGAAGTTCTGTGAAGTTTCCTTCGGTTCCTCCTCAACAAAATTTAGATGGACACCTTTACCCTTGCATCTGTCATTTTCTTATATCTTTGGACTTTTTTTTACAGAAATCACTAGTTGTTATATAAATAAGGTAAGAAAGATTAAATAATTTTTTTTGTGAAATTCTTTATAATTTTAAAACGCTATATACGTATGTGATATGTGGATATAAGCAAGGTAAAATTGGGTGTGAGAGAGAGAGGGGTGTGGGGTGTGTGAGAGTGTGTGACAGAGTTTTGATGGCAAGAGAAATAGTAACGGTGTGAGGAAGAAGAACGGGAGAAAGATTAATCTCAAAGGGTAATATAAAGGTTTGGTTTGAGGCAGAAGAAAAGAACGCTATTTATTTGTGTGCTACTGGATAAGGGAAATTGTAACGTTATAAGGCAAAAGAAAGAGACGGCCATTTATTTGAGTGTTAATAGGAGGAGGAAGTAGGAACTTCATGAGAAAGAAAAAAGGAAAGGCATTTCCTTGGGTATTGATTTAATTCAATGAGACAGAAGATAGAGAATGCGATTGACTTACATTATGTTACTGACAGACTCAAACGCTTAAACATACACACACATGATATACTGAAACGTGCAGCTGGTGTTGGTGCTGGATGGGGTATGGTGAGGAAAGTGACGACAATAGTTAATTTTTTTAAAGTAACATATATACATTTTTTACTTCTCAAATAATTAAGGCATGTGTTAAACTAACCTTTTATATATAATTAAGTTTCCAATTATATTAGCTCATTCAATTACAATTAATAAAGTACAGATTGAAATACTTAATAACAAGGATTTACAGTGTTTTACGAGTTAAATTTTCTAGGGCTATAAAATTAACTGATGTTCTTGTTAAGGTATATAATATCAATAAGCAGGGTAAAACAAAGATCATATTATCATTAAGCTATTATACATAAGGAAATATTAAATAAAAGACATAAATTGTGATAATGATAATTATCTGACAACTTAAATGATACAATGATCAAATCTATTATTGTCTTAGTTGCCAATGACAATTGAATTTCCATGACGCCAGCTGGTACGAAGGTTTATGCACTATATCTAAATTTATTTCAACTCATTTCTTTTCCCTTTCCTTTTCCGTTTAACTAATCTGTCTCGACCTCGTTTCTCGCTCAAATGTCTTGCCTCCTATTTATTATATTTATTATATTTATTATATTGCAAAATAATCTTTTTATATACACCGATTGACAATGAATTGCGAAAAGTGCATGCTCAAAGTTGACTAGTTTCCTCATATGTGTTTGGAAAATACTTCTTAATTTCTTTTTAAAAAACAACATCACCTTAACTAAAGGAAAAAACTCAAAATCTTCCCGCCATAACAATTTTCTTGAGGTTTCTCAAAGTTCCATGAATCTAACTTTGTACCATCGTTGTACATAGCTACGTTTATACAACATATGAATCCAGTGAACTTGTGATTCTTTATTTATCATAAATTCATGGAATTATTAGAAAGTGAGCCCTAGTGTAAAACTTGTCAATGATGAGGCCCTTATGAAGATTTCAATCATACGTTTTGTATTAACAAAATATTCACTAGCGATTGCTATATGGTGGTAATAACTACTCCTTCAAAATGTAAGTCGAGTAATTTGATCTATCAACAACTAAATGAAGCCTACATGGACACTAACTATAAAGGATGGTGAGAACGAAGGACAAGGGTACTCCAAGTTACTTTATTGCTCTATCAATCATAATATGGTAGAAAATGATGTATAAGCAATATGACTGTTGAATAAGGTGCACGCCATTATGGATCTACGGTAGAATCATGCTCTTCCGTTTATGCATGGTCTCAGCAGACGTAATGTCGAAAGTGTTAGCTCAGTGGGGTTTATTGTTGTGGTTGACCAACTTCTTCGCGATCGCATGCCTTCTATGGTAAACGTATCAAACTGCAGCCTGTACTTCAAAAACATACGACCTTGAAGATCATTAAACATTTTTCTTCAAATATAGATGTCAATATTATTTGTCAACCTCTCTATGAATATCATATGTCTTTTTGTATGAAACAATGAAACAAAGTATTATGTTATATACTGGAACTTAAATTAGATTGCCAATTATTTTGTTTGTGTTTTTAGAAATAAAAATCATTACAGAACCCTACAATTCTTTTCCCTTCATTAAACAATATTTGAAGATTCGTTTCTATGAATTTCTTATTTTGTATCTCTTTAAATTTTATATAGCATATCTCTTAAACACTATTTATCTGTTGCAACTATAATTTTTTCCTCATGTAAACTTTGGAATTTTACTTTACAGGAAATATATTTCTTTTTACAACATTGCGGGAACTCTGGTCTTTTACGTGCAAATGTTTGCTGCTAAATAAAGTATTAATATGTGCCGACGCAGTGATTCCCTCAAGATCAACAAGATAAAGTTTGCAAACATTCAATTTGGTTGAGTTGGAAATAAAAAAAATTCTTTAACTCTAAATCTTATTACAAATGGACGCTTGAAAATGTAATTTCTGCAAGAAATGTTGTGTTGTGAAGAACATTATAAATCTACAAGTGGTAAGAGAAATATCATATATTGGATTCAGCTCACTAGGGCCATATATCAAATATCAACTTCAAAGCAATAGACAGCGAAATATATAAATATGATATCCCAAAATTCATACCATTCTCAGGGGGCTTTATTGGTTGCGTTATTTAAATTGTTAAAGGCGGTGGATTGGCAGTATCGGTAGAGGGTCGGATGCCATGCTTTCCAGCATAGTTACGTCCCTTAACGATCTGAGTTCAAACCCCGCTGAGGTTGACTTTGCCTTTCATCCTTACGGGGTCGATAAAATAAAGTACCAGTAATACACTGGGTAATTGCTGGCCTTGTGCCAAAAAATAGAAACATTTATTTAAATTGTTATTGTCATTGTAGTGGCGGTTTTGGTTCCACAGTCTTGGACCATTTGTGAATAAGGTGCCGTTTAAATATATGTAATACACCGCAAATCATTCCTTTAACTCTCTTAAATACAAGCATTCTTAAAACAGCCCACACACTGCCACATTCAACATCCCAAATATAATGACTCCGTTGATATTTAAAAGGAAAAATAATTATTTACAGCATGTTTGACTAGGTCTCATCTTTAATATCATATTAAAGGTTTCATTTGACAGGAGCATTCTCGAGTGTGTTACTGAAAATAGAGTTAACCCTATCATGAATGTTTCAAAAATGATTATGAGATCATCAGTTCGATTCAGGGACCGAACGGCGGGGTTTGCACGCGAGCAATTTATCAACTAGGACACGCGCATTCTAGTTAATAACAGTTAGCCTAAATTACTTGATGCTCTCAGTGCAAACAATATATTCCTTTGACTTGTAAATGTTAAATATCATAAAATATTGAAATATTCCTAATTTGTAATTCCATGCATAAAATATTTTCATTACTAGATCTGTTTGATCATTTCTCCCTTCCTTTGTTCCTACGATCAAATCTCTTTCTTTTTCTCTCTTTCCTCATGATTTACTTTCTTGATCTCTCACTTCCACTATCTGCAATAATGAGGTATGCATATCTTATTATTATTTAAATTTTTAAAAGTTATATAAGTTTATGTATTATATATTATTAGTTATTAATTATTATATATCTTTATACACATTCTCATACGCACCCTCTGTATTATATGTAAATTTCATGTTTCAACTTAAAATATAAAAATATTGAGTTTTCTCATGACTAATCACTGCCATGACTGAATTATAACCATCAACATAGTCAAGGTATGTCAGGCATCAACTTATTTTATCGGATGAGGACGTACTGTTGAAATAGCTCAGTACCTCTGAAATATGTATAATAAAATATATTTGATCACATGAATGTCTATATTTATTAATATTTTGAAGTAATATTAATAATTCCAGAAAACCATCTGTAGAGTGATTCTAATCTATTGTGAAACTTTATTCATTGATTAATTCATTGAACCTTGTTAAAATGTTAATTATATATATATATATATATATATATATATATATATATATATATATATATATATATATATATATATATATATATATATGCACAGGGTCTTGCAGAGAAATTAAGACAATTTTTGCGATGCATAAAACTGGTTATGAATTACTAAAAAAATGGTATTAGATATAACATTAATGTAACATTTATTACAACAAAAACATTTATCACTCAATACGGCCGCCTTTTGGGGGCAATTACTGCCTCCTCACGAGAACAAACTTTTTTTGCAGCAACCTCAACCGCCACTTTTTTGTGTTGGGTTATATCCGCAGTAATAGAGCACTCAGTCAATGGGACAAGTTAAACGGAGCTGAAGATTCGTTAAGGTGAAAAATAATTGTCCTCGGAAATTGTTTACTGACTGTTGTGGAACTACTTATATATATATATATATATATATATATATATATATATATATATATATATATATATAATAAGGGTTGACGGACCCAGCATATTTATCAATGCCAGTACCGGTTGTATCTCAGCGCACTCAATGGGCAATGTAAGATACACTAACCAGAGTATACACCGAGTTATTTGCCTCAACACAACACATGTAAAACGGGTGCCTATAAGGTTCCCGGACTCGAGTTTCTGCCGCATTAATGCAGCAGTAAGGTGTACTGCATCATCTGTCTACATATATTATGCAACAATGCACAATCGGCTTATGAGGCTTCATCACTGGGTATCGCCTAATCAATAACCAATCGATCGACAGAATCCAAACACCGGCTCATACCGGTTATGACTGTTTGTGACAACCGACACGGTTAAGCGATTAGCAACTGGCAACCGATAGGACTCTATCTCTCAACTAGCCACTGATTTACAAATTCTACGTGGGGACGGGAAGCTAAAAAGAATCAATCTTTTAGTTCCTGTCAGAAGCCCTCAGCCAACGTGTCTCACACACAAATTATCAAGGGGTGAAAAGATGGCTATTAGAAATAGCAGTTCAGATTGATATAACATACAATGGTAGCATTTGATATAAAATAGAATGGTAGCATTTATAAATATAATTTCCATTTATTTAATAACATGGTATATATATATATATATATATATATAAAGAAAAAAAGATGAAATCGAAAATGCAACTGGAGTCTTATTTAAAAATATATATTTAAAAAATAAAATAAGACTCCAGTTGCATTTTCGATTTCATCTTTTTTTCACTCGTGTAGGACACCTCGGTTATTTTTCATTTTGTAAAAAAAACCTCACTTTCTAATATATATATATATATATATATATATATATATATATATATATATATATATATACCATGATATTAAATAAATGGAAACTATATTTATAAAACCATATTTATTTTATTATATATATTTGAAGGGCAACCAAACCAACCTTGGGGCGCGGCGCTTTGATCAGATAAAATAAAAAAGTTTGTTTTATAAATAAAGACGTACTCATGAAAATCATACCTTATCTGTCGGAAATTCACTGGATAGTGGAAACATATTAGGGATTATTCAAAGTTATGTGTGAATATGCAAATGAATGTGTAAATAATTGAAAAAACAACCGTTTATTTAAATGACGCTGGGGAAAGTTAGGGAAGAAAGAGAGAGAGAAAAAATATTAATATTTGTTTCTACTTTAGGCACAAGGCCAGCAATAACCCAGTTCATTACTGGTACTTAATTTTATCGAGCCCGTAAGGATGAAAGGCAAAGTCAACCTCGGCGGGATTTGAAAAAATATTAATATTACGAGATAGATAGAGGAAAGAAATTTACAAGATGGTGAATAGAACTCATGTAACGTAAATAAGTTTTAAGTTTATATCTACTAATGGTACGTATATTTACTATTATTTTGTTGTTAGAAAGTATATAGAAAAAATAGATTTATATAGAAAAATAAATATATATAAAAAATTAGATTGAAAAATATATTGAAAAGTAAATAGATAGAAAATAGATAAATAGAACAATCAATAGATAGAAAAATAGATAGAAACATAGATATATGAATGGATAGATGGGTATATCTTGTTATAGATAATTGTTTTAATGAGTTATGAGGGATATTGGTTTAAATTTATTGTAAGTAATTAAATTTACTGAGTTAATAAGAATATTTATATATTTTAAATGTTTTAAATTGAGAAGATACGGAAAAAAACACCAGTTTTGTTTGTTTATTAGTTATTATGAGACCATTTTGTCAAAGATATAAATATATTTAGCCTGAATTAGTTATTGGTTATAAATTTAATAAAAGATATTAAAAAAATTTATTTAAAAATATTAAGAAAATATTAAAGAATTCTGGAAAAATAAAAAAAAAGTAATGTTTTAAAAAATATAAGTAATTTTTTAAAAATAAGTAATTTCTAAAATATATGAAATATTTTAGAAGTAAAAAATAAAGAATAAAAATGAAAAATGAAAGATTTAAGAAGTAAACAATAAACATTTAAAAAGTAAAAAATAAAAAAATAAAAAAATAAAAAAATAAAAAAATAAAAAAATAAAAAAATAAAAAAATAAAAAAATAAAAATATAAAAATATAAAAAAATAAAAAAATAAAAAAATAAAAAAATAAAAAAATAAAGAATTAAAAAACTTTAAAAAATATTAAATTTAAAGTTAAAATTAAAAATTTAGGATCATATATGTATATAATTTAAGAAAATTTAATAAGTGAAATTATAAGAAGTGAAATTATAGCAAACAATATATGGAAATAAGTAGAAATATTATAAGTGTAATTATAATTTATATATAGTTTTAAACGTTGAATTTAGGCGATGTTTACAAGAACTAAATAAATTCATACGTATATTAAAAGAGTTCTTACATTTAAGTATGAAGAAAATTTCCTCAACACACAATTTGCGAAATCTAGATGAAGCTGTGTCTTGGTAGGCAGGTGCTTTGAAATTATTTCCCAAGTTAAAGAATAGTCCATATTTTTGGATTTTAAGTTCCATATCAGGTTTGATAGAATAGTTGAAGATTTTTTTACCAATATTATTAAACTAGCATTTGTGATTATTAAAACGAGTTTTAAAGTCTGTAGAAATTGAACCTACATAGTTAAATATATTAACACTGGTTTTGACTGTGTATTTATAGACACATCCTTATCTAAGCATTTATTTTTTAAAGGACAGTTTGTTTTAATTCTACAATTACATTTAGCGGAGTTGATGTTATTCGGAACGGTATTATTAAGTTGGTTATTGCTAGAGATATTTTTTGTTTCTACTTTAGGCACAAGGCCAGCAATTACCCAGTTCATTACTGGTACTTTATTTTATCGACCCCGTAAGGATGAAAGGCAAAGTCAACCTCGGCGGGATTTGAACTCAGATCGTAAAGGGACGTAACTATGCTGGAAAGCATGGCGTCCGACCCTCTACCGATACTGCCAATCCACCGCCGTTATTGCTAGAGATATTACTGCTATTTTGGTTATGGTTTAAATTCCTATTATTGATTCTATTCATATTTTGTGCTAAGTTCATAGTAGTAGAGTAAGATAGTTTTATTGTATGTCTGTTAAAGATTGAGTGGTATCTATGGGCTTTAGGAAAACATTTATCTAGAGCTTTAAAGAATAGCTTAGCTAAAGGTGTTTTAACGCTTAATGAGAAAGGTGAATACCAAATTATATTTCTGGTTATATTTCTTCTGTTAGTTTTAGAGTTTAAGTTAGGTTTTTTTATTGTAATTATAATTAATAGTAGGGTTATTTGCCTTATCATGGAATATTTACTCCAGTAACCTGGTGAGTGCTCTAAATCAGTTATAAACATTTGTTTGTCGGAATTCCAATAAATTAAATACAACTTCTACACATATATATATATCAATATTTATAAGGACTAAATATTGTATATATATATATATATATATATATATATATATATATAAATAACATATACTGCTTATAACTATTGATGTGATCATGTGTTTTGGTCGAGTGTCTGACTTACAGAGCAGTTTTCAATTTGGTCTGGAGATGGTGGTCTGGGTGGTGTAGTATATGTGTTTATACAGGAAATGTGTAAATCAAACTAATAAAGATAAGGGATAGGCATGTTTGTTTGTTTGATGAGAGTGGATACCTGAAAAGAGGGCATTGTGATGGTGAGATAAAAATTAATTGAATATATTGAGAGGGATGAGCTGACTGAATCAAATCTATTAAATGAAGAAATTTTAAACAGCATGATATGGGTTAGGTATTAAAAAGTTATGTGAGAAAGAAGGGTGATTTATTTTCTACAAACATGTGACACGTACTCTTATACATACCTGCACACAGGAATACATACACGCACACACAGTGACACAAAATATACTATACCAAGAATTTTTAAAGTCTTGCGCTGTAAACACATACACACTCATTATATATATATATATATATATATGTGTATGTAGATTTAACACTTCACTGCTCGCAAGTGTTCTTTAAGCTTCATATCATGTCTCCCTATTTTATCTGAGAACGCAAATATCATCATGGGAGGATATTTGTTTTTGAAATGCACATAATAAAATACATGGAACTCTTTTAACCATCTTTTGATCTTATATTATATATATGTATATATATATATATATACATACATATATGTATATATATAAAGAGAGAGAGAGAGAGAGAGAGAGAGAGAGAGGATCTAGGGGTTGTAGGATTACTGTAGGTTCAACAGAGTGAGCACTCAACGCATACTTTCCAGTAAGTATATAGGTGTAGTACTAAGCAGAGTGTAATTGTAATAATAATAAAAATGACGATTTGTTATATGTTCATTACGTTTACTGAGTGGTGACGCGCGTTTCGCTACTGATCAGCTCAAGGTTTGATCTGTATCGAAAGTATCTGAATAACAGGCTCGTCGGATTTCTGTTGTGGTAATGAGAGAAGTCCGACGAGCTTTTGATTCCAGAATCGTGCTAGATCGATACAGATCGAACCATGATCTAATCAATAGTGAAACGTGAGTCACTACTCAATAAATATAATGAAGACATAACAAATCATCCTTTTTATTAATTATAATAACAATAATGATAATAATAATAATGATTTCATGTATTAGCCACCAAGGCCGACATGTAGGGGACAATACAAAGACAGGGACAGTGGGGGTTTACAATAAGGTCGAGTAAAAGTGCACAATGGCAAGACTAATTTAACAATGAAAATATAAAAATATAAAATAAACTATGCATAAATATAACAAAATAAATTCCCCGATAGGGGGTGTACGACCCTGGGGTGCTTCAGGTACCCCACCAATTCTGAACCACCCTGCGCTTCTAGGGCACCCAGGGAGAGTACCCCTCTCCTCAAGTTAGCTAGCCTATAGGCGCATGGTCAGAGTAGGTCCATTCACACGAGCCATTCTCGCCACATTCACCCACCTTTTAGCAAATGTACTGGGGGGCAGCACTTCTCTCTCCACCCTCACCTTCCTTTCCAGGTGAAACTTGAAGAAGTTGATGAGGGATTGGCTGAAGAGAAAAGTGTCTGTTTTTAGTCATTTCAACCTGGTCCACCATATAATCTCTTTCGCAACTGCCACCAGACAGAGGAAAATTTACTGCTCTTTCTGACCTAAGGAAGGCGGTGGATCGATCTTCACTATGGACTCGGCCGATAGCCGGATTCGTTCCACACGCGACAGTAGCTGTTCGACATAACTCCACAAGTCAGTAATGCACGGACATTGGACAAGTGGGTGCAGAAAGGTTTCGTCGTTCTGTGCGCATATTGGGCAGGTCCGTCTGGCAGCACTTCCGTGCCTGTAGAGTTTATCCCGAACCGGCAGTTCCCCCCGGTAGCACTGCCAAGCGAGGGATTTCTGGAAATTGTCCATCGTCCCCGGCTCAAAAGTCCTCCGGTACAGACTGGTCAATTCGACTTCGTCGAGGCCCAAAGCTTCTCCGAGTGCGTCATCGCACTTGCCCACCACTAATCCTCTATAGAACTCGAGAGTGGAAGTTCCACTGATCGCACTGCCCGCTTGGTAGAGGGCAGTGAGTACCTGGCAACATTCCAGGTGCCAGTCACCCAGTCTCGGTCTTTTCTTGAGCAAGGAGTGCAGCTCAGTCAAAGAAATGAGCTGCGGATAGGCCCGTCTGATAAACGGCGACCACACCTCTTCACCGTTGAGGCAGGATATCTGGAGATGTCGAAGACTCAACGCATGTATGCGCATCATTAGCCACGGCATGCCCAGACCTCCGCGTAGAGGGTGCTGGCAGCAGATGGACCGCCTCACCAACGGAACTTGTCCCCTACACAAGAATTTGAAGAGGAGCCGTTCCAGCTTGACGAGGCGCCGACGGGGGTAAGGCACGAAGGTCAGGCGGTAGTAGATGACGGACGCGATGTACGCATTCGCCACCTCCGCGCGACCTTTCAGTGATAGCTTCCTCCCAGCCCATTTTTGGGTGAGACTGGCTACTCTGCTCGTTACCTCGTCCCAATTCTTTTCCACCTGGAGGTCTGGTCCGAACCAAACCCCGAGCAACTTTACCAGTCCGTCCATCCAGCGCCCCACGACCCTGTTGGACGGCATGGGCTTGCTTCTCCAGGTTCCGAGCTGCAAGCCCACCGACTTTTCCGGGTTAAGTTTGGCTCCTGTCAACCTTTCATATTCCTTCAATAAGGTGCCGACCACCTCGATTTCTGAGGTGTTCGACACCATCACGGTGATGTTGTCTGTATAAGCCGACACCGCCTTTCCACGTCCCGGTTCAAGCGGGATGCCCTGCAACAGCTCCAGCTTCGCAGTAAAGGCTCGAGAATCAATACGTACAGAAGGTAAGAGAGAGGGCACCCTTGACGGACCGATCGGGAGAGCCGAAATGGTTCCGAGAGGTGGCCATTAACCTTGACCACCGAGCATGTGTCGCTGTGCATTGCAACGATCCAGCTTCTAAAGACAGGGCCGAAGCCAGCTGCTTTGAGGACAAACTCCAGATACCGATGGTGGACCCTATCGAATGCTTTCGATTGATCCAAATTGATCAGCGCCCCACGGAAGCCTGGTTTTCGCCCTATCCTCTCTATGATGTATCGCATGAGGTGGAGATTGTCGCGTATGGACCTGGCTAGGATTGCGCAAGTTTGCGCCTCCCCAACCAAATCCTCGACGACAATCTCCAATCTCTTTGCTAACACATTGGCCAAAATCTTAAACTCTGTGTTGAGCAGAGTTATGGGCCTGAAGTTGTCTAATGTATCCCTCTTGTTCTCGTCTTTCCTTATCAGAGTCACCAATCCCCTGCTCACAGAACTGGGAATACTCCCATTCTGCTGCCAGTTGCAGTAGAGTGCTTCGAGGAGTTCGGAGAAACAAGTCAGGCATATTTACGTAAACTCGTAGGGCAGGCCATCTAAACCGGGTGACTTGCGCCTCATGCAGCCGACAAGGGCGTCCTGAATTTCGGCTGAAGTAATCGGCCTTTCGCAGCGCTCAGCGTCGACTATCGAGATGCGCGGCAAGCCATCAATCTCCCACTGCCTCCTGCTAGGTACTACTAGCACAGAACCGCCACCACCACCACCGCCACTGCCTCATTATCACTGCCGCCGCTATTCTCTCCCACTAGCCCCTGCTACATCGTAGTGTCCCCACTAAAAGAGGAAGGCATCAAAATATATAAATAGACTGAATTGATGACCCGGTCAAAATCAAAAAGCCAAAAATCAAAATCAAAGCAGCACAGCAACAACGAAAAACGTAAAGAAAAGAAAGATGAGAAAAACAAACAGACGGACAGAGAAGGGAAGGGAAAAACTAAGTCAGACATTCAAACATGACATTACAATGAAACTTATGCTTATTCATTTTTTTTTTTTTTTTGCCTGTTTGTTTGTTTGTTTATTTATGTTCGTCTACAGCGTGATAATGCCACACAAATATCACCGGGAGTGACGAAATCACCAGTGGTTATGTAACCATACATTCGCCAATCCTCGATAAGAGTGTTTAAATGTCGAACCTAAGCAGTTCGAATAACGGTGAAATGGAGACTAGAATGTCATGTGACAGACTCTCACCCAACAGGTGTTCCCTGGCTCAGCAGCAGAGACCTGGTTGTCAACCAAATACTGCTGGTGTCGGAGGAAGAAGAAGAAGGAAAGGGACCAGAACCAACTGGACAAAAGAATTGAATAGAACTGTTATGCAATGTTACCTGAAGAGTAACCCAGGGAGAAAGGCTATAGGAAACGGATGCATAACATCTGGAACGAGATTGGTCTATTTAAATTAGATGAACAAAAATTGGCCGGGCAGGATCGGGTAATAAGAACTAATGGGTGGATAAGCGAGCTGGAACTGGAGGAACTGAGCAGAGAGATTAGCTTGGAAATGGAGAGTGGAGTATGCCAGGCAAACGAGCCAGTGGGAAATGAAGGTGAGGAGGTCGAGAAAAAGGAGGAACCACCCGAAGCAGACAATGATATGAATGCTGAGATAAACAATACCTGGAACAGAGATACGGCCACTGAGGAGATGAACGCTGACGGGCTAGGACAAGATTTGGTTGATATCCTAAACTTAGTGGTAGATGAATTGAACAATGATAGTGGGAAACCTATGAACCTAAAATTTGTAGACAGGAAAAAGTTAAAAGAAACAACAGCTAAGGTAAACAAAGTCATCCCATACCTTGAGGCGAGGAGCCTTCACCAGTGCAACACTATCCTCAAAGCAACAGCAAATACGGTGAGGAAACTACTTGAGACCCTACTGAATGGGACACTAAAAAACATAGACACTAAAAATAGACTGGAAATAAAGTACAAAACTAGGAGGAAAAAACTAAATATTATCATAGAGGAACTGAAGCAACGCATTGTAGCAAAAAGTGCAAAAATCAGGCGATACGAGAACAGAGTCAGTCAGTATAGACAGAACCGCATGTTCGACAACAACCAGAAGATGCTGTTTGGACAACTTGAGTGGAAAGAAAGAGGAGACGACTTGATCCCTGAGACGGAACAAACTAAAACATTCTGGAGAGGAATATGGGAGCAGAATGTTAAACATAATGACCAGGCAGTGTGGATTGAAACAGTACAGAAGGAGATCAGTGAACAGACACACCAACAAACTGATTTGAGTATCACAGTTGAAACTCTTAAGGGGCAGGTAAAAAAACTAACCAACTGGAAATCACCAGGCCCAGATGGTGTGCAGGGGTATTGGATTAAAAATATAACATCCCTCCACCCGAAACTGACAATCATGTTCAATGACTGCTTGATGTCCGGTGAGATACCATAGTGGTTGAGAAAAGGTACCACAGTTCTGATAATGAAAGACCGAATCAAGGGTAATGATGTTACCATCTATAGACCTATCACATGTCTGTCCGTAATGTGGAAACTGTTGACAAGCATCGTGTCTGAGGAAATCTACCATCACCTCCACACAAACAACTTGTTACCGGACGAACAGAAAGGATGCTGAAAGAAGTCACGTGGTACAAAGGACCAGTGACTTGATAAGATGGTAATGAGGAATTGCAAGAAGAGACACACTGGTCTTGCCATGTGATGGATAGACTACAAAAAGGCATTTGACATGTTTCCTCATTCTTGGATCACCAAAAGCCTGGAGATCTTCAAGGTGGCAGATAACATCAGACAGTTGTTAGGCAAAAGTATGAAGTCCTGGGAAACAGAGTTAACATCAACTGGAGAATCCTTGGGAAGCGTGAAGATCAAGAGAGGTATCTTCCAGGGAGATAGTCTGTCCCCTCTGTTGTTTGTCCTTGCCCTGATGCCCCTGACCAGTGTACTGCGAAAAGTGAGAGCAGGATACATGTTTGGAAAGGGAGGGCTTACCATCAATCACCTGCTCTTCATGGACGATCTTAAGCTGCTCGGGAAGAGTGAGAAAGAGTTGGATGTGCTTGTTGACACTGTCCGTATTTTCAGCAGTGATATATCTATGCAATTTGGTATTAGTAAGTGTGGAGTCCTTGTGAGGAAGAGGGGTAAATTAAGCAGAAGTAACGGAATCCAGGTACCAACATGTGAGATGATAAAGGAAATTGACTCTGAAGAAGGATACAAGTATTTGGGTGTTCTGGAGGCTGATGACATCAAGAACAAAAAAAATGAAGGAATTGATAAGAACTGAATACATTCGGAGAGTAAGGAGCGTATTAAAATCACATCTGTACAGTAGGAATGCCATAAGTGCAGTAAATTCCCGAGCTGTGTCTATTATTAGGTACAGTGCGTGAATTCTGAGATGGAATGTTGCTGAACAAAAAGAAATGGATAGGAAGACTAGGAAGCTATTGACTATTTACAACATGTTCCACAAGAGGAGTGATGTCGATAGACTCTACTTAAAGAGATCTGAAGGTGGAAGAGGTCTTATCAGCATAGAGGACTGTGTTCAGATGGAGAAAAACAACCTACACAAATACGTGACTGATAGTAAGGAGCCAATACTCAAACTGTACTGAAGGAGGGGACAATAGACCAGGGGATGTCCAAGGAGGAAATAACATCAAGGAGAAAGAGCAGCCTTCAGGAAAAATCCCTTCATAGTACCTTCTTTGAGAAAACTGAATTCAGAGATCCACAGACATGGAACTGATGAAAAGAGGAGACCTTAAAAAGGCTACAGAATAAATGTTAATGGCTGCGCAGGAGCAGGCCCTCAAAACGAAGTGGTTGAAACACCATATTTACAAGGAGGAGTCTAGCCCACTGTCTAGGATCTGTGGAGAGAGAGAGAGGAGACTGTGGCCCACATTGTATCCGAGTGTAAACACCTAGCCCAGATTCACTATAAGAGCTGGAGACATGATGTGAGGGGCAGGGTGATCCACTGGTACCTATGCAAAGTAAACAATTTACCACATTCTGAAAAGTGGTATGAGCATAAGCCAGAGTCGGTGATAGAAAACGATCAATTGAAGGTGTTGTGGGATTTTAGGATACAGATGGACAAGAAACTGGAACACAATAGACTCGACCTGGTGGTTGTGGGCAAAGAAAAAAGATCGTGCCTGATTGTGGATGTGGCCTGCCCATTCGACACGAGAGTGCAAGAGAAGGAGAGGGAGAAAATTAACCGATACCAGGACTTAAAGTGGGAGGTAAAAAGGATTTGGAACTGCCATTAAGTCAAAGTGGTCCCCATTGTCATAGGCGCACTAGGTACAATCTCAAAAAGCTTCCAGGGATGGTGAAAGAAAATTGGCCCCTTCACGCTTTTTGGAACGCTTCAAAAGGCATGCTTGCTGGGAACAGCAAGAACCCTCCGATACGTTCTGAATATCTGAGGCTGCAGGTAGTGGCTTGATATTCATTTCAACAAACTTTCCAATTAACTAACATCAATGACTGAAACTCAAAGAATAATAATAATAATAATAACAATAATAATAATATTATTATTATTATTATTATTATATAACTATAAAGGCTGGAGACATGATGTGATGAGCAGGGTGAACCACTGGCACCTATGCAAATTAAACAATTTACCACATTCTGAGAAGTGGTATGAACATAAGCCAGAGTCGGTGATAGAAAACGATCAGGTGAAGGTGCTGTGAGATTTTAGGATACAGACGGACTAGAAACTGGAACACAATAGACCTGACCTGGTGGTTTTGGATAAGGAAAGAAGATCGTGCCTCATTGTGGATGTAGTCTGTCCATTCGACACGAGAGTGCCAGAGAAGGAGAGGGAGAAAATTAACCGATACCAGTACTTAAAGTGGGAGGTTAAAAGGATTAGGAACTGCCATGAAGTCAAAGTGTGATAGGCGCACTAGGTACTATCTCAAAAAGTTTCCAGGGATGATTAAAGTAAATTGGCCTCGCCCCGCTTTTTGGAACACTTCAAAAGGCATGCTTGCTGGGAACAGCAAAAACCCTCCGATACGTCCTGAATATCTGAGGCTGCAGGTAGTGGCTTGATATTCATTTCAACAAACTTTCCGGTTAACTAACATCAATGAATGAGACTCAAAGAACAATAATAATAATAATGATAATAATAATATTATGGAATCGTTCCCGTAAGGTTTTGATTTTTTTACATATTTAAAACAATTGTGATAGAATAGTTCTTATTACAAATGGAACGTAAGATATCAATCTTAACTCTCAGGAAGTGGCAACGCATCACATTACGGCATAGGGCTCCAATATTTAATATTTAATTTAATATTTAATTTTGTACCAGAAATTTTATAGTCAGAAAAGAAAATGGCTAGAAAACAACAGCCAAATAACTTCACCACCAGCACCACCACCACCGCCGCCACCATCACCATCACCACTACCACAAAAATCAGCACCATCTCTATAGTATTGCTGTCCCATCACCACCGCCACCACTGCATCATCGCTACCGCCACTATTCCCTCACTAATTAAGAGAGGGGTGGTGGTGCCTCTACACATGAAAAGAAGCGAAGGTATCAAAAGATATAAAAAGACTGGGTTAGTGACTTGGTCAAACAGCTAACAACACCAAAATAATTATGTTGTTGTATCTCTAAACTCTCTCAAAATGTTTAGTTTAAACGAGGTCAAATCTAAACTATAATATAATAATAATAATTGCTTCTGCTTTTGGCACGGGGCCAGCAATTATCCCGGTGTGTTGCAGGTGCTTTATGGGGACGGCCCCGTAGGGATGAAAGGGAAAGAATTATAGAAAAAATGATAGTCGAAAAATTATAGAACAGAACACAGACAGAAGCAAACGCAACAACAAACACAAATTTCAAAAGTTTTGAACACAACAACCCCTACTTCTTTTAGCAGCAACAGCAACAACAACACTAGTAACCGATGTTACTGGCCTTGTAAAACTAAAAACGCAAAGGAGAAAAAGAGAAAAAAAAAACGAAAAAAAAAACAAAAAAAAACAGACATTCAAACATTACAATGAGACATTCAAAAAGTCAGACATTCAATCATTACAACGAAACGTATGTTTATTTTGGTTTTATTAGGTTTTTATCTATTTGTTTGTTTGTTTATTTATGTTCGTCTACAGCGTGATGGTGCAACGCTAAAATCACCGGGGGTGATGAAATCACCGGTAGTTATGTAACCATGCATTCACCAATCCTCGATATGTGTGCTTAAATGTCGAACCTAAACAATTCGAATAACGGTGAAGTGGAGACTGGAATGTCATGTGACAGGCTCTCACCCAGCGGGTGCTCTCTGGCCCAGCAGCAGGGACCTGGCTGTCATCCAAATACTGCTGGTGTTGGCGGAAGAAGAAGTAGGAAAGGGACCAGAACCAACTGGACGAAAGAATTGAATAGAACTGTTATGCAAGGTTATCTGCAGAGTAACCTCGTGGGAAAAGGCTATAGGAAACGGATGCATAACATCTGGAACGATATTGGTTTATTTAAATTAGATGAACAAAAATTGGCCGGCAAGGCTCGGGTAATAAGAACTAATGGGTGGATAAGCGAGCTGGAACTGGAGGAACTGAGCAGAGAGATTAGCTTGGAAATGGAGAGTGGAATATGCCAGGCAAACGAGCCAGTGGGAAATGAAGGTGAAGAGGTTGAGAGAACGGAGGAACCATCCGAAGCAGACAATGATCTGAATGCTGAAATAAATTATACCTGGAACAAAGATATGGCCATTGAGGAGATGAATGCCGACGGGGTAGCACAAGATTTGGTTGATATCCTAAACTTAGTGGTAGATGAATTGAACAATGATAGTGGGAAACCTATGAACCTAAGATCTGTAGACAGGAAAAAGTTAAAAGAAACAACAGCTAAGGTAAACAAAGTCATCCCATACCTGGAGGCGAGGAACCTTCACCAGTGCAACAATATCCTCAAAGCAACAGCAAATGCGGTGAGGAAATTACTTGGCATAAAAGCGAGAGGAAACAACAAAGAAGAAAGATCAGAACCTTAGTGGAAGAAACGACTGAATGGTCAAATCAGGGAAATGAGAAATGACATTGGCAAGCTTGAGTTCCTACTGAATGGGACACTACAAAACATAGACACTATATATAGACTGGAAATAAAGTACAAAACTACGAGGCAAAACTAAATATTATCATAGAGGAACTGAAGCAACGCATTGTAGCAAAGAGTGTAAAGATTAGGCGATACGAGAGCAGAGTCAGTCAGTATAGACAGAACCGCATGTTTGACAACAACCAGAAGATGTTGTTTGGACAGCTTGAAGGGAAAGAAAGAGGCAACGACTTGATACTTGAGGCGGAACAAACTAAGACATTCTGGAGAGGAATATGGGAGCAGGATGTTAAACATAATGATAAGGCAGTGTGGATTGAGACAGTACAAAAGGAGATTAGTGAACAGGCACACCAACAAACTGATTTGAGTATCACAGTTGAAACTCTTAAAGGGCAGGCCAGAAAACTATCCAACTGGAAATCACCAGGCCCAGATGGTGTGCAGGGGTATTGGATTAAATATATAAGATCCCTCCACCCGAAACTGACAACCATGTTCAATGACTGCTTGATGTCCGGTGAGATACCATAGTGGTTGACAAAAGGTACCACAGTTCTGATAATGAAAGACCGAATCAAGGGTAATGATGTTACCATCTATAGACCTATCACATGTCTGTCCGTAATGTGGAAACTGTTGACAAGCATTGTGTCTGAGGAAATCTACCATCACCTCTACATAAACAACTTGTTACCGGACGAACAGAAAGGATGCCGAAAGAAGTCACGTGGTACAAAGGACCAGTGACTTGATAAGATGGTAATGAGGAATTGCAAGAGGAGACACACTGGTCTTGCCATGGGATGGATAGACTACAAAAAGGCATTTAACATGGTGCCTCATTCTTGGATCACCAACAGCCTGGAGATCTTCAAGGTGGCAGATAACATCAGACAGTTGTTGGGCAAAAGTATGAAGTCCTGGGAAACAGAGTTAACATCAACTGGAGAATCCTTGGGAAGCGTGAAGATCAAGAGAGGTATCTTCCAGGGAGATAGTCTGTCCCCTCTGTTGTTTGTCCTTGCCCTGATGCCCCTGACCAGTGTACTGCGAAAAGTGAGAGCAGGATACAGGTTTGGAAAGGGAGGGCTTACCATCAATCACCTCCTCTTCATGGACGATCTTAAGCTCTTCAGGAAGAGTGAGGAGTTGAATGTGCTTGTTGACACTGTCCGTATTTTCAGCAATGATATATGTATGCAATTTGGTATTAGTAAGTGTGGAGTCATTGTGATGAGGAGGGGTAAGTTGAGCATAAATAACGGAATCCAGATACCAACAGGTGAGATGATAAAGAAAATTGACTCTGAGGAAGGATACAAGTATTTGGCGTTCTGGAGGCTGATGACATCAAGAACAAAAAAATGAAGGAATTGATAAGAACTGAATACCTTCGGAGAGTAAGGAGCGTATTAAAGTCACATCTGAACAGTAGGAATGCCATAAGTGCAGTAAATTCCCGAGCTGTGTCTATTATTAGGTAAAGTGCGTGAATTCTGAGATGGAATGTTGCTGAACAAAAAGAAATGGATAGGAAGACTAGGAAGCTATTGACTATCTACAATATGTTCCACAAGAGTAGTGATGTCGATAGACTCTACTTAAGGAGATCTGAAGGTGGAAGAGGTCTTATCAGCATAGAGGACTGTGTTCAGATGGAGAAAAACAACCTACACGAATACGTGACTGATAGTAAGGAGCCAATGCTCAGAACTGTACTGAAGGAGGGGACAATAGCCCAGGGGATGTCCAAGGAGGAAATAACATCAAAGAGAAAGAGCAGCCTTCAGGAAAAATCCCTTCATAGTACCTTCTTTGAGAAAACTGAATTTAGAGATCCACAGACATGGAACTGGTTGAAAAGAGGAGACCTTAAAATGGCTACAGAAGGAATGTTAATGGCTGCGCAGGAGCAGGCCCTCAAAACGAAGTGGTTGAAACACCACATTTACAAGGAGGAGGCTAGCCCACTGTGCAGGATCTGTCGAGAGAGAGAGAGGAGACTGTGGCTCACATTGTATCCGACTGTAAACACCTAGCCCAGACTCACTATAAGGGCTGGACACATGATTTGATGGGCAGGGTGATCCACTGGTACCTATGCAAAGTAAACAATTTACCACATTCTGAGAAGTGGCATGAGCATAAGCCAGAGGCGGTGATAGAAAACGTTCAGGTGAAGGTGCTGTGGGATTTTAGGATACAGACGGACAAGAAACTGGAACACAATAGACCTGACCTGGTGGTTTTGGACAAAGAAAAAAGATCGTGCCTGATTGTGGATGTGGCCTGCCCATTCGACACGAGAGTGCAAGAGAAGGAGAAGGGAGAAAATTAACCGATACCAGGACTTAAAGTGGGAGGTAAAAAGGATTTGGAACTGCCATCAAGTCAAAGTGATCCCGATTGTCATAGGCGCACTAGGGACCTTCTAAAAAAGTTTCCAGTTAAATAACATCAATAACTGAGACTCAAAGAGTAATAACAATAATAATAATAATAATAATATATATATATATATATATATATATATATATATATATATATATATATATATATAAGTAAGTTTACTCCGGGTTCAGTTATAAGTATTTATTATATATATATATATATATATTCATTAGTTAAGCAAAACAAGACCACAAATTTCACAAGGAAGACATGATTAAAATATTGTCAACATATTTAGTTTGATGTAAGGAATATAGAGAATAATAATAATAATAATAATATTAATAGTAATAATGCCCGTTTACAATTGTTTCGCTACTCCGTATAATATTTCTGGATCAGATGACTATGTGTCATAATTGATCTGGTTCAGTTGACAATAATTAACATATTTAAAAAACAGAGTGGCTCATCGGAACTCAAAGGAATATAAATTAAAATAATGTTACATAATATAATGTTCCATATATTAGTTTTTACTATACTGCCTTTGTTTCATCAGCTGTCAGCCATAATCAAGCAGTACTCATCTGTCGAGGCTGTATTGTGTGAGATCTGCCTATGGGTAACATGATGGCTGCCAAACGGCATATTTACCTTACTAATTAGAGGGTGGTTTCAGGGGAAGTAACTTCTCGAGAGATTTGAGATTGTGTGTATTTTATAGTTAAAAACTAATATATGGAACATTATATTATGTAACATTATTTTAATTTATATTCCTTTGAGTTCCGATGAGCCGCTCTGTTTTTTAAATATGTTAATTATTTTCAACTGAACCAGATCAATTATGATACATAGTCATCTGATCCAGAAATATTATACGGAGTAGCGAAACAATTGTAAACAGGCATTATTATTATTAATATTATTATTATTATTATTCTCTACATACCTTACATCAAACTAAATATGTTGACAATCTTTTAATAATGTCTTCCTTGTGAAATTTGTGGTTTTGTTTTGCTTAACTAATGAATATTTCAAGCTCTGCGCACCTAACCTCTGCATGAACTCAGCCACCTAGCTGCTTTCTACTGCATATTGCACATTGAGTACATGCCTTTACGCTTTGGCTTCTAACTAACTCACCAATCTTTCCTCTCATATCTCCTCTACTATCTCAATCTCTCTCTTTAAGATTGATTACTCTTGAACTGTATATATATATATATATATATATATATATATATATATATATATATATATATATATATATATATATATATATATATATATATATATATATATATATCTGTGTGTGTGTGTTTGTGTGTATGTATAAGTATATGTATATATACTAGAATCATAATTGCGAAGGCCAGACATAGAAATGCATTTGAAATTAGAATCTTCCGTAACATTCGTATTTCAATATAGATAAGGGGACGGACTGATACGATGATTGTTCTTCCGCATCACTGTCCCCTTAGCTATAGTCGATATTGAAATAGGAATATTGCATAACATCTTTATTACCTAACACACACAAACACACACACACGCATATATATGCCTATCTAACTCTATATAGAATACAATATCATTATTAGGATTGGCATTATTAGGATTGGCAGCATAGTTATGTCCCTTTACGATCTGAGTTCAAATCCCGCCGAGGTTGACTTTGCCTTTCATCCTTACGGGGTCGATAAAATAAAGTACCAGTAATGCACTGGGTAATTGCTGGCCTTGTGCCTAAGTAGAAACAATTATTAATGAAGTCATTGCAAGCTGCAGAAAAGAAGTCTATAGTAAGGTGAATATCATATTTAGAAAGTAAGATAAAAGGAGATGATTGATGGAAGAAATATGGTAAATAGAAGTGATATATATATATATATAGATTGGAAGTTATTAATATTTATTCAAAATATTAACAAAATAGATATTCTTGTGATCAACTATATTTTATTATACATATTTCAGAGGTACTGAGTTAACTTCAACAGTACGTCGTCATCAGATAAAATAAGATGATGCATGACATACCCTGACATAGTAGATGGCTAAGATTCAATCAGGAATGAATCTTAGCCATCTACTATGTCAGGGTATGTCATGCATCATCTTATTTTATCTGATGACGACGTACTGTTGAAGTTAACTCAGTACCTCTGAAATATGTATAATAAAATATAGTTGATCACAAGAATATCTATTTTGTTAATATTTTGAATTAATATATATATATATATATATATGTATATATGTATATATGTATATATATATATATATGTATATATGTATATATGTATATATATATATATATGTATATATGTATATATGTATATATATATATATATGTATATATGTATGTATATATGTATATATGTATATATATATATATATATATATATATATGTATATATGTATATATATATATATATATGTATATATGTATATATATATATATATATGTATATATGTATATATATATGTATATATGTATATATATATATATGTATATATGTATATATATATATATATATATGTATATATGTATATATGTATATATATATATATATATGTATATATATATATATATATGTATATATATATATATATATGTATATATATATATATGTATATATGTATATATATATATATATATATATGTATATATATATATATATATATATATATATATGTATATATATATATATATATGTATATATGTATATATATATATATATATGTATATATGTATATATATATATATATATATATGTATATATATATATATATGAACAATTAAGTTAAGAATGTACATCCACATATGTATACTGAAATACTAGTATGCATATGAATACACACACGTGTACATATGTAGATGTACCGAGTTTTTCACTGGACACTTTACTGTGAGTGTCCAGCTATTCTGTATGTAAACACACAGACAAACCGGTTTTTAGAGTCATACTGGTTTTCGAGGAAACACCTTTCCTCTATTCTCCAGAAAGCCAGACAGGAATATTGGACTAGTTTCGATGTTGTTACATCTCATCAGCAATATTTACCTATCTTCCGGCCTTTCTAGAGAATCGTAAAAGCACATATCGTTATATGCTTTTTCTATGAAAATTAGTAGTGGGCAGACTAATTTGCATAGAGCGTGAGTACGTACGGGTTCAGCGGAGACGATAAAAACAAATAACGAAACGAAATTAAATTTCGTTTCGTTTGTAACTCACTTTTGTATGACTGACGCTTAAACAATTAAGTTAAGAATGTACATCCACATATGTATACTGAAATACTAGTATGCATATGAATACACACACGTGTACATATGTAGATGTACCGAGTTTTTCACTGGACACCTTACTGTGAGTGTCCAGCTATTCTATATGTAAACACACAGACAAACCGGTTTTTAGAGTCATACTGGTTTTCGAGGAAACACCATTCCTCTATTCTCCAGAAAGCCAGACAGTAAAGTGTCCAGTGAAAAACTCGGTACATCTACATATGTACACGTGTGTGTATTCATATGCATATTAGTATTTCAGTATACATATGTGGATGTACATTCTTAACTTAATTGTTTAAGTGTCAGTCATACAAAAGTGAGTTACAAACGAAACGAAATTTAATTTCGTTTCGTTATTTGTTTATATATATATATATATATATATATATATATGTATATATGTATGTATATATATATGTATATATATATATATGTATATATATATATGTATATCTATATATCTATATACATATGTGTATATATATATATATGTATATCTATATATCTATATACATATGTATATATATATATATGTATATATATATATGTATATATATATATATGTATATATATATATGTATATATATATATATGTATATATATATGTATATATATATATATATATATGTATATACATATATATGTTTATATATATGTATATATATATATATATATATATGTATATATATATATATGTATATATGTATAATATATTTAGAAACACACAGATACATGCGGACACACACATATACATGAATGCATCCACACCCAACCGTGTGTTAATGGTGCCAACCTTACCGATGTTGCTCAATGAATGACTGGGACAGACCAATCCGGTTGAACTAGACTGAACCAGTATCAGAGTTAAAAATACATTATGAAGAGAGAAGGAACATTTAGATATAATTAGTAATAAAATGTATCATACCTAAACTGCTCCTAGATTCCTCGACTACGTAGTTTCGTGGCATAAACAATACATCATAAAGATATAGAGTCCTTGCGAGGTCTGCCGATTTATCAAGAGGATACCTCATTTTACTAGCTTCAAGAACGCGTCTACACGACATGAGAAAGAATCCCAAAGGGCGGAGGGGGAGATAGTCACGCGATATAACGGTCGAGAAACAGAGCTAAGCCTCTTATAACCCCGAAGAAAATACCACGGAGGCGGAGGGGTATTTATATCGAAGCCGTAGAAGAGGTGGTGAAGGGGGAGAGTAGTATGAGTAATGGCAGCTTTCGAGCACGCGCCTTAGGTCTGACAATGCAACATTCGTGTTTCGCATTGAAGAAATGGTCTAATGCCATTCTCGCCGCTCGTACGTCAGTTGCAATGCCACTATAAATAGCCTCGTCTAACTTATCTACCAGCTCCCCCTCCTTTCTATTTTTCTCTCATGCTAGTTCTTTGCTGAACTCTATCGAAGATACTCTAATCTCTCTTTTGAGAGCCCCCCACCGTCTGTTGTTGAATGATCCCCCCTGTCAACGTTTGCTTAACTAAATTGTTGACTCGGTCCCTGTAAGCCTTACGTGCCGGAAATGACATGTTCAGCTTCCAGTAACCCGGTCCCAACTTACGCGTTTTATCTAGGTCGACCGTACAGATCACAAATTTGCGATCTGAATAGGCGACCGTTTTAAAAAGTGGGCAGCCTACACTATTTCTATCTATTTTCCTAATGAAGATCCGGTCTATATACGATCTAGATGACCCCATTCGGTTGGTTCATATCCATACTGGCGCATTGGGGAAATCTAGTCGAAACCTGTCAGACAGTTGGAACTTGCTGAGTAGGTGCTTGAGGCTTTTGCACCCCCCGCTCCTATCAGCTACTCCCACACAATCCCAGCGTGCGTCTAAGATGCCATTCCAGTCCCCGCTAACAGTAAGGGCGAAACGTACCCAGAAAGGTCTCCAGGGGCCTAAAGAAGTTCGGTAGTCCGGCCCCTGTAGGGGCGTAGACGGCTAGCAGTCTAAAGGCACCACATTCGCTACTGCTTACATCCAAGATCACCAACTTACCGTCCGGGTCCCGGAAGATCGATCTTACCTCGAGATCCAGTCCTTTCCTAAACAGCATTGCCACCCGACCTCTCATTCCAGGCCTGCTAACAGATGTGAAGATCTGATAGTCGTCGAAAATGGAGGCTAGTGCGCGCGTGTCGGAAATTCTGGTCTCGCTGACGGCAATCACATCCATTGCCAGCGACCTGAGGTCGTTGAGTAGGCGACCCACTTCCAGGGTGACCCCAGGCCGCGAACATTTAAACTTCCTACTTTTAATATGGCCATGTTGGCAAGCTAAAAGAATGAGGGAAGGTTTACTTACCTCCCGGGGTCTTGTGAAAGTCGGGTGGTTCGACCTCCATGGATTTCTTTTGGGAACCCCTTTAAAATCTCGATGTGGGTTTCACTTTCAGGGTTCCCAGGTTTTGAGGAAAGTTCATCCGAATTTCTTTGAAGGAATCGAGTGACATTCGGACCAGAAGCAAATCTTCTGGCACGCAAAATGTGCTCATTTCAAAGATCTCCCCCTCCATTTGAATGTCCTTGCTTCGTGCTAAGAGCGCCATCAGTTTATCGTTGGCCCGTCTGACAAGCATGAAGTTTTTAATATTTTGTTGGTTTGGTTTTATTTGTTTTCTTTTTGGTGACTGTGGTGGTGATGGTTTTGGTGGTCTTGTTTCGGGTATGTCTGTGTTTGTTGTAGGTGTGGTGTCTGCAATTTCAGGTAGTTGTGTGTTTATTTGTACTTGTGTTTGTTTAGGTTGTTTGCGTTTCGGGGATTGTGGGGGTGGTGTCGATGTTGCTGTTGGTGCTGATGTTATTGGGGAAGTGTTTACGTTAGTAGTGTCTGTATTTTTTGTTGTATATGGTTTTGTGTTAAGTTGGGGCTTTTTTGGGGGGAGGGGGATGAGTTTTCTCTGGTTTTTTTTTGCACTTTTGGGTTTTCCTTCATCTTCGCTGCTGGAAGACAAAGGGTCTGTGGCTGTGAGTGTCTCTGTGTCTATGTGTGCGTTTATTGTTTTGACTATAGTATAATTGGGGGTGGGGGGGAGTGTGAGAGCTTTCCACGTTTTCCCCTTGCATTGGTTTCGGTGTTGGTGGTGGTCCGGCTGTTTTTGATGTTGGTGTCCGTGTCTTTATTGGTGTTGTTTTTGGTGGTGGTGCTGCAGCTTTCCGTGCTGACACTGGCGTTGGCAACAAAGGAGGTTTGCGACCCCTTGCATTTTTGCCTGAGGGCAGAAGGCTTGCAGATGCGCTGCTTCCCTGTAGACGAAGCAGTGCGGCCTTCCTCCCTCACAGATTAGTTGGATTGTTGTCCGGTCCTGCAGGCGGGAACAATCTGGGATCTTTTTCATGTCCTCCGGTTTCATTTGGGGAAGAATCTCCAAATCTATTCCGGACCAGTCTTCTCTCTGTGTCCTTTTGATATCCAAGAGGGTAGTGCCTGTCCCCTCCTCGATTACGAAATCCCAGGAGCCACAATATGTTCATTCCTGGTGGGATGCTGGGAATGCGGACCTTTACTGTCCTTTTACCCATGTAGGACGGGTGCATGATAATGCGTTCCGTTCTGCAGGGGGTCACCGAGTGCTTTATAGCAAGGGCCTCGGTTTTGAACACTACCGAGATGGTACCGAACTCTTTGGCCCTTGCTTTATACTCTATGTCACTTCCGATGCACTCCAAAGCAGCCTCGACCTCTGCTTGGCTGGCAAGTTCCACTTTGCGTGTCTGCACCGAAATGCATCGAAAGTACACCGCCATCCTTTGCATGGCCGCTATTGCCCCGTCCGGGATGGTCAGGTTTGCCCAGGACTTCCATCGTTTAATTAGCTCTCCACGCCTGGGCCAACTGTTCGGCTTTATCGCTAATATCAATATTCAATAAGCGCTTTGTTTTTGCTGCTGCTGCAGCAAAGGTGGTGCCTCTGGTGCTCTTGTGGTTGGTGTTGTCGTTCTTGCTGTTGTTATTGGTGTTGTTGTTGCCACCGCCATCCGTGTTTACATTGAACCTGCCGGTGTTATTCTCGTTGTTGCTCTGAGTTGTTGTTGTGGTGGTGGTGGTGATGTCGTTTTCAGATGATACTGCTCCTAACACAGAGGGGATCGGTTGTGATGGTAGCTTTTGAGTTTTGCCTTCACATTCAGTGGAATGGTCGACAGACATGTCTGTAGCAGTAGTAGTTGTGGTGAGATAAACAGTGGCTGCTTTTGAACTTTTGACCTGAACATTGTTCACCGTTTGAAGGTCGAACATTTCCATATTTCTTTTTGGTGGGGAAGCGATTTTTTCGAACTTTTTAAAAAGAAATCTGAATATTCGGGCTTAAAGCCCGAATATTGAGAGATCTCCCTCCCTTGGAACCAAGCTTATGCTTCGTTAACGACAACAAAATACAAAAAATGATACTTTAAAACAGTTTAAAGTTACGAACCTTTCCCCCCGCAGACTTGTGCGTCTTCATACATGCGCGTCCAATAATAATAATTATAATAATTGTTTCTACTTTTGGCACAAGGCCAGCAATTACCCAATGCATTACTGATAATATATGTATATATATATATAAGTTTACCCCGGGTCCAATCGGGGGTAATCACCGTAAGTAAGGTACTCAATACTATATAATATATATATTAATATTGGAAAATAGTCAGGAACCCGACAGCTGAGCTCCGGCCGTTTCGACAGCCAGATCCGAACTAAGCCACGAGTATTAGAACGGCGGGAATCTAACTGAACTTATCAAGGGGTAAGTCCATATAAGGGCATGCAGTCGAAACAAACAAAAGCAGAAATATCTAAGTAAAAAATTCTAAAAATTTGTTGTTTTTCTTGTCTGTCATAATTATTAATCTGTGCCGAACGTGTTCATTCTTCTTCCCACAATAATTTCAATGGATATGTATATAGTCATATATGCTTATGAAAAGAAAAAAAAATGATATTTAGAACCCGCACCTATGCCGGTTTAGCTGGCCTTCTACAAAGTTGCATCACATAGGAGGATCGTCGAAGGTTTTTTTGATAGTTGTCCCAGTCTTATCAATTAGACATAAAACACGAAATGAAGTCTCATTGTCAAGACCACTACCCATGTGACTGATTTGATGATACACACGCTTTCTGATGAGGGTCCAATTAGATAAGAAAATCATTTAAATGTGTTTATTATGTTTTCAATTTACGGAGAAATTCGTATTTTCTGACATGTTTATATGTCAACATATTAGATATGTGTATATATATATACACGTCAGTTCGGTGCAGTTTCTGTTAAACACTGTGTGTTGATATATATAATTTATTATACATTTGGGCTGCAAGCGCACTTCTTAATATATGTCTTAATTAATTACCAACACCAGGGATAGTTATATGGAAATTAGTACACCGATTTCAGAATAATACTAAGAGTGAATGGGTAGATATATCCACCAAGAACATGTTTTCTTGTGGCTGATGAGGGTCCAATTAGATCCAAAAATCGATTAAAACTGTTTAACATTCTTCCATTTTACAGGGATATTTGTATTTTCTGGCATGTTTAGATATGTGTATATATATCTATACACCTTGTTGCAGTTTATATGTATATGTGTATATATGCATATATTTGTACATGCGTGTGTGGTGTGTATGTGTTACATCATCTACCATACACCATCCCCATCACAAACAGACACAAACTTATGTTTATCTAACTTTTCTCTCTACCGTATTTCTACCATCAATCATCTATTATTTATCTCAACTTTCAAATACGTTATGATTTACTTTACCACAGATAATTTCATCTGTAGATTCTAACTATCTCATTCCACTAACGGACGGATTTGTTATATTTTACTGCAAAATTATGTGTATACAAATATAGGTTCATATATATATATATATATATATATATATATATAATCATACATACACACACAGACACTTATATATATATATATATATACATATGCATATATATATATATATATGTATTAAATATATGTATTAATACGGCGAACCTAGACGAAATATAATTGTCTGGGTTGTCAATATATGTATATATATATATATATATATATATATATATATATATTTATGTGTGTATGTAGTGATATATATATAAATATATATATATATATATATGTGTGTGTGTGTGTATGTAGTGATATATATATAAATATATATATACATATATATATATATATATATATATATATATATATATATATATATATATATATATATATATATATATATATGTATATATATATTTATATATATATATATATATCACTACATACACACATACGCACGCACGCACACACAGTCACACTCACGCCTACACCAACACACATATATATATTCACATATAAATATATATGTGTGTGTGTGTGTGTGTGTGTGTGTGTATGTGCATGTGTGTGTGTTTGTGTGTGTATACAAACACATATATATACCCCTATGCAAATGCATATATATATATATATATGTAAAACAGGAATCAATTGTTGCCATGATGGCCAAATAAATATGATGCATATTTTCATTCATTAAAATATATTACACTTACAGAACTGGTACTCTTTTTTGTCCTAACGAATTTGAAAGAATTTCTCTCTGTTTCAAATGGCAACAGTAATAATTATTTCTGTATATATATATTAATTTTCAACACGTACAACAGAAATACCATTAAAATGTAGCTGCAATCAAATTTAAAATATTAGCAAATTTCAATTTGGTATCGATTTACAAAACATATATTCTTTTATTCATTTAGACGTTTCGATCATTAGAATGTGGCAATACTGGAGCACCGCATTGATTTTATACGAATAGTTTGAACACAGCAATTATGTTTTAAAGTTTGGTACTTATTTTATCGATCTCATTTTCACAGATCATAAAGAGACACAGACTTAAACACAGCTACTCCAAAACTTATGTATATATAAACATTATATGGAAGGAATATATTCGATAGGTTAACGATTGAAATAGCAGGAAGAAGGTCTTACCCTTTCAGACGATAGTCCTTCATCAGATCAGAAGAAAATATGAGAAATAAGATATATTGAAGGGACGGGCAGGGTGGAATTGGAAAAAATGTCTTTAGATAAAAATAACAACCCATTCATGTTGAGATCTCTTATATACACAAACATATATATATACACACTCATATATCTATATACATACATACAAGCACACACATGCTCTCTCATACACTAATACATTCTGATTTTATTTACGCCTAATAAGATTTGTTTTACGCCTAATAAGACTTGTTTCTGGAGGTTAATCAAATACTTAAATTTACAACTCCAGATATCATTTTATTTCGCCAAATATTACATTAAATGTATTGGTTACTTAAGAGTGCAAAGCACATGCTTGTCACATGATTCTTACATTATCTCATCCGCTTTTTTATGAGAAAGCATCTAATACTTCCATTGTTAATTTGTAGTTTAGTTTTTAATATTCTTCTCTTCAATTACTATAAACAATTCTTCACTTAGACAATGTTGAGTTAAGACAAAATTAATTTGTAATTAAAATCTTTATTGCCACACGATCTCCTTATAATTCTAGATTTTCACTTACATACAAACAAGTGAAAAAACTAATAAATTTCCATTTGTTTTCTTCATAGATATTACCATTTGTGTTACTATTATATAGAGAAGATATGCAGACAAGAGGTTAAGCTGTTCGGCTCATGATCCTAATATCTTGGGCTCGATTACTCTTCATTATACATTGCCCCAGTCAAGTCAACTGAAAATGAGTACTAGCTGCAACATTAGATAAACGTGAATTCTGCAATGAGCTGGCGTCCAATCCAGAGAATTGGACTGTAATTCCAGACCCTTTACGCCAAGAAGTGGGCTTTTGACGGATTCTAAATATTTCACTCATTATATACTTAGAGTGTTTTCAGAAAAAAAAACAACAACAAAAAAACAGTTGTTATTGAACTACGATATCTGCTTTCAGGGAGGAACAAAAAAGCTTTTCCGTGTAGGCTCTCCGTACATTAAAGATATCATTGGAAAATGTAATGTTTGACAACTAACACAAAATGGCCGGTATTAAATCCTATAACAAAGCATATCAATATATATATGTATATATATATATATATATATATATATATATATATATATGTGTGTATATATACACGCACAAACACACACACATATATATATATGTGCAAATATATTTTTTTCTTTTTCTTCTTCTGGGACCAGGGTCCTGAAACACTTCTTCTACCTGGAGTGACTCTGATCGGCGAGCTACGGGCTCTATCGAACAACGTTACCCCAGAGACACTTCAGAGTAACCACATTTCGGCAGCTTGTATTCGTGATCGTATTCTTTCAGTCCTCAACCAAGATTCAGGACCAAAGGTAAGGATTGGCACGAATACATTCCACCCATGTAGCACTCGGAATCAAACCCATCAAGTGCATATCGGAGATCACTTTCTGTCGCGAACGCAGCACAACTGTCCAAATATTTACACTGCACCAGGTCTGTGTGAATCTGAGAGGGGGTATATATTGAATAAAATCATAATTAACTGATCCTCCTGTATTTTATTTTACTCAAAGTCAGGAACTTTTCAGCACCACTCGTGTATATATATATATATATATATATATATATATATATATATATATATATATATATATATATATATATATATATATATATATATATAACGAAGGAAATGTGGTAAGGAACCAGGTGGACCATAACGCACCAAAGTACTCAATACTTAGGGTAGTAGAGTGGGTAATAGGAACAAATAAGACCCCGACGGCTGAGCTCAAGCCGTTTCGACGGCTAATTCTGTACTAATTCAGTACAGAATTAGCCGTCGAAACGGCTTGAGCTCAGCCGTCGGGGTCTTACTTGTTCCTATATATATATATATATATATATATATATAACGAAGGAAATGTGGTAAGGAACCAGGTGGACCATAACGCACCAAAGTACTCAATACTTAGGGTAGTAGAGTAGGTAATAGGAACGAGTAGGACCCCGACGGCTGAGCTCAAGCCGTTTCGACGGCTAATTCAGTCCAGAATTAGCCGTCGAAACGGCTTGAGCTCAGCCGTCGGGGTCCTACTCGTTCCTATATATATATATACAGATCTTCTGGGAATTTTCATATTAAATATGATAAATAGAAAACTCCCGGTGATTACCGGTGGTTTATATAGGGACGACATTTTATTTACGGTGGTCAAACACAACAATATAGAACTAAATAGAGTAAAGAAAAGTATAATAGAATTCTTTAAAATGTACAACCTTAAATTAGAAGTAGAAAATGGTACCAAAATAGTTAATTTCCTAGACGTTACCTTTAACTTAAACACTGGCTTCTATTAACCTTTTCATAAGCCCAACGAAAACTTAAACTATGTTAGTAACCATTCCAATCACCCTTAATCTGTAAAAAAAGCTATAGTAAATAGTGTGCAAAAACGAATTAATAAAATATCAGCCAATAAACATATATTTGAGGAAAATGCTGAATACTATAACAACGCGTTAAAAAGAGCAGGATATACGAATAACATAGAATATGTAGATAATAATAATCGAACTATTAATCTTAATAAAAATAATAACATATATAAGGGAAACTCTATTAATTATAATTCAAACACCCATACGCCAAATAAATCGAGGATAAGAACTAGAACTAAACCAGTCATATGGTTTGCCCCCCTTCTTCTGTCGCAGTTAAAACACCAATCGCAAAATTATTCTTTAAAGCTCTTGACACTTCTTTCCCTACTCAACATAAATACCATTCCATTTTTAATAGACATACCATTAAATTCTCATATTCTACAACCAGTAACATGGCCCAAAACATCGCCAAATTAAACACTAAAATCCTAAAACAAAACCAACATAATGACATTAATAATAGAGTTAACATAAATGATACTAAACCTAAATGTAATTGTAGAAATAAAACTGATTGCCCTTTACAAAATAATTGTTTAGATAATCATTTGGTTTATAAATGCACCGTAAAAACTGATCACAATACTTACAACTACATAGGATCGACTTCTTCCACCTTTAAATCCAGATTTGCGAACCATAAATGCTCATTCTCGAACTCTAAGAGGAAATCATCCACGTCTTTATCACAGCTCATATGGTCATTAAAAGAGAAGAATTTAAAATACTCCATTCTTTGGACAAAACTTCGGAACTGTGGCGTTTACCACAACTCTAGTATATCAAATAACTGCGCACTCTGTACAATGGAGACCCTGTTGATTATTAATAACTACGAGACCCTAATTAACAGAAAAAGTGAATTATTCTCTAGTTGCCTCCACAAAGCTACGTCCACATTCTTAGCCTCCCACAAAACGAGAAAAAAAGAGAGAGAAACATTAAACCATTAAAAACTTGGTTGTCAGACATATAGAATCAACAGGGAAAAACTTTAGTGCCCTTTAATATTGCATTATCTTATAACTATCTATAGAAGAAATAACTCTTGTTCAATAACATGCCGAAACATTGATACACATAACATTATTCTGTTAACTTTGATCCATACCGTTATTTCTTTATTTCTCTATCCTTATCTTCCTACTTAAGTTTTAAATCTGAGTTTTGTATCCAATCTTTACTGAACTTATTTATAATTGTGAATTTTTCATGCGTTTCTGATCTCTTATTTATAATGTTGTATGTAATTATATTTTCTATGTTTTTAAATATACCTACCGCATTCTTATATCCATGATTCAAATATAGAGCAAATATCCAAATTACAAATTATTATAAACATTATTTCGAACTATGAATTATCCATGCATTTATTATTGTTTTTCTTATATATATATATGT
>OZ024740.1:198255581-198260581 GCA_964016885.1 Eledone cirrhosa
TGATTTCTACAACTCGCATCACCCAGCTTGTCTCCGCCACCTCGCTTACGCTATGTAATTCATTAATTGACCTACACTATGGCAAAGTATGTATGTGTATTTTGATTATCTAATGGTTGAAGAACCGTAGAGTTGATTAAATACACCACATTATAACATTTGGATTCTAGATTTTAACCGTTTCTTGGAAGCTTTCCCGTTAACACTCGTAACTGGCTTTTCAGACAAATCTAATTTTACACAAATATCATACCCCTCTTACACCATAAAAGATATTCTACGTATGAAAAATTCAATAGTCTCCACATACCACCAGTTAAGCTGCGTTTAAATATCTTAATAATGCATCTAGAACCATTTGCAATGGCGAATGAAACCCAGGCTGCTGACACAGATGGAGAAAAAATATTCACTTATCTATCAGAACTGACTGTATGCATATATAATTATGCGAACATAACTGATATACTACATATCTTACGAATACGAGCATTCTCAACTTGGAAATATAGGCTTATTATTCTCTTTTATCTTTCACCTATCTATTTTAACGTTACATTTACGGAGTAATAAAAAACAGAAGTTTTCCTTGGCGAATTCAAGCGTAAAACATTTTAAGGACATATACTACTTTAGAATCACGGATATGTTTGTTTATCATTTTTTATATAAAATCCACGAAACATTTGGCTTTTGAAAGTTCAAATGATGCATTGATTTATCACTTTAATATTATATCAAAATGTACATTTCGAAACATTTAAATATTTATTAAAAACAAAATTCATTATATAATCAATAAATGCTTTCTGCATATTAAAATGGATAATATATTTTTATTTCTCTTCTTTTCCTATCAACTCTACATATTTATATTTATATATCGGAGATAAAAGATCATGTAATATATGTTTGTAACAAAGACCTAGCTTTGTCGTTGACAAATATCAACAATTTTGGAGTAATGCTCAATATTATATATATATGATGGATACATAAAATGTGGGAGCATTATTATTGTGATGTTGTAGGGCGGTGATGGCAGTATCGGTAGCGGGTCGGACGCCATGCTTTCCAGCATAGTTACGGCCCTTTACGGTCTGAGTTCAAATCCCGCCGAGGTTAACTTTGCCTTTCATCCTTACAGGGTCGATAAAATAAAATACCAGTAATGTACTGGATAATAGCTGGCCTTGTGCCAAATATAGAAACAATTATTATTGTGATGTTGTGTATAATGATCTTGTTTTTGTTGTTATCATTTTGTACCATAGATATTGAAATGAACCAGCAATGATGAAGGGCTTGGTCATGCTTACTGATATAAACATACCCTGTCTTAGATGGTAGTGCACGTTATTGTCAATGACAAGACACATCAATATGCACTCTCACACTTATAGACCGAAGCATATACATACACACCCATATGTAAACTCGTATATGTCTGTAAATAAAGTGCACTAGAAACCACTTAATCAAACAAAGAGAGACCTCAATATATTTGTATGACAGCTATATCCTTGTAGCTGATGTGATGGAACCTCCGTTGCTTTCGACGATTAAACCAACCCCATTACTTGAAAGGCATTTTATTTTACCGATCCCTGAATGATGAAGTCAACATTGACTTCATAGTTGGGAGTGTCTGAATATGAAATCCGACTTATAGGCAATGCCATTTTCTGCATACCCACCAAATCATCTCGTAATACTATATAACATTTTCACAAAGAAACCTTTCAGCATGTTTAATTGAAGGGGAATTCAGCAAATTGGCCAACGTCAGAAATAACGTTTCCTTTTAGTTCATAATGTCTGGTTTTAGTTTTCTAACACTAAGATTTATCGTAGTGGGTTTCAAGATGTACTGTTATAATGATGGCATATTATATTGATTTTAAATGGATTAGAGGTGAGACCAATATATGTCTTAGACTGTGGCAGGCACAGTACATTTGAAACGTATAAAATTAAAAATTGCTCATTAGTAACTCCGCAGGCGTTCAATTTGGAACGGTTTGATAAGGAAAAGTATTTTAATAGTGTTGGTGCGATGGGAAGTAGTTTTAAATAATGTGAAGTATTTTTGCTGTAGGAGCTGAGAATACCATGTTAAACGTTATCCTATGTCAATTTTTAACTGCTTTCGTTGGTTCTTTGATATATTTAATTTTCTCATTGAAACGACATCTGGAATGTGCTTCATTGAACGAAACTCTGAAGATGAGAAATATTTTAAAGCAGATTCTTCATACATTTAGGTTTATTGGTTGATTTCTAGATATAGTTTAACATTTTCTTAGCTTTGTAATATATTAAGGGTAATCTAAGAAATCAATGATGTGTGGTTTAAAATCTATGCTGAGGGAAATTACAAAATGTTTCAAGAATAATTCTAAATTGTTGCTTTTATTGAAATTGCAGATGATCAAAAATACCATCTCTCCTTATAATTCTTCTTATTAAGCTGCATATATTTCTAAGCATAGGTTTATGTGTATAGAGCTTTCTTTTTCACTATCTTTCTCTCGCTCCATCTCCCACTCTCTTTCTCTTTGCTCTCTTTCCCTATATATATACACACACACACATATATATATATATATATATATATATATATATTTCGTTTCTGAATTTGTTTAGCAAGATTCTTTATCTGAAATCGTGTGTTGAAACCGATATTGTTATACTTTGGGAGGGTCATGTTGCCAATAAGAAACACACGCACCAGTTGCTTTCACTTCAATTTAATTTAATATATATTTATAAATTTACAAATTTATAAATTTCTGGTTGGTTGGTTGGTTCCACAACCAGATAGTTGTTTATATATATATAGTCATAGTTCTTTCGTCACACACTCTGTGACCTCTTCAGTGACTGGGGATTTCTTTCTTCGTTTCTGTGCCTTTCCTTTCTTCTATCCTACGCCATTTTGTTTGTGTGTGGGTTGCGTGCTCAGTTTGCGCATGCGCCACATCCGGGTGTCTGTGTGTGTTTGTGTTCATTTTTCTATTTTTCTATTTTTATATTTATATTTGTTTGTTTATTTATTTATTTATTGTTGGTTGGTTGTTTGTTCTATGTGTGTGTGTGTTTTCATTTTGTCTTGTGTGTGTTTTCAATTGTAAGTTGTTTATATATGTGTGTGTGTGTTTTCATTTTGTCCTTAATTGTAAGTTGTGATGTTGTTGTTCCACTCATATTTTCTATTTAATTTTGGTTTTAATTCTTTTATGCTTACTGCCTCTGTAATTTGCCTAAACATTGCGTCTTTCTTGTGTGTGGATTCTATTTTTATTTCTATGCTCTCTAATTTACCCCTGTGTTCTATCTTAGCATGTTGGTAGAGCACAGATGATTCTTTACTATCTTGGAGGTCTCGCCAGTGTTCATTTATTCGTTCCCCTATACTACGAGCTGTCTCACCTATGTACACTATATTTTTGTTTCTACATTGTCCCTCAGTACATCTTATGCTATATACTACATTTCTAGTTTTACAGTTAATATGGGGGCTTATTTTACAGGTTATACATTTCTTATCTATACATGAGGGTCTTTGGAACGGGTATGTCTTGCTAATAAGTGTTTTTACGGAGGTACCAGGTCTTTCTACTATCTTAATATTGAGATTATGTTTCTTTAGGGCCCTTCTAAATTTGTAGGCTAGTTCACCTCTAGGGGTTGTATTGATGAACATTACACTCTGGTATTTATTGCTATCATACCATGAGTTTATTCTATTGGCCTTGTTCTTAGTTCTTTCTATTCTATTCCAAAATTTGCTCCTATACAAGGGGCAGGTCCCATTTATGTCATTATTTACCATTTTTTCCCATTTGGTTCTGGCTCCTTTATACACTCTGATTCTATCTCTCTGATTGTAGCCAGAGAACTGCATACGGTGGATGAAGTGTTGTATGTGTCTCTCTAGTTCTTCGGGGTTGCACATGCGGGACACATTTCTCATCACCCGTATCAAATCCGCAATCAGTATGTTGATTTTGGTATGGTCCGAAATGGCCGAGTTTCGGTGGATCAGATGTTTGGAAGTCATGGGTTTGGCATAATGGGAATGGAGGATTTGTTTTTGGTTGTTAATAGTATCTAACCAGAGCTCTGTGTCTAGTACAGGTAATCGATGGTTGGGGTGTCTACTTGGGTAGTCTATAGTAACTCTAATGCTCTGGTGGATGGAGTTTGCTATTTGCTGGATGCTTTCCATTGTGTTTTTCTCAGGTTCCTGACTGTTCTTTAGTGGGGGTGTCTTAACTACGATGTTTATATCATCTACGTAGCGGGAGTACATTATCAGGGTTAATCTGTCTTCTAATTGTTCTTTAAGTTAAAGAACAATTAGAAGACAGATTAACCCTGATAATGTACTCCCGCTACGTAGATGATATAAACATCGTAGTTAAGACACCCCCACTAAAGAACAGTCAGGAACCTGAGAAAAACACAATGGAAAGCATCCAGCAAATAGCAAACTCCATCCACCAGAGCATTAGAGTTACTATAGACTACCCAAGTAGACACACCAACCATCGATTACCTGTACTAGACACAGAGCTCTGGTTAGATACTATTAACAACCAAAAACAAATCCTCCATTCCCATTATGCCAAACCCATGACTTCCAAACATCTGATCCACCGAAACTCGGCCATTTCGGACCATACCAAAATCAACATACTGATTGCGGATTTGATACGGGTGATGAGAAATGTGTCCCGCATGTGCAACCCCGAAGAACTAGAGAGACACATACAACACTTCATCCACCGTATGCAGTTCTCTGGCTACAATCAGAGAGATAGAATCAGAGTGTATAAAGGAGCCAGAACCAAATGGGAAAAAATGGTAAATAATGACATAAATGGGACCTGCCCCTTGTATAGGAGCAAATTTTGGAATAGAATAGAAAGAACTAAGAACAAGGCCAATAGAATAAACTCATGGTATGATAGCAATAAATACCAGAGTGTAATGTT
>OZ024740.1:198263081-198275581 GCA_964016885.1 Eledone cirrhosa
CAAACAGCCCTAATTACGTCGTACAGTGTTCAGGCAACCATCGTCGCCTTTTTGTTCAACACTGACACAGGAACGATGTACTAGTTTCAAGCTTATTAGCTATCGTCAGCATCGTACACCTTCCTGCCAGATGATTGAACGTCTGAAAGTATATACTTTCCTTATGCATATTAACGGCTGAGCAGCCTAATTTGCATATGAGTTAGTCGGCCGGGCGACTATATATATATTGATAGATAGATAGATTATATATCTATCTATCTAATATATTTATATATATAACTTTGTCTACCGAGAGCATGGTCTTATATTTTAAAACCTATTCACACATGTATAGCTTTATCTTTCTAATAAGAATCTACCAGTTACTTACCAATTCAGCAACACCTCAAATATTTTTGTGTTATTTCCTATTTTTTCAAATTACTTAGACATCTGAGGGTCTATCGCTTATTTTCTTTTCATTCAAAGACTCTATTGCCTTTCGTTATTTAAAATATATTTATATATGTTTAATTTAACGTCAGCACACGAATACTTATCTAATCTAATTACCCTCAGCGTAACAAATTACGTCCTAGTTCATAATATTCTTAACATGCCTATACGTCCATTTTGGCTCTTTTTCAATGCTTAACGTTATATTTTTATGTTTTCTCTTAATCTACTTTCGTTCTACAATTTACTTTCAGTAATTTAATGTTTATTTAATAATAAACGTACGTTTTATACTACCTCAGCAACTTAATATTTCCACGACTTTCAAAATTTCGCTAAGTTAGTTTAATTCTGTATTACCAAAAAAAAATCCTAATATTACACAGTCACTAATTCATTTAATTTAACTAAATTCTATATACCATAATTCCACTTACGACTCAAGAACATTCAATTTTCTTTATCGGCTTTAACGTTCAGCTATATCAATAATATATATAAGAGTAAATTTTAAAATGTTTTATTATTAGTTACGTTCCCTTTCAACATATAATAGCGTTACTCTTTAATTATAAGTCATTAGTTTTAGGCCTTTGCTTTTATACAAATACAAGCTGGCGCGTCCGGCTGGCGTCCGGCTAGGTATACCTGCCCCCACCACTCCACCACAAAGATACCACACACCCTCCCGTGTCACATTGTCCTTCCTACTCTCTCTCTCTCTCTCTCTCTCTCTGAAAAACTAACACTTTAATTGTATCTATCTTTGTCTAACGGCCTATCTCTCTCATTTCCCGTCCCTCTGTCTTTCTGTCTCTCTCTGTAGATGTGTGTGTGTGTAGTTTTCCTAATCTTTCTCTAAATCTCTCTCTTTTTCTCTCTCTCTCTCTATCTCTATGTGTATATATTGAAGGGAGATACGGAAACTAAAACAGTGTTGTCATATAGAGAGTAAAGAGCGAGAGAGAGAGAGTAACACAGTTAAATTATAGAGAGGTTGAAAGAGGGAGAGAGAGAGAGACGATGCTCAACTTTATAATATTCGAGAGCGAAGAGCGACAGAGAGAGTAAAGTAGTTAAATTATATAGAGGGGGAATGATCTATTATAGAGAGAGGAAAGAGCGACGGAGAAACGACGCTAAACTTTATAATATTTGAGGGTGAAGAGCGACAGAGAGAGTAAAGCAGTTAAATTATAGAGAGGGGGAATGATCTATTATAGAGAGAGGGAAGAGCGACGGAGAGAGTAAAGCTAACAAACTATAGGGAGGTGTGAAGGATACATACATACATAATACACACGACACTCAGCTTTATAATATTATAAATATGTTTCTTTATTAGCCACAGGAGCACAACAGAAGGGGGCAAATACAAAGGGGGAAGTTTACATACAATAAAAACGTGTAAAATATTATCACAAATGCAATTTAAAAATTAATCGATTTTCCCCAATAGGGGGAGACATTACATATGGGTAACACATACCCCCGGAAAAAAATGTGCAACCCTCATCTCCAGGAGTATGAAGAGTTTGTACCCCTTTCCTCTCCTCCTCTTTTTCCTCAACCTACAGGCTGATATAGAGAGAAGGCCCATTCACTCGAGCCATTCTCGCCACTTTCACCCACCTTTCATAAAACTTGCTGGGGTACAGCACCTCTCTCTCCATCCTGATTCTTCTTCCAAAGTGGTATTTGAAAAAAGGAATCAGTTGTTTGCCGGAGAGAAAGGTGTCTGACCTCAGCCCTTTCAACCTTGTCCACCATACAACCTCTTTCGCCATAGCTATCACACAAAGGAAAACCGCGTCTCCTTCGTTTTTGAAGGAGGGTGGCGGTTTGATCATGGCAATGGACTCGGTGGTCAACCGGATTGGTCCCACCCGCGCCAATAGTCGTTCTACATAGCCCCACAGGTCGGTGACGCCCGGGCAGTGTACGAATGCGTGCGCGACGGTTTCTTCGTCTCGCACGCACCTCGGACAGATCTTTTTTGCAGGGTCCCTGCCCGGGCGCCCATGTCTGTAGATCTTGTCTCGAACTGGTAGAGCTCCTCGGTAGCACTGCCAGGCCAGGGACTTTTGGAAGTTGTCCATCCGTCCCGGGCGGAAGGTTCTACCGAACAGACTGGCCAGTTCGTCTTCCTCTACGCCCAGAGTTTCACCGAGCGCGTCGTCGCACTTGCTGCAGATCAACCCTCTATAGAATGACGAAGTGGAGTCTCCACTGATTGCTCGGTCCGCCTGCCAGAGGGCTGTGAGCGCCTGAGCACATTCGATGTGCCAGTCACCCATTTTCCTCGGTATTTGCTTGACCCAGGACTGCAGCTCGGTCAGCGAGACTAGTCCTGGGAAGGTTCGCCTCACTAACGGGGCCCACACCGGTTGTCCGGTGAGGAATACGTAGAGATGGCGCAACCTGAGCGCGTGTTTGCGTATCGTTAGCCACGGCATCCCCAGCCCTCCGTTGGAAGGGCGTTGGCAGCAGATGGCTCTTCTCACCAAAGGAGCTCACCTCTTCCAAATTAATTGGAAGAGCGCGCGCTCCATTCTGGCGAGCGTTTTGGCTGGACAAGGCACGACGGTCAAGCCGTAGTAGATGGCGGACGCTATAAAAGAGTTCGCCACCTCCGCTCGACTTTTCAAGGATAGTTTGAACTCCGCCCACTTCTGGGTGAGTGCAAACACCTTGGCCGACACCTCGTTCCAGTTCTTCTCCGACTGGAGGTCCGGACCAAACCAGACCCCGAGCAGCTTTACTGGTCCTTCCGTCCAGCGTCCGACGACGCCATCGGAAGGCATCGGTTTGCCTCTCCACGATCCGAGTTGCAAACCGATGGACTTGTCCCGGTTCAGCTTCGCTCCTGTGAACCTTTCGTATTCCTTCAGTAAGGTGCCGACCTCTCCGATTTGCGAGACGCTCGACACCACAACTGCAACGTCGTCGGCGTAGGCCGACGCCGCTTTCCGCAGTCCCGGGTCCAGTGGGATGCCCTGCAAAAGCTCCAACTTCCGCAGTAGTGGCTCGAGAGTCAATACGTACAGAAGGGATGAGAGAGGGCATCCCTGTCGAATGGATCGCGTGATATGGAACGGCTCCGAGAGGTAGCCGTTCACCTTAACCCTTGAGCAGGTGTTGCTGTTATGTATTGCAGCAATCCAGCCCCTGAACACGGGTCCGAACCCTGCCGCCTCGAGCACCGCATCCAGGTAACGATGGTCAACCCTATCGAAAGCCTTAGACTGATCCAAGTTGATCAGGGCCCCACCGAAGTCGGGTTTAACCCTACCCTTTCTATGATGTATCGCATGAGATGGAGGTTGTCGTGTATGGACCTGGTCGGGATTGCGCATGTCTGCGCTTCTCCCACCAGGTTCTCGACGACAAGCGCCAGCCTCTTTGCCAACACCTTGGCCAAAATCTGTAACTCTGTGTTTAGCAGAGTTGTGGGCCGGAAGTTACCTAATCATCGCTCTTATTCTCGTCCTTCCTGACTAGTGTGACTACGCCCCCGGTCACAGAACTGGGAATTCTCCCGTTCTGTTGCCAGTTGCAGTAGACCGCTTCCAGGAGACTGGAGAATAAGTCCGGCATTACTACGTAAAGTTCGTAGGGTAGACCGTCGAGACCTTGAGATTTGCGTTTGCCGCATTGGCTCAGCGCTTCCCCTATCTCAGCGGATGAAATCGGCCTTTCGCAGAACTTTTCCCCGCTGTCCGAGTGTCGCAGTAGGCCGTCGAGGTATGGACCGAAATCCAAAGCCCCTCCCGGCGCGCCGCCCTGCCCGAACAGCCGAGCAAAGTGTCGCTGAAAGGCTGCACACATCTGCTTCGGCTCACGTATCACACGTCCGTTTTGGTCCCTCAAAGACCGAATCGTGGACTTGTTGCCACTTTTTGCCTCCGTCACTTGGGCCCATCTAACAGCTTTGGCTCCCTCGTTTCCCAGAGCACGTATTTTGCTTCTGACAACGCAGCCCTCGTGATTTGCGTCGAAGAACTGGTCCAAGGCCGTTCTCGTTGCTAGCACGCTGGCTACGTTGCCACTTCTAATTTCTCGGTTCTATTTCTATCTAACGCTAATTCTTTACTAAAAACTAACGAGTCTAATCTAACTGCCCTCTTGAGAGAGTACCACCATCTGTTGTTGACAATGGCCCCGGTCAAGTGCTGTTTAACTAAAGTGCTAATCCGTCTACTGTAGGCTTTGCATGTCGGTAACGACAAGTTCAGCTTCCAGTAGCCGGGTCCTTTTTTATGGTTTCTATCAAGGTTGACCATGCAGGTCACTAGTTTGTGATCTGAATAGGCAACCATGAACATTTGTGGACAGCTTAACATGTCTCTATCCTTATTTCTAACTAGAACCCTATCTAGGTACGATCTATATGTTCCGCTACGATTATTCCACGTCCACAGTGGCGCAGTCGGAAAATCTAGTCGATATCTATCGGCCAGGTCAAATCGGCCGATTAACTGTTTAAGGATGTTACACCCCCCTTTATCGGGACATGTTCCCACATAGTCCCAACGTGCATCTAGGATTCCATTCCGTCCCCTACTAAAGGCAAGGAGCGGGACGTTCCCAGAAAAGTCTCTAGACGTTTGAAGATGTCTGGCCGCGGTGTCCCGGATTGGGCATATGCGGCCACCAGCCTGAAGGCTCCACCTTCACTACCGTCAACGTCTAGGACCACCAGTCGAGCTCCAGGTCCAGATGTACTGTCTGTGTTACGAGGCCCAGGTGTATCCGTAGCAAAACGGCAACTCCGCCCCCAACCCCCCGGCTGACAGAGAGATACGTAGATCTCAAAGTCATCGAAGATGGGGGCCAGCTGTCGCTCGCTGTGCATCCTGGACTCGCAAATGGCTAGTACATCCATACTGTGCGACCTGAGGTCGTTTAAGAGTTTGCCCTGTTTCCAGGGCATCCCCAAGCCGCGTACATTCACACACCCAACTCTTATATTGGCCATGTTTGTTCTGAAAAGTTAAAAGAGGAGAAGAAAACACTCACCTCCTCGTCTCCCGTGGATCAGGCCACACGGTTTCCATGGGGGTGTTAGAGGAGTTGTCTGGGTGGGTGGTGGTTTCCGGCGGGGTGGGGACGGAGATGTTTGGTGGGGTGGGGTGTCTCATGGTGTCTGTGGACTTTTTTAAAGGACGCGCTTAATGGGTTTAACACAAGGATTACCCACGTCCTTAGGAAAGTGTTCCTTTAAAGACTTATAGATAGATGGAATATAACGGTACTACTTTCGTCCATTCTCCTTACTTGCACGCGTTGGGCGAAGTATCTTACTGGTTAAGCAACTAAGACTGTGAGACTCCGTTTTTGATAGTTTGCCAGTCCGTTGCATGGCTTACCCCCAGTGGCAGCTGCTGCTGTGACGCATTTTTGGGAAAGGAAAATGAAGTGTTTTTCTCGAGGGCAAAACACATCATCCTGTCTGGTAATTAAATCAACGGATTTATGTTGGTGAGCTTACATATCGTCACTCAAAATATTTTAACATTCTTTAAATTGAAGCTCATAAATTTGTTTTTAGATGTTTGAGATTTTCTGTGTCAGGCCTGTATCGACTCTGACAACATTATTCTTGGAATTAATCTGTAACAAACTGATCATACTACACACACACACACACACACACACACACACACACACACACACACACACACACACACACATATATATATATATATATATATATATATATACATTTAACGTAATTTTCAAAGTGATTCAGCATGACTAAGTGTATAACAATACGGCCTTACGAAACATTTCTGGCAGATGATTGAACTGGAGCAACGGGATAAAAAGTGTCTTGCTCAAAGACACGACGCACCGCCTGGAAGCTAACATTTCATTTTAGACTCGTAAGCCGAACATCATAGCCACTAAGCTGGGCACTTTCACAGTTTTTTATGGAAATATGGAAATACATGATCATATGTTTGCTGCTCCAATTTTATCACCCTCCTCTCTCATTGGCTGATTTTTTTGTCTCATTTTACTTCCTCTTCATTCTTTAAAACATATATAAATAATGATTTCTAGCATAGGCACAAGGCCAGTAATTAGGGGGGGGGGTGAAAGTCGATTAAATCGACCCCACTACGTTACTGGTGCTATATTTTATCGACCCCGTAAGGATGAAAGGCAAAGTTAACCTCGACGGGATTTGAACTCAGAACATAAAGGGCCATACCTCTGTGCCTCAAAGCATGTTGTCCGACGCTCTACCGATACTGCCAATCCGCCGCCCTTAATGCCCCACAAATAATACGATTAGTTTTGCTAATGTATGTATGAATGTAATTTTGTAGAGGGGAAACTGCAGAAACGTACCGCATATAATATATATATATATATATATATATATATATATATATATATATATATGCCCTGGACATTCCGCACGCCATCTCACAGTCTGTGGTCTACTCCAATGCCACGGAACACCCGCCAAACGCCTTAGAGTCGAACAAAGAACTATCTTCATCTTACAGACCCCCCCCCCCCCTCGGCCTGAACTCCCCTCTCTTATTCCTTTAGCCTTCGACCGCCCCCCTCGCCCCACCCTTATCCCCCACTAACACCACTAACACACCCCTCCTTTTAACCGCCCACTCCACAACTAACAATACTAACACCTCCACTCCACCCCTCATCTGACCACCCTTCCCCAACTAACATCCCTCCCTTCTTCTCCTCCTCCCACCTCCTTATCACACGCACACACCCACCGGCACATATATACACGCGCTCACACTAAACACACACCCTACTAACAGCACTAACCCTCACCCCCACACCTCCATCCCACCACCCCGCAACTAACCTCACTAACACCCCCTGACCCCAAGCACACGAACACACCCACCCACTTACACCACCCACCCCACACGCAACTAACATTACTAACACCGCCCAACCCCCACGCACACGTACCCACACACCCTCATACACCACCAACTCTACACACCCTACCACCACTAACCCCCACTCACACCTGCATTCAACTCTTCCCCACCTCCCGTATACTAATACCCACTAACACCCCTTCATCAAACTACACACACACCAGTACACCACACTCCCTCCATAGAACTACACACACCCTTCTCTCCCCGCTCCAACCACACCCTCGCTCCAGACTCACTCATCCCACTAACACCTCTACTAATACACACACACACACCCTCCTCACTCCAACTTTCACACCTACCCATCCTCGCCCCTTTACCATTTCACCGACTGCTGCTATGCCCTCTGACCACCTCCCAGCACAAACAGACACACAGCACTCCCACTGCTTGACCACTTCCTGTTGCGCGCGCACCCCACATCTCTCCTCTTCCGACCATCGCTTCATGGAATACTCGTATGTAGAACTTGACCACCACAGAATCCACTAAACATCATAGGATTTTACCAACTTTTCAACCATCCACTTACGTAATCACCTATATAACTCCCCCACACTCACACCCCCAACAAATTTTTTTCTCCCCACACACACGTGCTTTCCACCACGTATTTACAACCTCAGCCTCCTGATTCCTATCCCCCCACCCCTCTATCCACACACGCACAGACACTTCGACCTACACCCCCCCCACCCACACACACCTCTTCCTGAACATGCAACCCCGTTCTTCCCCCAACCCTTACTTTCACACACACACACACACACACGTACACCTACACACACACACCACCTTCAGCCCTCCCCGCTCGGACACCCCGTCTCCCTCTCCCCACTCCACCCGCCACCACCCCTACACACCCCACACCCTTCCACCACCTGTTTTACCCCCTTTTAATTTCAGTTTATTTTGATCATGCTTTTATATTTAAATTGATTTCATTCCTTGTATTTTGATCATGCTTTATTTTTATTTTTAATTTCATTCGCACCGTTTCCTTTCGCTATATGTCTCTCCACCACTCCCCTACACACCCTTTGAACTCTGTTCCCACACACTTCTCACCTGAGGAAGGGCTTATGCCCGAAACGTCGTTCCCCACCAACACCCCACTCTCCAGACCGTGAAATTAATAAACATTCGTTGTACTGCCTCTCTGTTTTGTTCCTGTTCAAATTTTTCCATTATATATATATATATTCATATATATATATATATATATATATATAATATATAAATATATATAGTTGAAAATGAATGAACAAAACACAGGAGGTAATTGTACACAGGTATATTCGGTTCAGGCAGTTATATTAGGTTACTCCAGTTTCCCTCTACAAACTTCCATCCACAAGATATTGCGCAACTCGTTGATATACATCATAGTTGCCCAACGAGAAGTTACCTGCACAGCGGGACAGAGCGCAGAACTACGTAGTTGTGAAGCAAACGTCTTCAGCATACACCCAAGCCTGCACCTACTGCCAGTTTCCTTCCTGCTACCGCACTCCTATTCTCACTCTTGTGTTCTTTCCTTTACTGGTTTAACTACACATATTCTTCACCTCAACTCACTCTCATTTTTTTTGGCAGTATCGGTACAGGGTCGGACGCCATGCTTTCCAGCATAGAGTTACGGCCCTTGCCATTCTGAGTTCAAATCCCGCCGAGGTTAACTTTACCTTTCATCCTTACGGGGTCGATAAAATTCGATAAAATAAAGTACCAGTAATGTACTGGTAATTGCTGGCCTTGTGCCAAAAGTAGAAACAATTATATCTCCCTCTTACACTTTTCTCTTGTCCACTACTGGTTTAATTGCGCACAACACTTATCTCCTCACACCATTCCCATTCTCACTCCCCCTTCCTCCTCTCATCTCTTTGTAAATAATAAACAGAATTTTCAAATTAAAATTGTCAAATGAATAATTGATTCACCAACTATTTTCTTCATTCAATATTTCACTTCACTTCGTAAAATTTTCATTTAATGTATATTTTAGTGTGATTAAGTGTGTGTATATATATGTGTAGGTTATGTATGTTTGTGTCTATGAACATGTGTAATTTGCTATGTGTATATGTAAATTATTACCTATGTCTGTATGTGTGTATGAATATGTGTAATTTGCTATGTGTATATATAAATGATTACCTATCTCTGTGTGTGTAGGTACGTGTGTAACAATATGTGTAATTTGCTATGTGTATATGTAAATTGTTACCTATGTCTATGTGTAGGTATGTGTGTATGATCTATTTATGTGTGTGTAGGTATGTGTGTTTGTATGTATTCTACTGTCAATGTGTGAGAGTGGATATATATAGAATAGCTATAGCTTACTCAGTAAATATATGTGAAACGTTGGTGTAATTCGTCCTGTGTGTGGATATGTGTATGGCTATATATTAGTGTGAGTAAGTTTGAATATGTGTAAGTTTGAATATTCTAGTATATTAGAGTGCGTGAGTGGGTATGGGGATACGTCGGTACGTATATGGCTGTATATATCCATGCACATATATATGAATGTATGTGTGGCTTTCTCCGTGTGTATTTTATTTTGATGAGTATATTTGTAATGGTTATAAAAGTGTATATAAACACACACACGCACACATACACACACACACACACACACATATATATGTATATATATATATGTATATATATATATATATATATATATATATATATATATATATATATATATATATATATATATATACGTGTGTGTGTGTATTTCTATATTTAATGTATATTTCAGTGTTATTGTGTGTGTTAGGGGAGTATTTATTGCTGTGTATACCTGAGTGTGGATAGAGGTACGTTTGAGTGCGTATGTGTTTGTGTGCAAGTGTGTATTTTGGTGTGAAGATTTATACTTAGATATTTGTGAGTTTATATGTATGTTGGATTATATATCAGTATGTTGGTGTAACCTAGAGTGTGTGCGCGCACGTGTGTATGTGTACAACTATATGCATATATGTTTGAGAGTATGTTTATGTGTGCATTGTTGTGTAGTAGTGCGAGTACACATGGATATGTATGTTTATAAATGAATGTGTGTATCTATCCGCATTTGTTAGTGTTTGAGTGCATGTATATGTGTGTGTGTGGGGGGGGGGTATGTGTATGGATATGTATGTCCGGGTGTGTATGTTAAAATGTATTTTAGTGTGATTGAGTGTGTGCGTGTGTGTGTGTGTGAGGTTATGGTTGAGTATGCATGTGTCTGTGTTTGACGTGAATGTTCGTGGTTCAGCACAGAGGGTGTTTTCACGGCACACATTGTTTCCTTGGACAAGACAATATATTCCACATTGCTTCATTCCATTAATCTGGAACAAAATAAGTCGTGCCTGTAATTCACATGGTCAGCATTGCCACACACCGTACCAAGCTGTGTCACCCTGAGAATTGTACAAAAGATTCAGGTTTTTATGTATTGCTAAGCTACTTGCACGTTAATTTCATCATCTGGCTGCTCCGTTTGTCAAGCAACTGGAACAATCATCGTCGAAACCGACGAAGTATCAACAACAGCAACAACAACTTGTTATTGAATATGCAAAAGTATAAGTCGGTATGATTCTGGAGTATTTATGTGCATATATTGTTGCTACTTTTGGTACAAGGCCAACAAATAACCAGTGCATTACTGGTACTTTATTTTATCTACCCCGTAAGGATGAAAGGCAAAGTTAACCTCGGCGGGATTTCAACTCAGACCGTAAAGGGACGTAACTATGTTGGAAAGCATGGCGTCCGACCTTCTACTGATACTGCCAATCCCTCTTAATTGCATATATGTGTGTTTGTGTGTTTATAAATAAGGACATGCGTATATACACATACATCCATGTTTTACTCTCTCGTTCTATTCCCCCTCTTTCTCTTATTCTTTTTCTATCTCTCTCTCTCACTCCAATTTTCTTTCTATTTCACTGGAAGTTAAATCCCATATTCTGACTTCTTCAATTCAACTGTTTATTCTCTAATTAAATTCTACCTTTCTCTCCCTTCCATAATTCTCTAGTTATCTGTTGTACCCACTCGATCTTTCTCATACTTTCTATCTCTACCTAGACCTCACTCTCAACACACCACATGTGGTCACTGCAAATAATCACTGCAAATTTTCATTCTGTATAACTTAAAAAAAGTTCCACTTTTGCCTTCACATTTTATGTTTAGTTTTTCTTCCTATTTATTAATAAACAATATTACTTTCTCAATCTTTCTTTCCTAGTCTCTTACCCTCTTTTCTCTCTCTCTTTCCTTTACTCCATTCTCTCTCTCTATGCCTAATCGTCCTCTCTAATCCTCACACTCTCTATTTATTCATGCTTGCTTTTGTCTTTCTCTCTCGAACTTTCCTCTCTATCTAAGACTCCTTCTTCCTTCCTCTCCCCCTCTCCATCCCATAATTTGTTGGGTTTTTTTAATTGCAAAATTTACATTCAGTTCTCCACCTGCCATTATTTTAATAAATCTAATTCTGCTTCTAAATCTAACACATTGTTTCATAGATACCAGCGACATGCAGTATAGAAAAAGCAAAACTATTAGACTCAATGACGAAAGTAAACACAAACCCGTGCGCGCGCGAACACACACACACACGCACACACACACACACGCACACTCACATACACATAAATACATACATGATTGTACGTACATAAACATTTACATATATTCATACACACACACACAAACACACACACACACACACACATATATATATATATATATATATATATATATATATATAAGTAGAAGTGGTATTTAATTTGTTGGAAGTCTGACAAACATAAATATTTATAACTGATTTAGAGCACTCAACAAGTTTTTTGGGGAAATATATTCTAAGTATATATCTAATATTACGTGTATTTACGATTAATTAGTTGTTTAACATTCTTTTCTAATATAATATTTTCTGTTATAAGTAGACAGAAAAATAAATAGATAGAAAAATAAATAAAATAAATAAATAAATAAATAAATAGATAAATAAAGGAATAGATGGGTATATCGTGTTATAGATAATTGTTTTAATGAGTTATGAGGGATATTGGTTTTGTACTTAATGTAAGTAAATATTAAGATAAA
>OZ024740.1:198280581-198283081 GCA_964016885.1 Eledone cirrhosa
ATCTTATTCTTATTTTGCTTCTTGTAAATAATTCTTTTCAAAATATCAATTCAAAATTTTTGTGAATCTGTATCATATCTTGTCATTTACCTATGGTTTAAATTTCATATAAATCGAAGGGAAACATTTTTCGGCGGGGGTTTGTGCCCCCTGCGAACCGTTTCATTAAAATGAAATATACTTACCCAAGTACCCTGGGCAATATAGTTTCAGAATATATATGGCTATGGGGCTCTATCTCCAAAACCATAGGAGGAATTCGTGAACAAACAAACAAACAAACAGACAGGAACTACAACTTTATATATGTATTTAAGCTAGTTAAATATTTATAGAAGTTTTTCTTTTCCTGAAGAGTATATACATATTTTGGTAGGCTCTGTATGTATGTGTGTGTGTGTGTGTGTGTGTGTGTGTGTGTGTGTGTGTGTGTGTGTGTGTGTGTGTGTGTGTGTGTGTGTGTGTGTGTGTGTGTGTGTGTGTGTGTGTGTGTGTATGCGTGTGCTTGTGTGTGAGTGTGTTTGTGTGTGTGTATATGTGTGTTTGTGTGTGTATGAATATAGAAAGAAAAGGATTACATAGTCAGATTGGATCAAGGAAATGATATTTTTTATTGGTCTTTTCATTGCTATTTCTGATACTATCTGCCAGTCACAGTATCCTCTGCTCGAATGAGGTGGAATTGAACACGGAATGCACAGATTCAGATCAGATAGACTCATTAACAATACCGCTAATTTGCTGCCTTAACATACATACAAACACACACGCAGGCATGTGTGTTTGTATGTATATATATATATATATACATATACATGAGTGAAAGTTAGTGAGACAGAGAAGGTTAATTGATCATGATACATAAGTACACTGTTAACTGATAACGTGATTCAACTAGATATTATTAGTCTCGACACTAACCATTATCAGTCAGTCAGTGTATCGATGTATTATGATCAAACAACCTTCTGAAACGATCGTAAAACAATGAACTTATTAAGATCCATTCTTCGCCTTTTGTTTACATTGTTCAACACACACACACACACACACGTATACACACACACACACACACACACACACACACACACACACACACACACACACACACACACACACACACACGTATACACACGTATACACCCACACACACACACACACACACACGTATACACACACACACACACTCACACACACGCATGGACAGTCCCACTCACTCATATGTGAGTGTATATATATATATATTAAAATAACAGATTAAAGTTTAAGCAAAGAATTGATGCTTTCACCCTTAACGGGATCTTTGAATTTTAGTATTCACATTTATTATTATTACTATATATATATATATATATGTGTGTGTATTACCTATTATAATGAGTTACTTAACCCTTGACGATTCGAGGGCGATTACTTTTTCTTTCAGTTACTACCAGAAACTGCCTCTGTAGGGTAAGACGGTAATTTGATTGACATGTAGGGGATGTAAATCTAAGTGCAGTGATGGGTTAAATAGTGGGTAGGGTGGGGGAGGAATTTTTTGAGGTTAACGAGTAATTTTTATGACGGCTTGCTTGGTATTAATCTAGATTCCAACGACTCGAAATCTTGAACAACCAACTCTTGATATTAACGTGAAGGTGTTTAGTATCACACAGACAAGTGTATCGTTAGCATAGTTCACAGGGAGTTGCGACGTGACAAAATATGCAACAAAATGGCCGTTTGAATTGCAGCGACAACCAGTCTCACGGGCTTCCAGCCAGTTTCCCTCTATGCTATTTCCCTCACAAGGCTTTAATCGACTTGAGTCTATAGAAAATGACACTTTACTAAGATGCCACACATCGGTCATGCTTCGTTCACAAAGCATGAATATTTTGAAACAAAATATAGATATTGAGATGCAACGTCATATTTCTGAAAGTTAGCTGACAGCGTTCAAGTAAATTCCTCATTTGTTTAACGGGTTTCCGAATACATCTAGAACAGGTTAAGAATCCTTAATCTGAAATTCCAAAATTCGAAAAATTAAAAGAATATATCCATAAATTTTTCTAAAGCTTATATGACTTGTCACAAAAGAAAAACTCCACGAAACACTGGGCAGATACTGAGGTGACGTGTAACTATTTCACAAAGCGTGGCAGTCATGGTATGTGACGTCATGTGCTCGAGCGCTTTAGCCTTAGTACTCATAGCAACTGCAGCTACAAATTCCAAAACAATTCAGGTCCCAAGCATTTCGAATAAAGTATTCGAAATATGTATTAGGAAAATAATTGTTTCTACTTTTGGCACAAGGCCAACAATTATCCCAGTGTATTACTGGTACTTTATTTTATCGACCCCGTAAGGATGAAAGGCAAAGTTAACCTCGGCGGGATTTGAACTCAGATCATAAAGGGACGTAACTCTATGCTTCAAAGCATGGTGTCCGACTCTCTACCGATACTGCCAATCCGCCGCCTATGTATTAGGAAAATAATGGTCTCTGATT
>OZ024740.1:198288081-198293081 GCA_964016885.1 Eledone cirrhosa
CAAATAAGTTTCGAAAAATGTGTTTATCAAATATATTAATTTATATTAACTTGTATTACACGGCTCAGAAATACTTCTTTCTTTGAGCTATTTCATTGTAAAGGACTACCTGAGTTTTGAACTCATTATTAATAGTATCACTGCTCCTTACGTAGAGCTAAACGTAACCCCATATAAACGGCTGTTATTTCTAGCAGCATGAGTATGCGGTAGCTAGACACTGGATAACCATGTGTGAAAACCATGTGCGTTTTTAAATATTTTGAAGTGAAACATACCAATTTTTCTGGTGCTTGCTGAGGAGATAGAAATGCGGTATTCTTTCACTTTTTCATTTTTCGAAACTTATTTGGATTTTAAGGTTTAAACCAGTCTACGGAACAGGTTTGATTTTGAAATTTAAATTTGTCCAAGCACCACGGCCATTTGCCAATATGCTTTGTTTTTATTGATTTATTATTTTAAATCGAGACAGGCAAACTGTATTATTATAATTAGTATTTTTCAATCTAGCTTACTTAGTCGTTTACAATACAAACATGGATATGTTGGTATTTGTGTTTATCAAATATATTAATTTATATTAACTTGTACTACACGGCTCAGAAATACTTCTTTCTTTGAGCTATTTCATTGTAAAGGACTACCTGAGTTTTGAACTCATTATTAATAGTATATATATATATATATATATATATATATATATATATTATTGAAAATATTAATAAATGAAGACGATTCTTAGCCATTTTGAATGAATTCTTGGCGCGATCACTTTGGAAAATTTAGTGTCGAGATAAGAGCAAATCTCCTGATGAATCCGGTGCTCGAGTTTATATAATTATTACATAATTATTGGAAAGCTCAAAATGCGGATGAAACCATGGTAGAGGTATTTAAATGTATTCTATTTTCTCCTAGTTTATTTTACACCTAATTCTGTATAGTTTACTGTATCTGGGCGATTACGCTGTCGATATATTCGATAAATATTCCGTTGTGGCCGACGCGAAGGGCTAATTTCGTTTATTTGTTGGCGATTTCTTCATAGACGCCTCATTCTTATAGCCTGGTCTATTCGATTTCTTATATAGTTAATTATGCTAATTGGGAGAGGAAATGGTATATATTTTATCTTGTGATTCTATAGACATGTTTTATGATATATATATATATATATATATATATATATATATATATATATATATATATATAATTAAGTTAAAGTGTACATCTACATATGTATACGGAAGTACTAGTATGCATATAAATACACACATGTATACATATGTACATGTACCGAGTTTTTCACTAGACACTTTAGCGTCAGTCATACAAAAGTGAGTTAGAAGCGAAACGAAATTTAATTTCGTTTCGTTATTTGTTTTTATCGTTTCCGCTCAACCGGCGCGTACAATGACTCACGTTCTATGCAAATTAGTCTGCCCACTACTGATTTTCATAGAAAAAGCATATAACGATATGTGCTTTTACAATTCTCCAGAGAAGCCGGAAGATAGGTATATATTGCTGATGAGATGTAATAACATCGAAACTAGTCCAATATTCCTGTCTGGCTCTCTGGAGAATAGAGGAAGTGTGTTTCCTTGAAAACTCGTATGACATTAAAACCCGGTTCGTCTGTTTGTTTACATACAGACTAGCTGGACACTCACTGTAAAGTGTCTAGTGAAAAACTCGGTACATGTACATATGTATACATGTGTGTATTTATATGCATACTAGTACTTCCGTATACATATGTAGATGTACACTTTAACTTAATTGTTTAAGCGTCAGTCATACAAAAGTGAGTTAGAAGCGAAACGAAATTTAATTTCGTTTCGTTATTTGTTTTTATATATATATATATATATACATTCATAATTACATATACATGCACACACACATACATGTGCATAAGTATAGTAATTAGTGGCCATGCGCCCGGACACGGTGCATACTGCTGTGCAATTTGACCTGGGTTGTCTTGTCAGAGAGACAACTGTGGAGCTGGTGGAGGGATGCACATATAAATCTCCACCTGGCCTTTGCATTTATCCTTATTGTACGTAATAACCGTCGTGGACTAAAAAATTGTGTTCAGAAGAATAAATATGATTTCGGGTGTTTGAATCTAATTGCAGCATCACTGATTGAACATGTTATTTAACATTTTTGCCAAAGTCCATCTCAGCAGTTGATGTCCTTGTAGTTCTGTGTTTCGTTTGTATTTTTTGCCATAGTTTTTATTTTCAAAAATCTTTTTTAAAAGTTTCTCCTTAAAAATTTGTATTTCGTTCTCTCTTGTTTTCGTTTGTATTATTTTCCGATGTCTATTATCCTAAGTTTGTTATTACTAATCTATCACTAACGTGGTCATTATTCTCCGCTCCGCTCCGTCTTAATGGATTACATTTTTAACACGATCTCTTACTATCTTCTTGTTGCATTTTTTCCATTTTTCCTTTTTACCCATTTTTTTCAATCTCACAAGACTATCGTTTCTATAAAAATTACAATATCTTCTCCTAGTTGTCACATGACATACGTTGTGTACTTGTTATGGCTTAATTGCTGTAAGTTATTGTTATGTCTTGTATTTTAATTCAGGGACTACGCTTTGGCTTGTTTGTCAGACGCTGTGACCTCGGGTCGATCAGCAGTACCTTTGGTAGGGATCGAACGTCTTACCAGCTGGAGCCCTTGGACTTATATATCTTTCATTTGTCTTTTTCTTTGTCATTGTTTTTTATTTAAAAAAATATTTCCTAAAAATATTTTTTTTTCGTTCTCCCTTGTTTTCTATTGTAAAAAAAATACATATATATATATAGAGTAAGACACACACACACACACACACACACACACACACACACACACACACACACATACACACACACACACACACATATATATATATATATATAAATATATATATATAAATATATATATATATATATATATAACCCATGGATTTTATATATTCCTTTGTTATATTTCGAATACCTGATGATATCTCCGGATTCATACGGAACCCGGTCATTGAAATGACCATAGTATAATAAACTTTTCAAGGATTGACACCAGTCTAGCCTCCTGTTATTTTATTTGTAATAATTAACTCCGTATTAGCACCACCACTACACAAACGAAGATGGGTGAACTACACTACGTTGAGTACTCTCCATAATATTACAACAAGATTGATCATACTGAATGACCAATTCTATCCAGTGGTGAACCAACAAAACTAAATAAATATATATATATATAATGGCTTCCCACTCGTTATCGAGTATGACTATTGCACGATACACCATTATTAGTAATTATTAATTCTATCGTGCAATGCATGTGCGTGACACACACACACACACACACACACACACACACACACACACACACACACACACACACACACACACACACACACACACACATATATATATATGTATATAATGCTATATTACAGTTAATACTTGGTGATTGAGCCTAATAAAATCGTGGAGTTTCCACGGGGTGAACCAGTTGTTTCTAAAATTCTTAACATACAAATGAGAGAATAGATATTCTATTTTATTTTAATGTATTTCCTCTTATTTTGGGAATTATGTATAACATTTTTGAAAACATGTATATATATGCCTAGGCAGAATCATGTATATTACATGCACAGACATACATACACATACCCCCCCCATACACACGCAATTATATATATATATATATGATCCTGTGAGTGCACAGATGAAACTCCAGTATAATAAGACACACCACATAGCCATAATTGAGAGAGATCGGCAACATTTAGAAGAAGTCCATGGTCAACGGATGTCGGAATGGACGTACACAATTTCGAACTCTGCTGAGAGTACAGGCGATAGTAGTTGTTTGACACAAACCAACAATACAGAAAAACTGGGTGATATCATGCAGAACAGTTTTGTCAGCTTGCGTACATCGTAGACAGGTTCAGCTGTTGACACTACACAGTCTGTAGAGATTGTCTGAAACTGTTAATGACCGTCTGTAATAATCTCAGACCAAGGATGTCAGAAAATTGATCCTAATCCCCGACCTAAATATCTTCATGATTGCCGTCGATAACACCCGGAACTGTTATCAACCTGACCTCGCCCATGGCTTCCACTAACACTCTATATAACATAGGTGATGTTTGCTGACTGCTTATTAGTTGCTCAGCTGGTAAAGTATTCTATTAGTCGTAGTGATTTCTAATTTATGCACTTGTGCAACACAATTTGAGTGGTGCCTTATTATATTATTTCAACCGAGGAAGGGCGGAAGGCAAAGTTGAATTCTGCAGGATTTTTACCCAGAACGTTGTACCCAGAAGAGCTGGACACATTCGGCCAAGCATTTTCGACGCACCTAAAGATTCTGCCATTCAACCATTCGAATAATAATGGTTTCTGATTTAGACAAAAGACCAGCAATTTTTGGGGAGGGGAAAATCGATTAAATCGACTTAAGTGCATGACTAGTACTTTATTTTATCGACACCGTATGAATAAAAGGCAAAGCTAACCTCGGCAGGATTTGAAGTCAGCACGTAAAAGGTTGTAACTCTATGTCGTGAAGCAGAGTGTCTGACACTACTACAAATAATGATATATTTCATTTGCAATAATAAAATTGTTATTGTTAAGGTATCGATCACACTGGAGGCTGATATTACATTTAGAAATCGCCTTTCATGTTGGTTACAACAACAATTACTACTACTACTACTACTACTACTACTACTACTACTACTACTACTACTACTACTACTAATAATAATAATAATAATAATAATAATAATACTATTATTATTATTATTATTATTATTATTGTTCTTTGAGTCTCAGTCATTGATGTTAGTTAACTGGAAAGTTTGATGAAATGAATATCAAGCCGCTACCTGCAGCCTCAGATATTCAGGACGCATCGTAGGCTTCTTGCTGTTCCCAGCAAGCATGCCTTTTGAAGTGTTC
>OZ024740.1:198295581-198305581 GCA_964016885.1 Eledone cirrhosa
GAAATATATATAGCACTAAATAAGGGATTAGGAGTTCATGCAATTGATTTATATTTCGTCACTATATATATATATAAGTTTGATATATATATATATAACTTTACATTCATCTCTCTATCTATCCATTTAATTGATAATATCTCCATTCACTTACTTCTGTGTGTCCGTGTATACATAGGTATTGCGCCCTAACGCTCCTCTACGTATTCTGAACCACTGCGTACAGTCAGCTGTGGTGGCCACAATTTGATCTTGAATTCTAAGCTATGGTAGCTCAAAGCTTGTTAAATTAACTCTCTTCAGCACACTGCTTCTTACTCCGCCCCACGGACATTATATATATATATATATATATATATATATATATATATATATATATATATATATATATATAAACGGAAAAAATGAAACGAAATTACATTTCCCACTCTTAGTACGGCTGTTACTTAAATATAAGTAGGTACACGTACATACATATATGTATACAGACGTACAGTAGTATGTATATATATATACATACATGCAGACATATATATATGTACGTATGGATTCACCGAACATTTATTATAATGCTCGGTGTGTTTGTAAACAAACATCCCGTATTAAGCCGTAGTGTCTAGCAACCATCGTTGGTCGTTTGTTCAACACTGACAAAGGAACGCTGTACTAGTTTAAAGCTTATTATCTATCGTCAGCAACGTATACCTTCCTGCCAGATTGTTGAACGTATATACTTACCTTATGCATATTAACGGCTGAGTAGCCTAATTTGCATATCGAGTGGGTTAATCGGCCGGGTGCACCGAAAACGATGAACGGAAAAAATGAAACGTGTCAGTGTTGAACAAACGAGCAACGATGGTTGCTAGACACTACGGCTTAATACGGGATGTTTGTTTACAAACACACCGAGCATTATAATAAATGTTCGGTGAATCCATACGTACATATATATATGTCTGCATGTATGTATATATATATACATACTACTGTACGTCTGTATACATATATGTATGTACGTGTACCTACTTATATTTAAGTAACAGCCGTACTAAGAGTGGGAAATCAAATTTCGTTTCATTTTTTCCGTTTCTCGTTTTCGGTGAACCCGGCCGATTAACTCACTCGATATTCAAATTGGGCAACTCAGCCGTTAATATGCATAAGGTAAGTATATACGTTCAACAATCTGGCAGGAAGGTATACGTTGCTGACGATAGCTAATAAGCTTAAAACTAGTACAGCGTTCCTTTGTCAGTGTTGAACAAACGAGCAACGATGGTTGCTAGACACTACGGCTTAATACGGGATGTTTGTTTACAAACACACCGAGCATTATAATAAATGTTCGCTGAATCCATACGTACATATATGTATGTGTGCATGTATGTATATATATATACATACTACTGTACGTCTGTATACATATATGTATGTACGTGTACATACTTATATTTAAGTAACAGCCGTACTAAGAGAGGGAAATCAAATTTCGTTTCACTTTTTCGGTTCCTCGTTTTCGGTGCAACCGGACGATTAACCCACTAGATATGCAAATTGGGCTACTCAGCCGTTAATATGCATAAGGTAAGTATATACGTTCAACAATCTGGCAGGAAGGTATACGTTGCTGACGATAGCTAATAAGCTTTAAACTAGTACAGCGTTCCTTTGTCAGTGTTGAACAAACGAGCAACGATGGTTACTAGACACTACAGCTTACAAACACACCGAGCATTATAATAAATGTTCGGTGAATCCATACGTACATATATATATATGTGTGCATGTATGTATATATAGATATACATACTACTGTACGTCTGTATACATATATGTATGTACGTGTACATACTTATATATATATATATATATATATATATATATATATAAGTATGTACACGTACATACATATATGTATACAGACGTACAGTAGTATGTATATCTATATCTATATATATATATATATATATATATATATATATATATATATATATATACATATATATATCATAAAATATGGCTATAGAATGACCATATAAAATATATACCGTTTCCTCTCCCAATTAGCATAATTAACTATATAAAAAATCAATTAGACCAAGCTATAAGAAGAAATCTCCGACAAATAACCAAAATCAGCCCCTTCGCGGCGGTTACGACGGATCATTTATCGAATATTTCGACAGCATGTAGAAATCGACCAGATATACAGTCAACTAAACAGAATTAGGTGTAAAATAAACTAGAAGAAAAGTGTACATATTTATTTACCTTTACCATGGTTTCATCCGCATTTTAAAACATCCGATAACATTGGATATGTAGAGCTTCGGATTCTTCAGGACCGCTGCCACGTCACGATTCTTACCCATTTTTGAATGTATTCTTGGCGCGATCACTTTGGAAAATTAATTGTCTAAATTTGAGCTAAATTCCTGAAGTATCCGAAGCTCTAGATATCCAATGTTATCGGATGTCTTAAAATGCGGATGAAACCATGGTAGAGGTAATTAAATATCTACACTTTTCTTCTAGTTTATTTTACACCTAATTCTGTTTAGTTGACTGTATATCTGGTCGTTTTATACATGCTATCGAAATATTCGATAAATGATCTGTTGTAACGGCCGCGAAGGGGCTGCTTTCGGTTATTTGTCGGAGATTTCTTCATAGGAGCCTTTATTCTTATAGCTTGGTCTAATTGATTTTTTATATGGTTAATTATGCTAATTTGGAGAGGAAACGGTATATATTTTATCTGATGATTGTATAGACATGTTTTATGATATATAGCTCTGATTATTTAATTTATTAATTCTTCATTGAGCCACAAAGTGACCCGTTGCAAAACATATATATATTTATGACTTTATATATATATATATGTAAACCTTTATATATATATATGAGTGTTTGTGTGTGTGTTTGTGTGTGTGTGTATGTGTGCATGTGTGTGTGTATGTCTGCATGTGTGTGTGTGTGGATGTGTGTGTGTGTGTGTGTGTGTGTGCGTGTGTGTGTGCCTGTGTGTAATATGATTGTATGTGGAGTATATATGATATATTTTAGTCTGAGTATGAGAGATTTTCATGAACTGTCACCATGTCACCATTATCTCCACAACAAAGGGAGAGAATTTAACGACAGCGTTTCTTGATTATCACCATTGCTAGGAGGAAATTACTCCCTCACTGTTTCGTCTAAAATTAGCTGAAAGCCTATCGTATTATGCTTATGAAAATCGGCTGATAATGCTTATTTGTATACTGTGCAAAAGTTTGCCGGTTCGGATTAATAATCACTGAAGTTGTATTAATCAGAATAGTTTATATATGGAATCATGCACGTTACGTTCAAATATAATAAACAAACATTAAATATATCGTATATGATTCCATATATACAACCTTATTCAGCGGATTTTCATAAACTATAATCTTTCAGCTTATATTAAACTTAACATTGAAGAAATAAGCTTCTTCAAGAAGGCTAATAATCCAACGACTTCGCCGTCTAACTTTGTTGTTGACATGGCGATAACATTATCACAGCTTATTAAAAAATCTCGCAGTGAGGCTAATAGGATGTTTATAATAAATAAATCGAATATAATTCCATATTACGATTCCCGCTAGGCCATTCAGTGCTAATAATCTTGCCCCCCCTCTCTCTCTCTCTCTCTCTCTCTCTCTCTCTCTCTCTCTCTCTATATATATATATATATATATCTATATCTATATATATATATATATATATATATATATATATATATATATATATATATATGGTGGCTGCCAACTAGTTTTTAAGTACGGCCACTACTTTATATCCATGTAGGAGAACTCCTACCGATGCGCTGAACGAGTGTGACTTTTTAGTCCAGTTAGCGACTTGAAAACTCTGGTACAAACACTACACTTGTGACAATTATTGACACATAGTGCTGGGCCCTTGGTACCATGTGACGACAAGTGCAGAGAAATCTCCAGATATAAAGCAATGCCTGTGCCGTGAAGCTTTTATAGTGAGCAAAGGCACTGCACAAAGCCAGTCCCACTCTCTTAACCAAGATGATATTTACCAAAAAAAAGAACAAGTCAACATCATTGCATACCATCAGGGTTGCAGGTGTTATATCAGAGTTTTCCTTCTCCTAGAATTCTACCATGACAAAGGCTAAGGGGTCATCTCTCCTGGTGATTTTAGATGGCCATTGACTCTTAAGAGCTCCTTTGCCCTTTGACAGGTTTTGTTTTTAGTCCTGCAGGATGTCCAAAATCAACCTCCTCACCAAGAAACCTTGGTGGGGTTGCCAGTTTAGTCGCCAACGACCCGACTATGGGACAGGTTGTACTGGAATACATGTTACGAGTAGTACCAACTAGTGACCTGACACATTATATACATATATATATATAAACGTTTGTATATGTATAATAAAGCCAAAACATGCAGGTATGAACAGAGAATAAAGAATGTAAATGCAAAAGATATTGTTGACAATTAGTCTTTTACCTTAGATGTATTTAAATGTCCTTAATTTTCGAGATAATAGCTCTTCTTCGGGGGGAAGCAAAGCGGTTAAACCAGTGTTCTAAATAACTTGCCAAGTCATGCTGAGTTGGCAAGCTATTTAGAACAGTGGTTTAACCGCTTTACTTTCCTCCGAAGAAGAGCTATTATCTCGAAAATTAAGGACATTTAAATACATCTAAGGTAAAAGACTAATTGTCAACAATATCTTTTGCATTTGCATTCTTTATTCTATGTCTATACCTGCATTTTTTTGGCTTTATTATACATATACAAACGTGTATACCTCATTACACAATGCTTCAAGTGAACTATAACTTCCTCCATATATATATATATATATATATATATATATATATATATATATATATATATATATATATTGATAGATATATTTCTTCTCTTGCCACAGGGCCACAAAAGATGGGGACAAATACAAATACAAAGTGGGGAGTTTACATAAAAGCGTATAAAAATAGAACTAGTAAATAAATACCAAATAACAGTTGAAATCACCAATAGGGGGGAGGCGCTACACATGGGTTGTACACACCTCGAAAAAATGTACAACCCTCTTCTCCAGGAGCACGAAGAGCGACGCTCCTTTCCTCTCTTCCTCTTTTTACTCAACCTACAGGTTTACATAGAGAGAAGGCCCAACCACTCGTGACATTCTTGCCACTTTCACCCACCTTTCGTAAAATTTGCTGGGGTGCAGCACACTTCTCTCTCCAATCTGATTCTTCTTCCAATTGTGATATTTGAAGAAGCGAACCAGTTATTCGCCGGAGAGAAAGGTGTCTGACCTCAGCCCTTTCAGCCTCGTCCACCATATAACCTCTTTCACCATAGCCATTAAACAGAGGAAAACCGCCTCTCCTTCGTTTTTGAAGAAGGGTGGCGGTTTGAGCGTGATGATGGACTCGGTGGTCAACCGGATTTGTCTCACCCGCGACAGTAGCCGTTCTGCGTAGGTCCACAGTTCGGTCACGTCCGGACAGTGTACGAATTCGTGCGCGACGGTTTCCTCGTTTCGCATGCATCTCGGACAGATCTTTTCCGAGGGATCCCTGCCGGGCGTCCGTGTCTGTAGAGCTTGTCTCGAACGGGTAGAGCTCCTCGGTAGCACTGCCAGGCCAGGGACTTTTGGTCAGTTCGTCTTCCTCTACGCCTAGAGTTTCTCCAAGAGTGTCGTCACACTTGCTGCGCACCAACCCTCTATAGAATGACGAGGTGGAGTCTCCACCGATCGCCGGGTTCGTTTGCCAGAGGACTGTGACCGCCTGAGCACATTCGACGTGCCAGTCGCCCATTTTCCTTGGTCTTTGCCTGACACAGGATCGCAGCTCCGTCAGCGAGACGAGTCGCGGGAAAGCTCGCCTCACGAACGGGGCCAACACCAGTTGTTAAGTGAGGAATACGTGCAGGTGCCGCAGCCTGAGCGCGTGTTTTCGCATCGCCAGCCACGGCAGCACAGCCCTCTGTTTGAAGGGTGGTGACAGCAGATGGACCTTCTCACCAAAGCAGCCTGCTTCTTCCAAAGGAATTGAAAGAGCGTGCGCTCCATTTTTGCGAGCGTTTTACCTGGACAAGGCATGACGGTCAAACGATAGTAGATGACGGATGCTATGAAAGTGTTCGCCACCTCCGCTCGACCTTTCAGGGATAGTTTGCATTCAGCCCACTTCTGGGCGAGCGCAAACACCTTGGTCATTACCTTATTCCATTTTTTGTCCACCTGGAGGTCCGGTCCGGACCAGACCAGCTTCACCGCTCCTTCCGTCCAGCGTCCCACGACGCCGTCGGAAAGCATCGGCCTGCCTCTCCACGATCCGAGTTGCAAACCGACGGACTTGTCCCGGTTCAGCTTCGCTCCTGTGAACCTTTCGTATTCCTTCAGTAAGTTGCCGACCTCCCCGATTTGCGAGGTGCTCGACGCCATTACTGTCACGTCGTCGGTGTAGGCCGACGCCGCTCTTCGCAGTCCGGGTTCCAACGGGATGCACTGTAGTAGCTCCTACTTCCGCAGTACTGGCTCAAGAGTCAGTACGTACAGAAGGGAGGAGAGAGGGCATCCTTGTTGGATGGATCGCGCGATTTGGAACGGCTTCGAGAGGTAGCCATTCACCTTGACCCTTGAACAGATGTTGCTGCTGTGCATGGCAGCAATCCAGCTCCTGAACACGGGTCCGAAGCCTGCCGCCGCGAGCACCGCATCCAGGTAACGATAGTCGACTCTATCGAATGCCTTAGACTGATCCAAATTCATCAGTTCCCCACCGAAGCCGGATTCACACCCTACCCTCTCTACGATGTATCGCATGAGTTGGAGGTTGTCGTGTATAGACCTGGTCGGGATTGCGCATGTCTACGCTTCTCCCACCAGGTTTTTGACAAGCGCCAGTCTCTTTTCTAACACCTTGGCCAAAATCTGTAACTCTGTATTTAGCAAAGTTATGGGCCTGAAGTTAGTAATGTCATCCCCCTTGTTCTCGTCCTTCCTGACCAGCGTGACTACGCCCTTGGTCACAGAACTGGGAATTCTGCCAGTTGCAGTAGACCGATTCGAGGAGACGGGAGAGCAAGTCCGGCATTGCTACGTAAAATTCGTAGGGTAGACCGTCGAGATCTGGCGATTTGCGTTTGCCACATTGGCTCAGCACGTCCCCTATCTCAGCGGCGGAAATCGGCCTTTCGCAGAACTTCGTCTCCCCGTCCGAGAGTAGCAGCAGGCCGTCGAGGTATGGGCCAAAATCCATAATAGGCGCGTCACCCCCCCCCCCCCCCCCGAACAGCTCTGCAAAGTGTCGCTGAAAAGCCGCGCACAACTGCTCCGGTACAATTATCACGCATCCATCATGATCCTTCAAAGACCGAATCGTGGACTTGTTGCCACTCCTCCCATCTGTCACTCGGGCCCAGCTAACAGCTTTGGCTCTCTCGTTTCCTAGAGCACGTGTTTTACTCCTGACAACGCAGCCTTCGTGCTTTGCGTCGAAGAACTGGTCCAAGGCCGTTCTTGTCGCTAGCACGTTAGCTACGCTGCCACTCCGAATCGCCTCTTCTACTCCTAATCTACCAGTTGCCTTTCGGTCTTCTTCCTATCTAACGTTAATTCCTTACTAAATCCTATCGATTCTAATCTAATTGCTCTCTTGAGAGAGACCCACCACCTGTTGTTGACAATTGCCCACGTCAACTGTTGTTTAACTAAAGTGATAATCCGTCTACTGTGGACTTTGCATGTCGGTAACAAGTTCAGCTTCCAGTAGCCGGGTCCCTGCCTATAGGTCACTAGTTTGTGATCTGAATAAGCAACGATGAACATGTGTGGACAGCTTAACATGTCCCTATCCTTATCTCTAATTAGAAACCTATCTAAGTACGATCTAGATGTGCCGCTGCCGTTCGTCCACGTCCACAGTGGCGCAGTCGGGAAATCTAGTCGGTATCTATATTGATAGATAGATAGATAGATACATTTGATGGCACTCACTTGAGTTTGCTCATGTGCTTGTGTCAGTATTCGTGTGGTCCTACATCGCTGTTGTATGAAAATGCTTCCCGACTTTTATTCCTCTTCCACTCCCGCCACATCTTCGTTATATTCCTATCCACGTACGCAGTGATTTCATACTTCATTGTACGGTGGTCTCTGGTTGTACTGTCGTAGCGTCGTCTATGATGCATTGCGGTATCTCTTACGACCAAACCCACGAAACGGGGTGAGGCGACGGACATGAATGTACTATTGTTTTTTTTTTCTGGCCTTACACACGAGCCAGGTGAATATACACATGTAGGCCTACACAGCTAACCAACCGGTCAATAATTGACACTCGTTGCTTTAGTCGGCTTATGCACGATTCGGAGATGGTTCGTCGCAACAATGACACCGATATGGCTGGATATCTCCGAATCAAATATATTCTCTATTCTCTGTTTGTATTTACTGTAATCCTGTTTCGATCAACTAATTTTTGTAACCTAGGCCTGATGACGTCGCCAAAAGTCTTACGTCGCGATCTTATAGAGTAACTAGTCAATAGATATACGTATTGTGATTTTGCACATTAAAAGAATATTTCGAGTCGGGCCTCCTATTGTTTATATATATATACTACTACTACTACTACTACTACTACTACTACTACTACTACTACTAATAATAATAATAATAATTATTATTATTATTATTATCATTATTATTAATAATTCGTAGTGATTTAGTGCTTTTTGAAACATTGGATAACTTTAATATACTGCCCCACGAGGTTGAGCGGAAATCAGGAGACAAATGTGTGCGTCCATTTGAATAAACATCAAAAGGTTTCACTCGAATCTAATGACTATGCGATCGTTGCAAAAAACATTTAGCTCATAAATATACATCCACTAATAGATAGATATCTAATTTAATAATGTATTTCATTACAACATTTTAGTAATTCCATAAGATATTTATTTAGTAATTTCATAATATATTTTATTTTATTATTGCTAGGTTGTACTATGCTTGTGTACGTAGGGCAACGTTGCGCGGTAGGCACATGTGGGCATTGAAAGTAAAAGATGTACGAAGTTTGGAACAAATGGAATAGCCATGCTTCATTGTATGTGTAGTGTTAATGCACATGATTAATGAAACACAGATGGGTTGAAAGAAAGGCCGAGTATAAGTCAGGACAGAGGTAGTTTGTAAGAGAGAACAACTACACTAGAACGGTATTGCGTATGAATTACGAACCTTTGATAAAGATGTGCCAGGCATTCATAGTAAGAGAGGAAGCCCAAAGAAGATAGGAACAATGGTCAAATTAGGTTTCTAGAAAATCACACAATGGAAAAGCAGACGTTGTTTTAGAGAGGACACATCCAACTCATTAGGGTATGGAAGGGGGGAATTAAAGGTAAAGAGGATGATGATGATGACGACGATGGTGATGGTGAGGATGATAGTGAATATAGAGCTGGTTATAATTGCTTCGACTAAATTATATACTACTAGATTATACCAAAAGTAAAATGGTTCTGCTTTTCATATGTGTGCTGTTACATAGAACATGAAGCGAGTTACATTTGAGACTGATAAAGAAGCAACAGAAATTGCCGATTTAATGTTTGGGGAGTTAGTAAAATCCTTAGATTCATTTAAAGAAAGAAAACAATATCAGGAATGGGTCCTTGGATCTATTGATATATTAGTAATATTCAGAAAATTATTTAAAGATTGAAACGTAATGCAGTCGTTGAAAGACAGACATATATTTAATTCGTTTCAAGGCAGAATATTGTTTGAGAATTTTTATGAGAAAAAAAATATATTGGATAGATATAGAGGAATTAAAATAATAATATTAATCTGCAAATATTAATATATTATATTACATGTTTAAAGTGCCTGAAGCGCTGTATTGCCGCTGGCAAAAGAGAAAAGTGTAAAAATATATTAAAAGTTTCAAAC
>OZ024740.1:198308081-198320581 GCA_964016885.1 Eledone cirrhosa
TGTCTGTTTGTGTGCAAATTAGAAATAGAAATAGTTAATTGAAAACCTCTAATTAGACATGCGTAAAGAAGAAATTTATATTTAGAATGAATTGTGAAATCTTTGTGTGTATATTTATATATATATATATTTATTCATGTATATCTATATATATATGTACACCATAATCAGTGCAATGTAATTAGACGTGCAGTGTTAAGAAAAATGCATAATGAGGAAATCCTACTTCAAAACTATGTAGTGAGAAATTATAATTAGAAATTCCCAATTATATGTATCGCTGCTTTCACCCTTAACGGGATCTTCTTTCAGAAGATCCAGTTAAGGGTGAAAGCAGCGATTCTTTGCTTAAACTTTAATCTGTTATTTTAATAAATAAATAAATAAATATATATATATATATATATATATATATATATATATATATATATATATATATATACATGATCATAAACAGACGTACACATGTACACACACATACTTATAAAATATATATTCAGGCGCATTCTATTTGTTGTAATTATACACTAATATATACATAGAAACTCGTTATCTTCCCTCAATTATCGGAAGCTTATGTAATATGTAATGTGACACGTTCAATTAAGCAGCCACCATTATACAACGTAATGTGACACGTTCAATTAGTCAGCCGTAATTCCATATACTAATTGCATGCAGCACAGTAATCATATTTATAGTGAATCACACATCCACTATAAATTAGATACAGTTAAGTCTCTTTACCCGATTGTATCTGGATGTATCACAAATTATACAGAAACGTTTACTGTTCCTTTATGCACTACAATACTAAAGTTTGTCTAATTACCATCATCTCCTTGTTGAATTGTAGGGTCAGCGACTGATGTGTAGCGTGTCTACATCTTTTCAACCTGATGGAACCCATCCTTCTCCAATTTCATCCAGAGAGTGATAGATAGATAGATAGATAAATAGAGAGAGAGAGAGAGAGAGAAGGGAGAAAGGAAGAGAGAGAGAGAAGAGAAAAGAGAGAGAGAGAGAGAGAAGGGAGAAAGGTAGATAGGGAGAAAAGAGAGAGAGAAGGGGGAAAGGAATAGAGAGAGAAAAGAGAAAGAGATGAAGGGAGAGATGAAGAGAGGGAGAGAGAGAGAAAAGAGGTAGTGGACGAGAGAAAGGAAGAGAGAAGGGAGAAAGGAAGAGAAGAGAGAGAGGAAGAGAGAGAGTGAGGGAGAGAGGAAAAAAAGAGAGAGAGAGAGAGAGAGAGGAAGAGAAAGAGAGGTAGAGAAAGATAGAGCAAGAAAGATAGAGGAAGAGAGGAAGAGAAGAAGAGAGATAGAGAGAGTGAAAGAGAGAGAAGACTGGTACTTTATAGTTTTATAGACCTTGAAAGAGTTAAAAGCTAATTCGATTTGAACCCAGAACATATTCTATCAGGCATTCTAACGAATATCGATTTATCTTATGCCTAAATAAACCCAGCTAATTATACATTCTCACTTACCACGAATTGCCACGAGATGAAACTTTGTTATTTACATAGATCATTATTGTCAGTTGGGTCATCATTGTGTGTATTCAGCTTATTGAAGTGTTTATTGACAGCGACCAGATAAATCCATTTGCTGTTACCTTCATACATTGCAAATCGTCTAGTGTCGGAAATGATTGAAACCTGTGGCTATAACAAGGTTTGATATCTGTGACTTACTATGTCAATGTCAATTGTTCGTGATTTACTCAACCGCTTGACAAGTTGTGCAATTATAATATATATGTTTTTACATATTACAATTTATAAGTACCGCTGTTTCTGTAATATTGTCGTATGCTTACGCTCAGGAATACGATTTTTTTCGCATCTACTTCTCATTGAGCTTTTACGGAACAACGAAATGGTTTTATTTCGATTTATTTTTGTCTGTTTTATATACTGCTCCCTTAATTGTTTGGTGTGCTCTATCAAAACGAGTTCGTGAGCTATTGCTAGCTCCCTCATAAACCAATTTGACATCCGTTTGACGCAAAAAGCCCAATGTATCTGTTGTATTCCGGTGTGATGGTATAATGTATGGACAGAAATTACGATTAACAATTAGAAACGTTAAATTTATGTTTAGAGTTAAAAAAGGCCATTTAAGATGAAGTTAGAAAAATAATGTTTAGGTTTGAAGTTGTGAGATTTAGTTAAAGAATTTACAGGAGGCTTTTATGAAAAAGTTTAAGTGTATTATAGATAGTCACGATAAAGTTTCAGGGTAGAATATAGAGTAAAGATTAAACCCATGCTTACTCCCTACATCACCACCCTAGGTATGACTGCATTTTATTAATGTGTTTATGTATTTTACGTACGGTTTTATTTATGCATTTATATACCTGCTTTACTCTCATTATATACTTATCCTTGTACTCATTAGCACACGACCCTAGAATATTACTCTCTGTACCCTTATGTCTGTTTATCTGTATTCACTACCCCTACCCACCCAGGAATCACAATATATATATCCCGGACTAACTGAGGACTAAATATAGACTATTTGCACATTTCATCAGAGTTTACCACTTTCAACCTCACATCACGGGTGTGAATAACTAATAATCGTTTGGTACACGCGATGTTCCGTCGGATATGGTGGCTCTCCCGACTGCACGCCAGGCGCTCGGGTCGATCAGCCTTCCTTGAGTGCTTGGAAAAATAAATTTCCTTTTCTTTCGGTAAACGAAAATACTCGGAACGGCTGCTTCACCCTGGGGCCCTGTCGGACTTGGAACCCGCCGAGACACCGGTTATTGACCAAACAGTACCTTTAAATTCTAGGCTTAATGATGACTTTTAACTTTATCTTGCCTCCTTCTACTAGCACTGAACTAAATCCCCCACCAGTGTGAATAACTAGTAATCGTTTGGTATATACGATGGCCAGCGGACGGTGGCGGACTCCCCGCTAACACACCCGACGCTTAAGACAGTTAACATTCCTGGAGTGCTCGGAAAAATAAATTTCCTTTTCTTTCGCTAGACAATAATACGCTGGTTATTGATCGATAAGCATAGGCTTAATCTTTACTCTATAATCTACCCTGAAACTTTATCGTGACTATCTATAATACACTTAAACTTTTTCATAAAAGCCTCCTGTAAATTCTTTAACTAAATCTCACAATTTCAAAACTTATTTTTCTAATTTCATCTTAAATGGCATCTTCTGACTCTAAACATAAATTTAACGTTTCTAATTGTTAATCGTAATTTCTGTCATGCAGACGCCCACTATATATTACTATATATAGATTTGTTAAAGATATATGTTCTTTGATATTTTTCGCGGCACTTTCTAGCACGCATGACCAGCTTGATTGTGAGCTGACCTCAACGCTGGCCTCTGTCTTTGACGGAGTGGTAGTAGTACACTATAAGCCTACACCCCTTCACCAGATGGACATAAGTAGGCTTAATAATCACCACTTCAGGGCGGCCGACTGGGGTAGAAGCTGCTAAATGTTCCGTCGCCCTCATGTCTCTTATTTTCAGCCCCATGGATTTTGTCTATTATATTCCTTTGTTATATTTCGAATACCTGATGAATCCCCGGGTTTATACTGATCCCGGTCATTGAAATGATCATAGTATAATAAACCTTTTAAGGAATTACACCAGTCCAGTGTCCTGTTATCTTATAATAATTAACTGCGCACTCGCACCACCAACTACACAAACGAAGACAAGTGAGTTGCATTACATCCATAATATTACATCGAGATTGACCATACGGAATGACCAGTTCTATCCAGTGGTGAACCAACAAACCTAAATAAATAAATATATATATAGTAATAATAATAAATTTGAAGACTAAAATCCAAAGAGGGCTCGATAAGGATAAATATATTCATTTAAATTATTGGCGTATTGTTTTATTGATATTTTTTATCTGTTTGTCCCGAATCTTCTATTATCGATTTTTTATCGTATGGTTGATTGTAGACTTGTTCTATATGTGACGGTATTTTAACGATAGTTATAGCTCTGATTCATCTGAATTATTGAGCCCTCTGCCGCTCATTTCGAATTTTGTTTATCGTGAACTCGTGCGCCGATTTTTCGATACTCGATCTTTCTAATATATATATATATGTTGAAGTTTCCGTGGAAAAAGTAAAAGGAATGAAGAGTGCTCTATGTAAGTTACAGAGCTAAATATTTAATGTATAATAAACAATACAGTATAATTACCTCATTACCCGAGGTTTCCCGAACAGCACGAACTCAAGAGACGTCCGCATTCGATAGTCAGATGAAGTAATATAACATAGTGAGATATTTGAAAAAAGCTCATCAAGAAAGGCTAAAAAGTTTAATGGGCAAACATTATAAATAAAAGTAAAAAGACAAATAATATATAAAAATATATAAAATTTAAAAATAAAGAAGTATAGTGAGATGATGTGTGTATATGTACATACATATGCGCATGTGTGTATATGTACATACATATGTACTTATGTACATGTGTGTGTATGTACAATTGCATGTGTATAGTGAAAAACATGTATGTGTAGGTACATACATGAGGACAAATATATAGGTGTATGTGTGACCACAAATACACATATATTTTAAAATTAGAAATTGTAAGATAATGAAGTTTGCGTACATGCAGACGCAAAGACTAAGGACTGGTGTATCTACACACACAAACATAAAATGACGCACGCACACAAACATATACACACGCACCCACATACATGTATACAATATACACAGGGAAGGGAGTGTATAAAGTCATACGCAGAGTCACTGCGTATGACTTTTCCCTGTTCGGGAAACCTCGGGTTATGAGGTAATTATACTGTATTGTTTATTATACATTAAATATATATATATATATTTACACACCAACACATACATAGACAGACAAACAGACATATAGACAGTCACACACACACACACACACACACACACACACACACACACACACACACACACACACACACATATATATATGTATGTATGTATATATATATATATATAGAGAGAGAGAGAGAGTATCCCTATTAGCTTTCTCCGATAATGTATTTATATATATATATATATATATATATATATATATATACAATGATATTAAATAATTGGAAACTATATTTATAAAACCATATTTATTCTATTATATATATTTCAACGGTACCAAAGATTTTGGTACACTTTCATCAGATAAAATACAAAGAGTGTTTTATAAATTTTGACATAGCCAAGGAAAAAATACCTTATCAGTTGAATTTTCCTTTGAAAGCGTACCAAAATCGTTGGTACCCAAGAAATATCTATAATAGAATAAATATGGTTTTATAAATATAGTTTTCATTTATTTAATATCATTGAATATTTATTCCAGAAAACTGTCGAGTGCTCTGAATCAACCAATATAAATATATTTGTTGAAGTGGTTACACAGCAGTTAGTTCACCATACCGAGAACAATTGTTTCACCTTAGCGGATCCTCAGCTCGTAATGGACATCGTTATACGGTATATATCCATGTCCATTACGAGCTGAGGATCCGCTAAGGCGAAACAATTGTTCTCAGTATGGTGAACTAACTGTTGTGTAACCACTTCTACCTAACCCGTCCCATGGACTGAGTGCTCTACGGATATTACCTTCCAGTGTTCTAACACCATATATATATATATATATATATATATATATATATATATATATATATATATATATATATATATATATATATATATATATATATATATATATATACTTAGGGTAAACATTGATGCAATTCAGAACAGTGTGGCCAGTGTCGTCATTGAACTATATATCACACCATTATTATTAAAGGACGGTGAATTGGCAGTATCGGTAGAGGGTCGGACGCCATGCTTTGACGCATAGAGTTACGGCCCTTGCCATTCTGAGTTCAAATCCCGCCGAGGTTAAATTTACCTTTCATCCTTACGGGGTCGATAAAATAAAGTACCAGTAATGTACTGTGTAATTTGCTGGCCTTGTGCCAATAGTAGAAACAATTATTATTAAAGGACTTGAACATCTGAAACTACTTCGCTTTTAATTATTCTCTCTCTCTCTCTCTCTCTCTCTCTCTCTATATATATATATATATATATATATATATATATATATATATATATATTATATATGTAAGCGGGCCTTAGCAACTCCACTGAAGATGCTCTTCAGAAGCTCCTTGGCTAGCGGTGTACTACCCGGGGAGCTGAAAGAAGGCACAGTATGCCCTATCCATAAAGGAGGTAGTAGAGCGGAGGCCAAGAACTATAGGCCAGTCTCCCTGACGTCGCATATCAGTAAGGTCATGGAGCGAGTCGTCAGAAAGAAACTAATCACTTTCCTCGAAGAAAATGACCGCCTGACTAGCACGCAACGTGGCTTCCGCCCAGGAAGAAGCTGCCTTACACAGCTGCTACATCACTACGACTGGGTACTGAGACAACTACTAGACAGCTCACATGTGGACGTGATATATCTTGACTTTGCGAAGGCCTTTCACAAGGTCGATCACGGAATGATATGTCACAAACTACACGGACTCGGCATAACTGGAAAAGTAGGTGAGTGGCTGCATGGCTTCCTAAGGGACAGAAGCCAGGCAGTCGCAGCAAATGGGGCCCTCTCAAAGGAAACACCAATAACAAGTGGAGTACCCCAGGGGACAGTCCTGGGACCACTACTGTTTTTGGTGGCTCTCTCGGACATGCCCTCTGTGGTGCATGCAACAACATCCCTCACTAGCTATGCTGATGACACTAAGGTAGCACAGGCAATCAAAAACCCGGCTGACGCTGCCCTTTTACAGCAGGATCTGGATGCCATATACAGATGGGCGGAAGAAAACAACATGCAGTTTAATGCTGGCAAATTCCAAGCCCTACAATACAAACCTGCAAACACAAATATAGTGGAACACAGCTACACAGGACCAGGAGGGACCGATATCCCCGTGTCAAAATCGATACGAGACCTGGGAATAGACATGAGCGATGATGCATCTTTTTCTTCACACATCATGAAGGTGGCGACAACATGTAGACGATTCGCTGGCTGGATCTTGAGGACTTTCCTTACAAGAGATCGAGATACCATGTTGACACTGTGGAGGACTTTTGTCCTAAGCCGCCTGGACTACTGCTCCCAGCTGTGGTCACCCCATAGTGTCAAACTAACTACGGAGCTTGAGGCAATCCAGCGAAGCTACACCAAGAGGATTGCCAAGATGAGGGAGACAAGCTACTGGGAGAGGCTGAAGGAACTGAACCTCTACTCCTTGGAGCGAAGACGGGAGAGATACGCAGTGATCTACATGTGGAAAATCCTGGAGGGACTAGCACCAAACTTTGGCATTGGGAGCTGGACCAACCGTCGAACAGGACGTCACTGTGTGGTGCCAAAGGTCCCGTCTTCCACATCTAGAATAAGGAGCAGGTATTGCAATAGCCTGGGATTCAAGGGCCCTCAACTCTTCAACAGGCTGCCGAGGCATCTGCGAGACTTGCATGACGTGGAGGTGGATGTCTTTAAGAAACATCTCGACACCTTGTTATCCAGGATCCCGGATGAGCCCACAGCAAGACATGAGTGAAACCTAAGGGCAGCAGCAACAAACTCCCTCCTACACCAGTGGCCAACCTATACAGGCTGGAGATAAAATGTGTAGCAACAAGGGCGGTGCCCCAGCATGGCCTCAGCCGGATGGCTGAAACAGGTAAAAGAGTAAAAGAGTATATATATATATATGCATGTATATATATATATATATATATATATATATATATATATATATATATATATATATATATATATATATATATATGTATATATATATATATGCATGTATATATATATCTCAGCCCTGCCCGTCCCCTCTATCTTTCTAATTTCTCATTCTTTCTTCTGATGAAGGCCTAGCGTCTCAACAATATAATTAATATAAGCAGATGTCGAAACAACACTGAGGTAAGACATCAATGTACTAATATAATAGTTTCTGACTTAGACACAAGACCAACAAATTTTTGGGAAGAAAAAGTCGATTGAACCGAACCGATTTAATTACTGGTATTTTATTTTATCAACCTCGTTATGATGAAAGATAACACTAACCTTGGGGTTTGAAATCAAATGTTAAGAGCTTGTAAACTATTGGTAAGCATTTGTCCGACGCTCTAACGATTCTCCTAGCTCCTTCCCGTCCTTAATGCACTATAAAAGTTGTTTCTACTTTTGGTACAAGGCCAGTAATTACACAGTACATTACTGGTACTTTATTTTATCGACCCCGTAAGGATGAAAGGCAAAGTTAACCTCGACGAGATTTGAACTCAGACCGTAAAGGGACGTAACTATGCAAGAAAGCATGGCGTCCAACCCTCTACTGATACTGCCAATTCACCGCACTGTATATAGTGCTAACAGTATTTAGCTTCTTTGCTTTGTAATATGCATGAATAAGCCATCCATGTGTAGTCTATACTATTTATTTCTACCAAACTACTATCTACTCCACGTATATCTATACTACCCATGTCTATTTTACAACAGCAGTAACCAAAGAAAAAACAACAAAAATCAAGAACACACAAACATAAAAATAAAAAAACAAAAAAAACATACAACACAATAAACCAGAAACAAATCACTTTAATCCCGAAGATAAATGATATGGTATCACTGTAAACATTAGTGCTCTCACTGCGTGTAATGTGATAAAACTAAACAAAAGAACTGAGTTGCATCTTGTATTGTCGTTGTTTGTTTGCGTCGATAGTGATCACATTGATACTGGAGTGATTTAAATATAAAAGAAGAATTCGCTATATTTAGATATGATTGGCACCGAATTGGTACAGTCGACAGAACTTCGGATAAAATGTTTTACGGTATTCGTTTCAGTTCTCTGCACTCTGAGTTCGAATCCCCCTGAGGTCAACTTTGCCTTTCATTTATTCGAGTTCGACAAAAAAGCGCCTATCTAGTATTGGGGTCGATTCTTCTATATCTTTTTCTCACATCCATTCTCTCACTTTCTATCCTTCTCGGGAAGAATCTGCTGCATTCAGACCTGGGGAGGAGATGGGCCCCGACATGTTTAAAAATGCCCTTGGAACCCATATAGCAATAGGATAGCCCTACTACTCCCTCAGGAATTACGGGACAATGTATACATATTTAGATATGAACGACACCCGGATTTCATACCTTAGACAGTGGTGCAATAAGTAGCAAACGAGGAAATTATAAAAAGAAGTGTCTCTCCAGGGTAAATGAACTTGCTAGAAAAAGCGGCTAAATCTCTCTCTAGCAGCACTATAGCGTCTCACGTATAGAAAAGACTGCATGACGAACTACATCAATCATATGTATATGTTTAATCGGGATTGACATTGATTTAACCCTTTAGTGTTTACATTACTCTATATATACTATTGTATTTTTGTGGTAAAAGCTTTACCTCACATAATATCTCACATAATTCCAAATCTACGAGATTTTGATGTTATTTATTTTGAGAAAAATACCGTAACATCATAATGAGAGGCCAGTTATGGCGAGTTTGAACAGAAAGAGGTGAGAAAATTCTGGCCGGATATGGCCGGTTTAAATTCTAGAGAGTACTCCTCACCACTGACACCGCAAGCGCCACGCATAACAAGAGCAACAACAGCAATACCAATAACGACAAAACAGACAGAATCGTTAAACTGGTGGAGTCAACTGTGGATGTCATCATTTTGAGGTTGATAAATAGCGTAAAATTCAAATGACGGGGTCGACATTTAATTCCTCCCAACACATTGTTAGCATTGTGCCAACATTAGAACCCAGAATCATTACCACAAAAATAATCCCCCCCCCCTACTACTACTGCTGCTGCTACTGCTGCTACTACTACTACTACTACTACCACCACCACCACCACCACTACTACTACTACCACCACCGCCACAAACACCACGACCAACACCGCCATCACAACCACCATCACCAACACTACTACTACTACTACTACTAATAATAATAATAACAATAATAATACTAGTACCACCACCACCACCAACACCACCACTACTACTACGAGCACTGTTGCTGCTGAATTTACAACATTTTAAAATGGAATAATGACCCTGATGTCTCAGTTATTCTGGAAAGATAAGGAAAGTGTTACATCAGTGTTATGACAAGACGTGAAACTACAAGTGCAAAAAACCCCTACAAAAATATACAAACTAAATCACTAAAATATACAACACCATAAACCACGAGTAAAACACTTTAATCACCAAGATAAGTGATATCGAGATCATTGTAAACATTGGTGCTATCACTGCGTATAATGTGATAAAATTGAACAAATGAATCTGAACCAGGGTTTCATTTTGCAGTTTTTTTGTTTGTTTGTTTGCAGCGATAGTGATCACATTGATAGTGGAGTGATTTAAATTTAGAAGAAGAATTTGTTATATTTAGATATCGAATGCAGGAACTTCATACAGATAGCATCAAAGAAGACACAGCACTGCTATCGGATTTATTTCACAAGTGCACCGTAAACTAACGAAAGAACAAAATCCATGGAAAATGCACACGTATACACACAGACACACATATATATATACACACACACACACATACACATACATACATATATATGTATATATGTATATATTTACATATCTATCTATATGTATATATATATATATATGTATATATATGTATATCGATCTATTTATATATCTATATATATATATATATATATATACATTCACACGTTATTTAGATTTACTAGAAGATACAATGCACGTCCACACACACGTCCACATACACGTCTACACATACACGTCTACACATACACGTCTACACATACACGTCTACACATACACGTCTACACATACACGTCTACACATACACGTCTACACATACACGTCTACACATACACGTCTACACATACACGTCTACACATACACGTCTACACATACACGTCTACACATACACACTTTATTTCACGTAGATCAAGTTCGCTCAACGGTAGAAATAAGTTGCGACGTCACTGGTCCCGTTATTATGGTCCGTACTCAATCTCCCGCAATGTCCTTTTATACACGCTTCAGTCCTTTTCGAAGCAATTCCAGGCTCTCTTTCTAGAAGGTGCTATTAACTGTGTGTCCTGGATGTGAATATCCTTTGTGAACAAAACGACGGCTATCGAAGGAAATGAAAATCATCCTTTTTACACTGGAGTTGCTCATACGTGCTATCTTTGGTCTAAGAGAAATTTTCGTGTGTCAATCCTCACGTTGCCGCTTTGTTTCTGGATCTCACTCGAACACCCGTGATTCATCTCCTGCTATTATCTTATCCAAGAAATTGGGATCAATTTCTAGTCTTTCTAGCAAATCCTGACAAGATTCCAACCTGTTCGCATTATGCCCGTATGTATGTACACACACACACACACACACACACACACACACACACACACACACACACACACACACACATATATATATATAATATATAAGATCAAAAGATGGTTAAATGAGTTCCATACAATTTATTATGCGCATTTCAAAAATGCGATATCTGCATTGCTTTATTGTACTACAATAAAACTCACCTCCTACATATATATATATATATATATATATATATATATATATATATATATATATATATATATATATATATATACATATAGATATATACAGTATATGTACATATAAAGATATATACATACATATATCAGTTTGTCTTAAATATATATACATACACATACACATATACATATATATACATCTCTCTCTCTCTCTCTCTCTCTCTCTCTCTCTCTCTCTCTCTATATATATATATATATATATATATATATATATATATATATATATATATATACATATATATATATACATATATATATATATATATATATATATATATATATATACATATATATATATATATATATATATATACATATATATATATATATAAATATATATATATATACAAATATATATATAAACTTTCGCTCTACATGACTGAATACAATACATGTGATCTGAATTTCTCGAATGTTAATAATAATATTCGATTCGTTTGCAGTTATGCAAGTTGGCAGATGAACAGTGAACTGTACTGATGAAAGGTAATACCCGAAACATTGGTGTCTGCAGTTCTGTTTACACGCCAACACAAGCAAGGATGAAGAGCTCATTCTACTGACATGGCTTTAAAAATGAGGCTTGTTTGCATAATTGCAAACGAATCGAATATTTTTCGAAAAACTCAGATTACATTTATTGTATTCAGCCATGTAGAGCGATGATTTTTTAAAAATTTGAATACAGGAAACTAACTGGCCACTCTGCTGATATGCAAATCTGGCTGATCAGTGGATCTGCTAATATGCAGATCTGACTGATCAGCTAGTCTGCAAATCTGGTCGATCAGTCACTATATATTTTAGAAAAT
>OZ024740.1:198328081-198343081 GCA_964016885.1 Eledone cirrhosa
CTGTTGCATAAGGATGAGGATAGTTAAGAGTTCAGTAAATCTAAATATATACAAGTAATCCCGAAGTCCTGTAAAGATATAGCGATTGTAAACACAGACTTCAAAGTCTGAAAGTGCATAGCTTAGTGGTTAGGATGTTCTTAAGGCAATGAGTTCAATTTCGGGAAGCGTATTGTGTCCGTCAGAAAAAAAAACATTATTTGAAGTTGCTTTACTTCATTCAGCTTACAAATTTGTGTCGTACATGTCACAGACTGTGTCACAATCTCCCGAGAGCGATGTTATAGCAGCATGAGTATGTGTTATACACCTTTATTTAACGAGAAACCGGTTACGTTGATCGAATAAATGGGACATTTCTCGTCGCAACAGATGATTGTCCAACGAATATAACACAAAGCAAAACAAAAAAATGTAATCAATTTTGATTGCGTCTGAACTAGTCGATTCAAAAGAATGACTACTCATCGGAAATATTTCTGATGAGCTGTCAAATACGGAATAGATATTCATCTTTACACACACACACACACACACACACACACACACACACACACACACACACACACACACACACACACACACACACATATATATATATTTATATATATATATTTATATATATATATTTATATATATATATTTATATATATATATGAGGGTAGATATAGATTCAATTTGTATTAGTCTTTTGTAAATATGATAAGTAAATTCGCACATATGCGGAGGTTACATTTACCATGTTGTGCCATACGATTACCCCTGTTAAGCGAAAATAAATTAAACCATTTATAAGAATGTTATAATTACATGACTTACTTAAATTTTGTTGCCCCAAATCTATTCAGGTTTTCATTTCATAATAATATATTATCGAAAACAAGAAACGACATATCACAAGGAAATACATATACAGGATAATGAAAACAATATCGAAAATTTTGATTAAAACATAACCATACTAGATTTGGATTTCATAATTTTTTTAGTTCAATATTCATTGAATATTTTCTGTTGTTATATATTAAAAACTTATTTCATACAATATTCTTATAAAATGGTTCTCTGTAGAGAAGCTTTCATATGTTGTCTTTAAATGTCACAAATTCGATTATTCTAAAGTATACTCTAGCTGTCAAATAACTAAAGCAGAGTCGTGTCATCTTTGAAAAGAAAATCAATAAGCTATCATAGAAATAATATACGTGATTAATCTTCTATTGTCAGTTTGTCAATTATATTATTACAAAGAATCGTATTGCATTCTTTTAATCTGTCTTTGGCGCTATTTTGTGAGAAAAGTTTGAACAACTGGGATCCTGGCAGCAAAAGAGAGAACACTGGTGGGGGTGGACATGTGAGGGGGGGGGGGGGGTAATGAATAAGTATGACAATGAAAAAAAATCATTTTAAAATAATATACAATGATGATCAAGGTAGTGTTAGTGCTACTGGTCGTGTGGTGGTGGTGGTGGTCGTGGTGGTGATGGGGAGATGACAATGTTGGCGTATATAATCGTTGTTGTGGTCGTCGTGGTGATGATGATGATAATGATAATGATGATGATGATGAGAATGGTGGTGATGATGATGGTGATGATGATGATGATGATAGTGTAAATAAGAAGTGCGACTGCGCTCACTACTATAACGACAAAGACCGCATTGGTGGCGACGAAGAGGAAAAAGCAGAAGGAAAAGAAAAAAAAAAGAAAAAATCAGAAAAAAGAGAAAAAAGAAACAACAGAAAAAAAAGGAAGAAAAAAAGAATGAAGAAGGAGCGGAAGAAAGACTGAAAAAATAAATAGAATTAAGCAAAGAGAAAAAAAGAAAATATATAGAAAAGAAGATAAAGGAACGTATCATGAAGAAAAATGAAAAAGAGAAGGGATGAAAAGAAAAAGAAGAAAAAGGTTAACAAAGGAAAGAAAGACGAAGGGAAGAAGAAATTTAAAAAAAGAAAAGAAGGAGACGAAGAAGATGAGATACAGAATATTGAATGTTTACTGGAGGTTTAGATTTACAGCAATAATTTTAGTGAGGGTATCGGTCGGTTAGAGTTACAGCAACAATTTTATTGAGGGTATTGAAGATTTTATGACGTTCATATTTTATCAAAGCTGTCCAAATTTCCTGGATAAGTTCCACGGTCATCTGTGACTACCACTTCCTCTTATTCTTCCTTGGATACGAGCCAGAGTCTGGAGAACAGCTCATCTGAGTCTACTAGCCATTATTATATTTCCTTGGTTGTTATAGGAATGGAACTTTACGTATTAAAAAGAAAGTCAATTCTATATTACTGAATATTTTTTAAATCAAATTGAGAAGGATTCAAACCTAGTAGTATGAAATGCAAGCAGATTATATAATACAATTAGAACTCATAACTGGGTATTCAGTTCGCTAGGCCAGCTCTACCTTGTGAGCTTTCTATTCCCAGTTATTCGTCCCATTCTCCTAGTTAATCGCCTCATTTTCGCAAACGAAATAATTTCCACTGACATTTGAGTAGGCAGAAGTATCTACTTTTTAAAGTTTATTGCTCCGTCTATTCTAAAAAAATAAATAATAAGTCTGCATTTTCCCTACACTTTCGACACTTTCCCTGCCAGCATATGATAGGTCATCAAACCGTACACCTCTCTCTACCACTTTGGATCATTCTACAACACTGCTACATAGCAAAGGTGTTTAGCAGTTTATCTATAAAATAAATATATATAAATAAATAAAAAATAATAAATAATAAATAAATATATCTATAAGTCGTACGGAACTATATAATTACATTTAATTCTAAAAATTTATATAAAACTGTGACTCTTTAAGATTGTGTTATGTGTCTTTCATACGTGTGTTACCGAGTTAGCGTTAATGATAACACCGGTCATTTTTGTGGTACGTCCTCCAGCTACATTACTATTCAACATAGATTAATGGTTGTAAATGGGAATTGAAAAAAATAGCATAAGTATAGCTGCTACTTAAAGCAATGTTATACTTAGTTTCGTCTATATTAGTACTGGCTGTAAATATCATGACACAAGCAATCTGCATTATAAACTGTAAATGCAGCGATGTGGTAGAGCCAGTAGATCATTTGTTAGAAGGCATTGTTGCATTTGTTTTCGTTGCCTGTGCGTTGAGCTCAAATCTTGCCAGGTCAAATTTACCTTTCACCCTTTCATCTTGATTAATAAAGTACTAGTCCAGTACTGGGATAAAATCTTCATTCATATCTATTTCTTATTTTCTCTCTTTTCATCTATTTCTCCGGAAGAAATCGGGTGTGGTCCGAGCTGGAGTGGGATAGGCTTCACTAGGTTTAAATTGTCAGGATGGCCTCTTTAAAATCCATAGATCAAATAGCAATACTATGGAGTATATAGTCATTTGAAGTTCTCTTAGATTAGTAATACTTATAGAGATAATGCATACCCGTAAACTGTAAAACATTGCTGGAACTTCGTCGGTTCTAACGATGAATGTTCCTGCAAATTGATCTACGAAAAGACCACTTTGTGAAGATAATGTATAGGTAGGTGAGCATTTCACAGACACGTATAACCTTAACATATGTACATAACTCCATACATACCTCCTGTCTATATAAAAGACCGATAAACCAACACCACAATAGTGTCGTCCTCTAAGTGAACCTGATAACATCAGTACAGTTGATACAGAATGCACGCTGAACTATAAGAACCAATGTAGACTGCACGTTGAACTGTAAATAACCAAGTAAACTTCATGTTGTACATGTCTAGGCAGACAACACGCTGAATTGCAAATGGCCAGGTCATAATCAATATTCTATATTTACTTGGCAGACTTGCCAACCTCTTAAGACCCAAACGGAGAGTCCATGAAAAAAAAAGAGAACCCCAAAACAGGGAGAAATGAGGCAAAATGGTGAGATTTTACATAATTGTTTCTACGTTAGGCACAAGGCCAGCAATTACCCAGTGTATTACTGGTACTTTATTTTATCGACCCCGTAAGGATGAAAGGCAAAGTTAACCTCGTGAGATTTTACATAATGAAAGCTATATCCATTTTCACAGGAAAAGACATTTCTCACCCACCCCAAAGTGGGTGGGAGATCTCCCCGCCCGACGGGGAGAGTTGACAGGTTTGAATTAGTCTATAAAGTGAAAGCGAGAAAATAATTTATTAAGAGAGAGTGGAAAACCAACTCTAGTACTGGTATTAATTCAGTGAGAAAATCGACATTCTCAGAATCGGAACTCAGTGCATAGTAAGACGGAACATATTTATCAGACGGCTTAACGACTCTGCCAACTAGTCCTGTTGGGTATATCCTCTTGCGAGACAATAATTACGAGTCTACAATTATTCGATAAAATCGTTAAATGCCATCTCACCGATATATGCTAAATATTTTGTTTTCCATTTTTAAAACAATAAGACTATATCGACAGACAATCCTATATCTTTAAATTTTCTTATTTACACAATTCATAAAAGAAATAACATTTACCAATAGTTTCTTGATAGTTCAATATAGATTCATTTATAAAATAATGGATGAGTATTTGTAAATACCGATTTGATGTTTTCTTTTCTTGCATTGCATATGAACAAGTAATTGTAAAAATAAATTAATTTTCAGATAAGAAAGTCTATTAAAGAAAAAACACTTTCATATAGAATAAAAATAGATAGAATAAAATAAAGTATAAATAATGAAATTACTTTCTGTAATAAACTAAATCAAATAGAGATATGAGAAGTAGTTTTAATATTTAGTTCCAGCGAAATTTCGCTCGGACTTCTCACCCACACATACACAAACGCGCGCGCATACGCACACATACAAACACACACACACACACACATACACACACATATATATATATATATATATATATATATATGAAAAGATTCAGAACCCCGACCCACCAGTGGCCTAGTTCAGATCTAGTTGTCGAAACGACCGGAACTCAGCCGTCGGGGTCCTGAATCTTTTCATATTACCCACTCTACTACCCCAAGATCGAGTACTCTGGTACGTTATGGTCCACCTGATATCTTACCACATCCTCTTTTATTATATATATATATATATATATATATATAGTTCGGATCAAGCTGTCGAAATGGCCGGAGCTCAGCCGTCGGTGTGCTGACTCTGTTCCTATATATATATATACACGTACACAAACACACACCATTTATTTATCTCGAATTTACTGATATTCTAATAGGTAGAACGTTTCTCAACCAAACCATTTGCATGAGGACGGGGTCTTACATGTTATTTATATATATAATGTGATAACTCAATTGAAATAGTTCGTGTTTTGGCCCTTTGTCGGCTCCGACGATGAGTAACCCAGCAGTTCGATCAAGGGTATAGCTTGCTCGTGAAATAAACGAGAAAGTCATTGACAATTCTATTGACATGTGTACCCATAACATACTTTTCAGTGACATTGTGCCAAGGCTAGGCCTTTGAAATATAGGTACAATTCATTTTTTAGTTGAGTAGACTGATAAAACGTAAACTATAATGTTATCCGCAACAGAATTTAGGATCGTGAGCCTAAATCCTAAACCCTAACTCCTAAACCCCAACGTTCACGTTGAATTGTTTAGAATGTGTAGTTTTAGTCGGAAAACGATCGGAGTTGAAATGATATTAGAGTCGACAGAAGTTTCCTCACAACATATATAGCAACCATACATTATAATCGTTTTTAAAGTGTTAAGGACTTCGCATGACAAACATACAAGTGAAACCTTCTTAGCATATATTTCAATCTTCGCATATGTTTTACCTTTTCAATTTCTAAACGGTTAGGTTGCTTCGTTTCGCTAAGAAGCAGCCTACACGTTTCTCTAGACTTTGTGTCTGTTGAAATGGCAGCATACACAGGATGGTTAACCTCTACAACAGAATACCGAATATGTAATTGCGATTTAATTTCAGCCACACAGGGTAGAGTAACTAGAATATAATCTAGAAAGGAAGAGCAAACAAAGAACCCTGAAATAGTCCTTGTGAATGTTACCGAATTTGTGAAGATTGACTATTAACAATTTAAAAAGACAGCAAAGAATGGCTTAGTTTCCTAACTGATACCGAAAATAAAGTGAAACTCGACTGGCACGGGTGTATGTATTTTCAGGATTACCCTCACAAAATATTATATATATATATATATATATATATATATATATATATATATAACGAAGGAAATGTAGTAAGGAACCAGATGGACCATAACGCACCAAAGTACTCAATACTTAGGGACTTAGGGTAGTAGAGTGGGTAATAGGAACAAGTAGGACCCAGACGGCTGAGCTCAAGCCGTTTCGGCGGCTAATTCTGGACTAAATGAACATTTTTATCCTGGGAAATGAATAGCCGAACTTCTCAGGGGGTAATTCCATATATGGTAAAAGTGATTGTCACAAGGATTGGTCAAAAGTTTGTTGTTGAGACACATGATTCTATCATGGCATTTTGTAGGAGGTAGGGTAGCTGAACTTGCCAGTAGAAGAAAGAGGGAGAGGGAGTGGAGGAAACCCAGTCGAGCGTTGAAAGTGACAACTACAGCAGATTCTAAGGATAGAAGGTCGAAAAACGTATACTAGAGAAGGGGAGGGGGGAGGAAGTCGAAACAATAAGTAAATCTATATCGAGTAAATATATAGAAAAATATAAAAAAATATTAAAAATTAAAAAAAAACAATTTCTGGTTACTAGACGACAAAGAAGGAGATATGCGGGGGAAGGACTAGGAAGGGATGGGGCAAGAAGGAAATATAGAGGAAACGATAAAAAATATAAGAAAATATATACAAAAAAGTTACGTCTACCTTTGTAAGCAGGGTTACCCATTACAAAGTCGGCAAGTGGGGTGTTTCAGGCCTTGTTATTATGACTAAGTCTGGCGTTTTGCTTAACTTTTGGTATAACGCGGTCTAGGATTTTTTTACTGAATCTCCCTATGTCAGATTTCGTTGGGTTTATAAGCCTGATACCTGGTTTACGGTCGAAATCGAATTTGTGGTCCTTCAGTGTGAAGGACTTAACCTATGTGTCAACACCCAGGAAGTAATCTCATGGTTCAGCAATATGGAGGACAAACGAGACACAAAATTCATCCAGTTTGACATAGAGAGTTACTATGCTTCAAATACCTTACCGCTCCTTACGGCCGCCTTGGACTCTGCCGAGACACTTGCGCCCATCACCGACCAGGAAAGAAATATCATCCTCCTCGCCAGGAAGACAATACTACTTTTCGAAGACAGTCCTACTAGTTAAACTCACCGATATGTTTCCTGCATTCAGCGGTGGATTATACCGTGATGATGGGCTCCTTACCCTTAATGGGTACAACCCCAGTAGTACAGACCGCGTCCGTAAACAATTAATCAGCTTCTTCCGCGACTGGGGATTTAAAATAACCCTACAAACGTCCCTAACCCGAGTAAACTTCCTGGACGATAACGATCTGTACTACCCATACAGGAAACCAAACGACAACCTGCACTACAGCCACCGGCGGTCGAACCATCCTAGAAACATCACCAATAACCTGGTTAAAAACATCTCCCTCCGCATATCTCGTTTGTCCGCTAATGAGCAGATATTCGAGGAACGTGCGCCTTACTACAACCAGGCCCTCAAGCGGAGTGGCTTCAGGGAGGAAATATCCTTTTGTCCAGCTTCCCTTAGCGGAATCAGCAGGCGACACCGCCGCTCACGCAACGTAACATGGTTTAATCCTTCCCACAACGCCGATGTGACATCACCTATCGGGAAAATCTTCTTTAGGCTCACCGAAAAACACTTCCCACTACAAGACCGCTAACACGACATAATCAACAAAAATACCATCAAACTCTCCTACAGCACCACACCTAACTTTGCACAAAACATCGTCTCCTCTAACAACAAAAAACTCAACCCCTATGGAAGAAATAACCTAGATAGCAATGGAGAGCCGACCAGGTCGTGTAACTGTCCTGATGGATCCCTTTGCCCCCTCGACAACAAATGCAGAGATCTTAATGTGATCTACCAGTGCAACGTGAGGACGGATACCTCCAACAAAGCTTATATAGGACTAACCGCTGGTGACTTCAAGACTCGTCTATACAACACAGACATACTTTCCGAAACCCGGCTCGGCGTCACGCCACTACACTTTCGGGCCACATCTGGGACCTCAAAGATAACAATATAACCTATAATCTCACTTGGAGCTTACTGTCCAGAGCCAACTCTTACACGGGAGGACGCCGTCCGTGTAACTTATGCTCGGAGGAAACATTACAAATGGTGTTTTCGACGGACCAACTCCTAAACAAGAAAGACGAACTGGTAACTGCATGCAAACGCAGATTGCGTAGGACTTACCTCGCCCTCAAACCCCATAATTTCCTGGGGGTGGGGGGGTTAGACAAGGCCTGAATCACCCCACTCGCCGACTTTGTAATGGGTAACCCCTGCTTACAAAGGTAGACGTAACTTTTTTGTATATATTTTCTTATATATTTTTTATTCTTTCCTCTATATTTCCTTCTTTCCCCATCCCTTCCAAGTCCTTCCACCTCATATCTCCTTCTTTATCGTCGTTCTTCTCACCTTCTCAAACAACCCGAGGCAGCCCTTCGGTCCTCTATAGACTCATTACCCCCACCACCCTTATTTCATGACCGATTTGTCCGATTCCGGTTTTTATTGCAGATGTGCTAGACCCCAGATACTTGCTTTCTTCTCTGATTGCTGCCCCATTTCCGTGATTTCTAGATTTCTTAGTGGTATTTCTGCTTTAGGTTCTCGTATATCAGTATTTATTTTATTTGGGGTGGGGGAGGGGTGGGGGTGGGGGATTCTGAATTAATTTTTCGTATTAGTTTTTCATATATATTGTACGAGCATTTATGTAGATTGGATTCGAATTTATGTATTGTAGCAGTATTTATATATATTGTATTAGTTTTTTATATTTATTGTATGAGTATTTATGTAGTTTGTATTAGAATTTATGTATTGTAGCAGTACCTATATATATCGTATTAGTATAGATGTTTCGGGTTTCTGAATTAATATTTCGTATTAGTTTTGGGTCTCTGAATTATTATTTCGTATTAGTTTTTTTTAGTATTTTGGCCCCCTACTTGTTGACCTGTCATTGTAACATCGATTTGCCCGATTACTACTAACTCATAAAATTCTTTCACTACAAATTCGTATTTAGTATTCCGTCCCACCTATTAAACTTTTCTATAGCTTAGCAGTACCAGTGAGAGATTTGATGATTGTGTAAGGGGACTAGTAACCATAAATTGTTTTTTTAATATTTTTAATATTTTTAATATTTTTCTATATATTTACTCCATATAGATTTACTTATTGTTTCGACTTCCTCCCCCTCCCTTTCTCTAGTATACTTTTTTCGACCTTCTATCCTTAGAATCTGCTGTAGTTGTCACTTTCAACGCTCGACTGGGTTTCCTCGACTCCCTCTCACTCTTTCTTCTACTGGCAAGTTCAGCTCCCCCTACCTTCCACAAAATGCCATCATAGAATCGTGTGTCTCAACAACAAACTTTTGACCAATTCTTGTGACAATCACTTTTACCATATATGGAATTACTCTCTGAGAAGTTCGGCTATTCATTTACCAGGATAAACATTTTCATTTAGTCCAGAATTGGCCGTCGAGGCGGCTTGGGCTCAGCCGTCGGAGTCCTACTTGTTCCTATATATATATATATACACACATATATATATGTATATATATTAATATGGACGTAAGATATATATACATATATATACATATATATATATATATATATATATATATATATATATATATATATATATATATATATATGCACGTAAGATATATATACATACATATATATATACATATATATATATATATATACATATATATATATATATACATACATATATATATACATATATATATATACATATATATATATATATATATATATATATATATACATATATATATATATATATATATATATATATATATATACATATATATATATATATATATATATATATATATATATATATATATATATATATATATATATATATATATATATATAGAGAGAGAGAGAGAGAGAGAGAGAGAGGCGGAGAGAGTGGGAAATATGTGTGTCTTTATATATACATATACCTCACTCTTATATTTTACAAATTATTATAATTAACTTTTTAACATTTTTTTATAATTTAGTTAACCTATAATTAGATATTTACTACAAAGATTTTCATAATTTTATTTCCCTCTTGCAGTTCACTTTACCTAAAGTTATCTTTAACCTCACTACTTCCTTTAACCGCATCCACTATTTATCACATTTAATACCTGGGATTAGTAAATATAATTAATATCTTTAATATTATGGATGTTTAGATAGATACACTACTTTTTATAAAATGTTGTCTATTTCAGTTTTTCTATATATATTTTTTATTTTTCTAATTTCTTTACTTCTTTATTTATCACATTCATAAGAATTAATATAATTTTAATTCTATATATATACCTATCAATTAATTTAATTTCCATTTATGTATCTAGGTTGCTTGAAATTTAAACAGGAGTAGTATTTCTCACTAACACTCTCATCCCATAAATTTCTTTCCCTTCACTTTTAACAGCATTCTTTAATAACTTCAATTTTGGGGGAATCCTTCAATATCTCCTTGACTTTACCTCATTTTAATCCCTATCTCTCTCTTCACCATTGTATTCTTTTCATTCAAAGCATACATTTACATTCTTCCACTCCTAGCATCAAGTTCTACTACTGTTATTCTATTAACTTGACCTCTAACTCTTTTCTATTGGTCAATTCAAAATCTGTTCCCAAGCAGACATTTTGTATTAATACTTTGTTTCTTTCAATAAACATACTTCATCATTTATGAAGATGTCATATATAGGTGAAGGTATGTATATCTCCTCCGATAATTTGTAATATTTTTACATAGATCTTTAAGATGATATACATACCAACACACATATATATCCCAGAAACGATCGTAAAATGATGATTTTTTTTCAATATAAGGAACCTGTTCTTTGTTTTTATTTCATTGTTTTATTAATTTATATATATATATATTTATATATATATATATATATATATATATATATATATATATATATATACACACACTGGAAATCCCTGGTACTGGACGGACATATATATATACACACACTGGAATTCCCTGGTACTGGACGGACATAGAATTATAAACTAACTTTCGACAGGATAAATAGGCTGAAATAAAAACAATGATAAACCCCTATATTCCTGCAGCAAATTGCATTTGCACAGAGACCTTGAACAGAAGCCCCCTCACTTCACCAGACAATATTTCTTTATATGGATAAATTGACAATCACGGTAACTACGTATACCCTCATTTCCATGCTCGTATATGTCTCTCTATATATATCTCATATTTCATTGTACATATGTATCTCATTTTGCATCTATGTATTTGATGTATTTTTTGTATTTTTCTTCCGTATTTCATATTTTGTATTTTGTGGTTTGTTCCATCTGATAGAGATATTAACTATGTATTCGCCTAATTACTACGTTCCATACTTATTAATATAATTTAAACATCTCCATATTTATTAGTGATTATATGTACATATGGCACTACAACGGAATTGGCTGTCAGAAGTGAAAGTAGAAGAATGTGACGTCAATCTGACGTCATTCGTCAACCTTCTCAATCGTCAAACCTTCGTTTATTTCCGTATCACCACCACCACCATGTGTAAATAATTAAATTTTGAAATCACCACGTTGATACAAAACTTAGTTTTTCACTTTGGGGTAATACACGTATTTGCAACTTTAAAAATATGAATTCAACATTATACCCCAGCGTAAATGGAATTAATCATCGCGATATTTCCATCGCTACCGCTACTACAGCAGATACCATTAATTGATTGAAAAAACATTGACTTAATCCTGTATGTTATTAAAAGGTTCCTGAGTAGTACAGTAAATTAAAGTCTTTACGAACGGAACTATGCAATGAAAGTATTTTAATAAGTGTATCTCGTCTAAACGTATCTCTTAGAAATTCATAAATGGCTGTGTAAACCCTTACACTTTAAAACAAAATTACAAACCAATTATGTGGTCATTGAAGTTGCTAGAAATAGCAAGCAAATCTTATACCCTCTACCACATTAAAAAAAGAAAGAACGAAAACGGGAGTAACTCGTTAATATTTATTGAAATATTCGAAGGATTACTGCTTCGGACGTGATAAAAATGAAATTATATAGAGAATTTTAAATATTTCGAAAGCACAAGCAATCGTCAAGGACCTTATATACTAATTCCTTTCTTTCTGTGTTCGTGGCAGCTGGCAGCTGAGTATCAACCATCCATAAATAATTTTTACCCGTTAAGAATCTCAATAGGGAAAATTTTCTTCAATTTCTGCCAGTATTACAAAACAAGGTTATATTGTAGTTACCCGCGTTAAATTGTTTTTTTTTAAAGAAAGTCGGTATTGTCAGTAGTGTCGGCCCCATGAACTCCATTTGTTTTCTAATTTGATAACTATGACTATGCATCAACGTGGTGATTTCAAAGTTTATTTATTTACACATGGTGGTGGTGGTGATACGGAAATAAACGAAGGGTTGACGATTCAGAAGGTTGACGAATGACGACACACTCTTCTACTTTCACTTCTGACAGCCAATTCCGTTGTAGTGCCGTACATATATTTCTTTACTTACTTCAATCTAGATTCTAACTTGTAATTTTTTTAATTTAAAAGTTTTAAAAAAAAATTTTTTTTTAAATATTTTTGATTTCTAATTTTTAGTTTTAATTTCCAATCTCAGTCATAATCTTCACTGTGAAACCATAATACCTAGAAATAAATATATTTTCTCTTAGCGGGAGATAGTCAATTCTACTTTCCATGCTTAATTTAGAGGTAGTATTGAGACCTATTGATACTCATACTCTCCCACCCCCACTGACTTTCGGACGGCTAGCAGTAAACTATAGCCGTTTCATATTACAGGTTGGAAGGGGACATTGTTTTGACCTGCCTAGGATAGTTTCGTAGAACACTGGCGGTAGTTGTTGGTCAACTTCCTTCGAACCTGCGCCTGTGCAGACCGGTGGGGGTGAATTGGGACACACAAGGGAACGGGCGAAGAACCCAAGAGCACACGCTTTGTCCGTTCCCATGTCGATTCAATTTGGATTGCTCGGAAACATAACCTTATTATGTAACAAGCTGTCTGATGATGTCACAGCACTGGCGCGCCGAATCGTGTGGCCACTGTCGTCATTGAAATATGTATCACAGCATTATCATTAAAGGACTTTAACATCTGAAACTACTTCGCTTTTTCTTATTCTCTCTCTCTCTCTCTCTCTCTCTCTCTCTCTCTCTCTCTCTCTCTCTATATATATATATATATATATATATATACTGGACAGAATTGCTTCTCTATATTTCACTCTCATTTCGGGAACAATTTTGAATAGCGCCACTTTGTGATCTCGGGAATTTTATATTCTCCGAGTGAAAAGAATCCTCTGACGACAGTCTTCCTTTTCAATGGTTTTCCGCATGGATTATCCATTTATTTTGAGACTTGAAACCGTACGGTATGGGTAATTACAGCACGTACAGTGAACTTTTTGAAATTTATTAAAAAACTTTTTCTTATTTGATAAACCATGATTATATATGTTCTGGCTCGTTAATTTATAAACCTGCCATAGAACCACATTGGCATACGGTTGGATAATACATGTGTCCCTATATGTATTTTGCATGTAGGGATACATACTTTGCATGTAGGGATACATTGCATGTAGGGATACATACTTTATTATTATTAATCTCCCCTGGTCAAGATAACATTTTGGTCGTTTTAACTGCTGCTATTTCTAGTGACAGTAGATTGACCTTTCCGCCTCTGCCTTCTATCTTTGCACACGGCACTGGACAGAATTACTTCTCTATCATTCACTCTCATCTCGGGAACAATTTTGAATTCGTGATTTGAACTCGGGAATATTATATTCTCCGAGTGAAAAGAACCCTCTGACGAGGGTCTTCCTTTTCAATGGTTTTCCGCATGGATTATCCATTTATTTTGAGACTTGAAACCGTACGGTAAGTGTAATTACAGCAGGTACAGTAAACTTATTGAAATTTATTTTAAAACTTTTTCTTATTTGCTAAACCTTGACTATATATATATATATATATATATATATATATATATATATATATATATATATATATATATATATATAACATTGCCAGAATTAATATAGATGGCGTAGACATACAACACAACAGGAGGAAACATAATAGCACCACTGACGATGTTGCAGATGTGCAAGGAAAGAACTTTGTTAGACTATATATATGTGTTTGCGTCTATATTATATCTGTATTTTTTACCGTTGGTCAGTCAATAGTAAACATTGAGGACCGAATAAATTGACTGATATAAAAGATACAGAAGCGAAAACCAACCAAACAGTGAGTGTGTTCTGTTATTAATTCTGTATATATATATATATATATATATATATATATATATATATATATATATACACATACATATACACATATATACATGCGTGAGTATTTCGGGTTATTGACTTAATATATGTATCCAACTGACCAGACAGCCGAAAAAGTAAAAAACAAATTAGTAAGATATAATTATGAACACACGCACGCTCACACGCGCAACTCGTACATAACACATTGGTGAACAAAAATACATATACTTAGATAAGAGTATTTAAATGAATATATATATAGACACACATACACACACATATATACATATATACATACATACACATATATATATATACGCTGGGTCTGTCAACTTCTTATTATATATATATATATATACACGCACACACATATATATATAT
>OZ024740.1:198345581-198348081 GCA_964016885.1 Eledone cirrhosa
GGTCGAACTTTAGTTTTTCTCTTTTGAAACGTAAACCTAAGAAGATTATTGCTGTATCTCTCTATGTCTGTCCTTTTTCACTGTATACATACATAACACACATGCCCCCCCCCCACATATATATATATATATATAATGAAAAATAAAAGTTACAGGCGAAAGAGAGGAATATCCATCGTCAGTTGTCTGCTGGGAATCTTAGGTATTTCTTCCCGTTAGAGACAATATACATCAGCCTAGGGTGAACAATAACTAAAATAAGTTATTAGGATAAAATGGGGGGGGGGGGGGGAATGTAATCAGACACAAAAGAAAAGTTACGGGCGAAAGAGAGGAATATCCATCGTCAGTTGTCTGACGCTGAATATTCCTCTCTGTCGCCCGTAACTTTTATTTTTCATAATACTGGCAGTATCGGTAGAGGGTCGGACGCCATGCTTTGCAGCAAAGAGTTACGGCCCTTTATGGTCTGAGTTCAAATCCCGCCGAGGTTAACTTTGCCTTTCATCCTTACGGGGTCGATAAAATAAAGTACCTGGGATAATTGCTGGCCTTGTGCCAAAAGTAGAAACAATTATACTTAAATGCAACCACACAGCCCGCCATTTTATTCATATAAACTTCCTTCTTCGCTGTTACCCGTCGCTCTTCTCTCCCCTTGTTGCTATCCTCTCTCTCCCCCTTATCTCTCATTCTCCCTCTTACTTTCACTCACTCCCTCTCTGCTAGTCACCCTCTCTCCGCTAGCTCACTTCCCCCCTCGTCCGCCACTGTACGCAGTCTCTTCTCTCGCTAACATGGCTACAGTGAAGACGTATCTTTTTTCTCTCTCGTCAAAATTCACCGGTTCTTACGTTCGAAATTAGTTGTTGACTTGATATTTTTCCTATTTTTCCTCTCTTTACGTTGCTTCACCCTTCGTGCCTGCTTACATGCCCCCCCCCCCCTTTTTATCCCAATAACATATCTTAGTTATTTTTCGCCCTAGGCTGAGGTATATTCTCTCTAACGCGAAGAAATACCTATGATCCCTATTAGACAACTCACGATATATATATATATATATATATATATATATATATATATATATATATATATATATATATATATATATATAAATATATATTAAAGAGTTAAACAAGATTCAATGATTACAATGATTGCAGTAGATTGGAAACACTCTCAGAAAAATATTTTCCAGAGTTATTAATATTAAAATTCAAATATTAATAAAATAGATGTTCTTGTGATCAATTAAATTTGATTATACATATTTCAGAGGTACTTGAATCAGGTTGAACAGTACATCCTCATCAGATAAAATAAAATGGTACATGACAAAACCTGAGATGTTAGATGGTTAATATTTAATCCAGTTTTTCACCCATATTTTCATATATTTACCCAAACTGCAATTCTGTGTTTCTCTCTTACTCTCTTACTGCTCCCTCGTTCTCTCTGTTTCTCTTACTTTCTTTCGTCCCCTCTGCCACGTCAGTTAACTCTTTCTCTCTACTGACCTCTTCCTCGCACTCCCACTCACTCAGTCCCTGTTTCTCCCCTTCTTTCTTCCTCCCGTTCGCTGGGAAAAAGGTTTTCATACTTTCTAACACCGGATTCACTAGCGAAAGGTCTGTTCTGACTCGCTCATATATTCACACAGCTTATGCTGAAAGAATAACTATGTTGCTTGTGTTTATTTCCATCTTCGGTTAGCTTCCCCCTGTGTTGTTTACTTGTCTCACTCGCTTTACGCGTTTCTATTGTCCTAATAACTTATTTTAGTTATTATCGCTCCAACGTGAGGTATATGATTTTTAATGCGATGAAATACCCATGATCGTTTGGTAAATCACTGATGAGGGACTCATTTTATAACATGTTATCCATGTGCAACCAGCAGTATTCTTCTCACCCCTATTTTCATATATATATATATATATATATATATATATATATATATATTTATTAAAATAACAGATTAATATTTGCTCTACGGTTCTTATATATTTGATATATATTTATCCTTATCGAGGCCTCTTTGGATTTTAGTCTTCAAATTTATTATTATTACTATATATATATATATATATATATATATATATATATATATACATGTTTGTGTGTGTGCTTGTGTGTGTGTGTGTAAATCAGTAGCTGCTGTCAAATATATGATTTTAGACATGAAATAACACCTAGAATAAATATTATTTAGTAATTTGAATGTTTCGTGAGAAATAGTCATTTGTTTTTTTTTGATAGAATGTGAGCATCGAATAAGTGAATAAGCTAGTCTTGTGATAATGTACAGTTATATATGTAGAATCATCTGGAATACCCGAGGGAGTGAATCAATAAATCAGATATTTTAGGTGATTTATTTTAGAAATTATACAAGATAATTGTTTCTACTTTTGGCACAAGGCCAGCAAACACCCAGTTCATTACTGGTACTTTATTTTATCGACCCTGTAAGGATGAAAGGCAAAGTTAACCTCGA
>OZ024740.1:198350581-198393081 GCA_964016885.1 Eledone cirrhosa
GCAGTCCGAATTGGTGTGGGAAAGACAAGTGGACATGTTGTTGAAGTGTGTTTTACTCCGTCAATACTCCGATATGTCCAGCTCCTGGTAGTGTTGTTATTTCTCTGATGAACTGGAAACATATGAGTTAGAACAAACGAATTCCGGCGTCATAGGACACGCTCGCATCCCATTGGTCAGTTGTGAGAACATTTCTCAGTCAAAAGTCTATAGAAATTTTTCTGAGGGAAGACAATCTGTTGTAGTAGTTTTTGTTTAAGTAAAGCTGACCTCCTCCATTGTGTTGGTAGTGGTAGTGGTGTTGAGGGGTCAGCTGGTAGGTCAGTTTTAGTGTGCTGCTGCTATGTTCAGAAGAATTTGCGTGTATAGGTTGGCATCTATCCTGCCACCATTTCACGTGGTGGGGGTCAAATAAATAAAAAAATAAAAAATGCGTGTGTGTTACAACTAATATCAAAATTTGAAAGATTTGAAAAATGTTAGAAAAATATTAACTGAAGTAGAAAACCTGTGTGTCAGAATCGAGAAGTGTAAATAATTACAATTCTTACACTATCATCGAGTGGTCCGTTTTAAGAGCAAATGAGATAAGAGTGGAGTGTTAAACCTCAAATCCTGAGCGTCAAATTCCGGAAATGCAAAGGACTACAGTTCCTATTTCGGCATAAAGTACATATGCGTGTATGTCAACGCACATCGTTGCAAGCACTCACACACAGCCACACACAGGCTCAGGTGCATTCCATATCTCTCTCTATATATACACACACACACACACATACACACATTATATATACACACACACACACACACACACACACATATATATATATATATATATATATATATATATATACACACATACACATATATGTAAGTATCTATGTATGTATAATTTTAAACAAGAGTATCTATGTATGGACATATGTACAAGTATGTGTTGCTATAGGAGTCGATCGAGGCAGGAGTAGGGGTGGTGAGTGTGTAGGTTTACCTTGGGCTCGGTGTGGCAGAGCTACTTTCCCTATAGCTTGAGGGAAGTTCCCATCCCAATGTGTTATTATTGTCCATATAGCTTGAGGAAGGTCCCGGCTCTGAGGTGTCTACATGTCCCGAAGAAGTCGGACCCGAGGTTTTTTAGGCTGCTTCCACCGCTGAGTATCTCGAGGGGCTCGCTAAGACATAGTTTGCAGATACCAGATTCCCCTCTATCAGGTGGTACTTTCCTGATTTTGGACCATGCCAGAGAGTACAGGGTCCTGTCCAGCTTGAGCTTCCAGGTCAGTTCGGAAAGAGCCGTACTTTTCCTCTTGTCCTCCCTATTAAAGAAATGTCGATGTTTATACCATCGGTCTTTGAAGCTCGTTGACGTGTCTTCTATATATATATATTCAACATCTTTAGACTGCAGTTTAGATGAACGTCACAATATCATCGCTTGGCCATCCCCAGTGTGTCACTCCCAATGTGAGATATTGCATCAGGATAAGTCAGTTTATAGGATTTGCGGACGACTGAGTCCAAGTTCCAGAGGTTAAAGGGTGACACTACCTCATTGGTTGGTCTAAGGCAGTGGCCACCAAACAGCACACTTGTTTTAACAACCTGTTAAAACTTGGAACTCCACCATAGATTTTCTGGAGTGTTTGGTATCCCCTCCAAGATTTTTAACGCGCACTAATAGACATGAGTGTGCCACGTTACGACACTTTTGCTGACTTGATGTCGAGGTTCAGTCTTAAGAACCATAAACAAAAATTAGTTCAACCTTTCATTTGAATGTTTTAACCTTAATTTTACCATCAATATTTGATGTACATATTTTATTTAGGTGATTACAAGCCGTCAATGATTGTTTTGAAGTCTTTCACCGATATAGAAATGAAGGATCCAAGATATCTATAGTTTAAATCAGGCATGGGCAACGTTTTTTGAGAAGCGCTTCACATGAGATATGGCTCATCATCAGGCGGTCCTCATGAGACATGGCTCATCATCAAGCGGGCCAGACGCATTAATTTACATTCGTGCCCACATTAAAAAAGGGCGGTAACTCAGGTTGTTTTGACTTGTTTCTTCAGAATTCGTACACGTTGTTTTCCTCGATCGTAAAAATGATAGAAAATAAATTACGACTGAAAGGTTGGAGTAAAATAATCAGAAAGACTTCACTTGGGTGACTTAGGCGAGCCATACAGAAAGCTTCGCGGGCCGCAGTTTGCCCATGGATCGTTTAAATACTTTATTATTTCGTGTCTCAGTTGTGAGGATGGATTAATAGATTGGCAACAATTTATATACTCAGGTTTTTCCTCGTTCATATAAAGTCCGACATATTTAACAGTCATCACAAGGGATGTTAATATTGGGCATTCGTAGGTGTTTTACTTATCAAAGTGACAAAATCAATGTCTGTGAGATATTGAGCTGGATGATAAGAGTTCAATCTATGTTGAATTTCTAGATATCTCTCATTGTTTTTGCATACAGACATACGTAGAATGCAATCAAAAGCATCAATTAAAGAAAAGGAGCCAATGTATCTCCTTGAAGAATACAAGCTTTGATATCTATGGGTTGGATCTTTCCATTTCGGATATTGATTATTGCAGAAATGCTAGTATACAGGACCTTAATAGCTTGGATTATCTTGAGGAATACTATAGAGAGCAAGGATTTCTAATGCAGTCTCTATCAACAAAATCAACAGCTATGCCGAAGTCAATGATAAAAAAAAAAAAAAAAAACTTAGTCTAAATTATAATATTTGGTTTCTTCAATTATTGTATTAGCGAAAAACGTTGGCTAAGAGTTGAACAGCCTGCCCCCAAAATGTTCTGATGTTTTCATTGAAATGGGTAAACTTGAGGAAGGGCACGATTTAATATTAATTTGTTGAAGATTTTGGCTGTAGTGGGTAGAAAAGATATGCCCCTGTAGTATGTTGACATAGAACAATCTTTTTAGGGCATAGGGATTATTTGATGTTTCCTCCAGATGACAGGGCTTTGTTTATTTTGTTTGCAAAAGTTAGATATTCAGGAGAGTATTACGAAAGACAGGGTCTTTCCACATGATTGATGGTATGTAATCAGGACCAAATGCTTCTGAGGATTTGGTCATTTTTAATACTGTTTTAAGTTAATCAAGAATGAGGTCGCTAGTTGAAACAACGAAGGTATCTGATATCGGAATTTTTCGTAATGAGAAGTTAAGGGAACTGTTGGCCTTTTTTAGCTAAGATATCGGTAAAATGATCAGTTCAGTTGAATAAACGCTTGTCTGTAAAACCAACTTAAAGTCTAATGCTTGGCTTTCAGTGCTTACCAGATATATGAGAGATATATTTCTATGCAGCACACATACGTACACACACACACATACATACACACACACGAACACACACACATGTATATACATACATGGCATTTCATTGAAGTATTATGGCCATATTTAAATTAAAAGAACCACAATATCAAATGTTGAACCATAAAATACAATCTAAGATGGAAACCGTCAAGCGGGAATACACAAAATGTGAGTTTGGTAAACTTCAATAACAGCCACTATATACACTTAGCAATGATGTTATGAAAGACAAATATATGAATATGATTTATGAAGAGAAAACAAAAAAATGATGCAAACAATACAAACATGATGCAAACAGATTATAAAAGGAAACAGCTGTTAATAAAACAGAAATAATTGAAATAAAATTTGAGATTCTGTTACAGAAAGCTACCTCCATCATTAATATCGATGTAACAAATAAAAAAATGAAAATTAACAAAAGTAATATTTAAAAATGAAAATACACGAACATTCTCGGAATATATTTTACAGAAGAAAACAAAACAAATCGTCTATTAAATTGTTACACTGATTCTACAAACATTATGAAACTCAGGTGTATGCCCAAATAACTGGACTAAATCAATATTCATTCTATTGACAAAAAACAGCAACAAAACTATAAGACAAAACGCAATATACAAACAACACATCAGATGTGTAAATATGTAATTGTTTCTACATTTGGCAGAAGATCTGTAATTACCCCAGTACATTATTGGTACATTATTTTATCGACATTATTTTATCGACCCTGTATGGATGAAAGGCAATGTTAACTTCGGCAGGATTTGAAATCAGAACGTATATGGCAATAACTAGTAAAACATTACCTATCACACTTGTTGCTAAAATTGAAGTCAAATAGGATATAAATCTAGTAGGGAAAACAATAAGGGTTTAGAAACCCAAAGTAAACGATTGAGCAGATAATATTCTTAACACACACACAGACACACCCAGAGACACACACAGAGACACAGAGAGAGAGACTACTCTTTATCCACCTAACCTTAACTCTTTGACATTAGAGATAGAACAGATATTCTATACCATTTCCTGTCAGCATGACTTGGCAAGCTATTTAGAACACTAGTTTAACCGCTTTACTTCCCTCCGAAGAAGAGACATTATCTCAAAAATTAAGCGCATTTAAATAAATCTAAGATAAAAGACCTTAAATACAGTGTGTGTGTCTCTGATCAAATCAGAGACACACACTGTATTTAAGGTCGATTAACGCATATATATATATATATAAATATATATATATATATATATATATATATATATATATAAAGAGAGAGAGAGAGAGAGAGAGAGAGAGAGAGAGAGAGAGAGAGAGAGAGAGAGAGAGAGAGAGAGAGAGATGTATGGTCACATTAAAATTGTACACTATAGAGTTGGTTTGTACAACTTGAATATTTGTTTTGTCACATAGGATGTATTTGGTTTTAACTTGCTAGGCGTAGCTACCAAATTCCACTGAAATCTCGTTTCATAGACTTCAATAAATAGGATACGGCACGTGTGATACTGTGTAACTAAATATAGTACATCTGAAAAACATGTGTGACAGTCACTGATGGAAGACTATTGGTCCCAATTCTGATTGGTCATAGCTAACCTGCAGGAACCAACAAAAACCTTAGATACTTTTAACTATATTTTACATTGATTTTCAACTATGAATAAACCTATAACTAACCTTGCTGAAATTTAAAAGTGACTAGTCGGGAAGATGTAAACAGCATGTATAGAAGAAAAAAAACTTGCGAGAAATTAGTAATATAACGAAATATGGCTTTTGGCACAATATTATATTTAGCAGGTTGCGTTCTCGACAGTATAGTAGTTATTTCTATGAAGTGACAAACACGTTTATAACCAGCTATTAGCAGCTAAGCTGCACAAGGTATAGCTTCAATTCGGAACAGATAATGCCACCGATTTATTTTCGGCTTTCTGCTGCATAAGTAACATTCTAGACTCTGATGCACCTGTTATTTCTACACGAGATACTCACCCCACCCACACATGATTTGGATATTTGTCTGTTTTGCTGGCGGGGATTTTAGCTTTCCGAACAACGAAGCAGTATGCTCGTGAAGTTAAGCTGTATGTGGGTTATCACATTTCACAGACACGAGTATAATTAACTCAATTGTTAAGGAGAATCAGCATGTTATACAATCAGCATGTTTAACAAGGCTGGTCCTTTCAATAACAGGTACAATTAATTTTTGCCCTGTGAGTAAACTTGAGGAAGATAAACAAGGAGACAATGTACATACGTGAATCTAACTAACGGCTTAACATTAATCTACACTGTCACCACACATACACACACACACACACACACACACACACACACACACACACACACACACACACACACACACACACACACATACACACACACACACACACACATTCATGCATGCGCATATTTATAGCAGCCATCTGGTTCAATATTCGATACCACAGCTTCGGGGCATGTGTAACTTTCCCTCACTAAAATTTGTGAATGGATTTTGATAGGGTATAATACAAACATTTTTACATGCTGAATCGATAGTATCATGTGAAAAATGAAGGCTCTGGTTAACTATCTTCTGTCTTTAGAACCCTAATTATCTTTGGATTCTAATTGATTTATCACTCAAAGAAATAAACTAATCGTCAGCTCGACCATATAATACTACTTAGCCAAAATGTATTACCATATGGAGAATTAAATATAATCGGAACCAAACATAAATATTATGATTAGCTTTGGCACGAATTGATGTAAATATATACGAGACATTCTTAAATATATGTCATATCATCTTTCGGTGTCGACGGAGATAATTTTGTTGTTTGATTAACTGAACTCCCAACTAGTGAATTAATGCGTAAGTAGTATACTACTAAACATGTACTATTAACATAATTCCATCACCGGATCACTGACACAATATGTATCATACTGTTACCATAAATATAAAACGATAAAATAAATATCGACAGGCGCAATTACTGCCGTCACCGTGAACTCCTTCATATTTTGTGTCTATCGCCGCAGTTCAATGATCGATATTTGTGCGAAGGCCTGTGCCTCCATCGGTTTCGACGATGAGATTTCCAGTTGTTCCATCATCAGAGCAGCCATCCCCTTAAATTGTCATAGAAATTACTAATCATTCAACACAAACTTGTTTTCTTTACGTAATATTCAGGGTGATTCATTTTGGCAAAAGGTGTGACAATGCTGCATTTTGAATTACTTGCACAGTCCCTGTGATAGGATTTCACACAGGTTTCGTCAACCCAAATTCACTCCCAAGGCACAACTCCACCGAGTTGATTTTTGCCTAAGATGCCACATACTGAAATAAAACCACGAACATTTGATAATGAACCTGTCATTTTAACCACTAATATCTTTGATATAAGAGATAGTGGGTGGGATATACACGCACACACACACACATATATATATATATATATGTATATATATATGTATATATATGTATATATATATATATATATATATATATATATATATATACGTATATATATATATATACGTATATATATATATATATATATATATATATGTATATATATATATATATATATATATATATATATATATATATATATATGTATATGTATATATATATATACGTATATATATATATATATATATATGTATATATATATATATATATATATATATATATATATGTATATGTATATATATATATGTATATATATATATATGTATATGTATATATATATATATATATATATATATATATATATATATATATATATATATATATATATATATATAACTTTGATAACTTTGATAGGATTTGTACACCATGGCCCACTCAAGAAGGGACATTTGGTTTGCGGAGATATATCAAGGTGTAGGGATTTCTTGAAGGAATTTGTCAAAAGATTTCTTGAGCTTCATTGGGTCTGTTTCTGTTTTAATGCGTTTGGGTCTAATGTTGAAGAGAGCGGGGCCAATTGAGGTGAAATAATTGTGCCATATTGTTGTCATGATTTTTGTTTTGGGTGGATAGCACGGGGCCCAAGCCTTGGGGTTAGTTTAAAGGTGTTGTCAACATCATTTGGGACAATGGAATATTTTCCACATCATGCAGATAATGTAGCGCTTACGGCGGTGTTGGAGAGAATAACATTTTTCTAGTCGACCCCAATAGCTTGACATGAAATCTATGTTTTTCGTGATTGAACTTTGAGGAGCTTCAATTTTCATAATACTTTGATTCGTGTGGAGGGACCACAGTGGACAAGAGTATTCAACTAAGGTCATCACTAAGAGAGAAAGAGAAAAAACTACAGACACAAATGTGAACTTTTCTCTCCATATATGTATGTAAAAGATTTTTTCCCATATTCTTATTAACATGCAATTTAATTTCATTATACACTTCCGTCGCATGAAGAAGCCTATAAGCTGAAACCGGTACGAACGGTGCGGAAATTTCAATTACCTCTGTAATGACGTATTATCTTCGTTTTTTCCGTTCTCTGTCAGGGAACGTTTCCACGTACCAAAGTATCGTCTTCCTGTCTTCCATCTGTTGCAACATTTTTTGAAATATTTACTTCTGCGTTCACAGATTGATTTTTTTAGTTGAGAAGATCCCGTTAAGGGTGAAAGCAGCAATTCTTTGCTTAAACTTTAATCTGTTATTTTACTAAATAAATAAATAAATATATATATATATATATATAATGAAGGAGGTGTGGTAAAGAACCAGATGGACCATAACGCACCATAGTACTCAATACTTAGGGTAGTAGAGTGGGTAATAGGAACATGTTTCATCCCGACGGCAGAGCTCAAGCCGTTTCAACGGCTATTTATGGCGTCTAGAATAGCCGTCGAAACGGCTTGACCTCTGCCGTCGGGGTGAAACATTTTCCTATATATATATATATATATATATATATATATATATATATATATATATACAGAGAGAGAGAGAGAGATAGAGAGAGAGAGAGAGAGACAGAGTGAGAGTAAGAGTGAGTCAGTAGGGGAAGAAATATATATGGAGGTAGAGTCGACACTAGTACTGGACTGGTATATTGTCTATTAACCTCAAATCGATGAAAGACCAAACTTTATTACGGCTTGGATTTAGAGATGAGAGAGCTGGAACGATACGTGCAACACCTTTTCTCCGATGTTCTACCGAGTCTGCCAATTCACGGCATCATGTGGATAAAATACATTATATATTCCAAACAACTAAAAATCCACTTCCATACTAATTTCTAAACTTTCCATCGCATCACGTAATACTTAGGTTCTTACTAAATATAATCCCAGGGGTACCAATAAAGCTCTCCTACAACTAGATAAATCAGTATCTATTGTAATATTCAGGAAGATTTTGCAGTAAGTAATATCTGTACGAGATGGTCGTAAAGTAAGAAGATATTTGGTTTTACTATTACAACCGAAGTAACGTAACAGAGTTATAATGTATTTATATATTTATGGCAGTTACGACAGAAACGTAATTTAATTTTTATGTAACTTAAGATTTATGGTTAGAAATTTCAAACGAATTTTCAAGTTTATATTACAACGAAGCATTCCCTCTGAGACAGGGTATGTGTTGGAATGAGAATTCAATAGTTTTGTTATAAGTTTTTCCACCATACATCACTGTTAATGCCTATGTATGAAATCATACACATACATCGATAAAAACAATATGAATGCAACGGTTATCCAGCTAGTCATCGACAGTAATGGAATAGCTATGTAAATTCACGTAGCATATGAAATATAAAGAAAACATGAAGAACAATTGTATGTAGTCAATATAATTTGATTCTGATCTAGAAGCAGAAGAGAATCCAATGTTTCTGACAGAGATACTGTGTCAAGAAAATTAAAAGAGAAGAAACGAAAAGTATTTAGGACAAAATAGTTTGAATTTTAGTGGGGTAGCTTTGTGAATGGCAGACTATAAGTAGATATTATGGAAATCCGGCGAACGCTGGTTTGCAGCCAAAAGAGCAAACGCTGAGGCAAGCACAATTAATATAGGAAGGTGGATGGAAATGTATGTGTATGTATATTATGAATGTATGTATCTGCGTAAGGATGTCTGTGTTAACATATTATGGTATGTATAAGCGTATGTGTATTGAGAAATAAATGTAAATGTTGTTAAAACTTTTGTCTAGTCCGCATTGATCCTGAGACCATAAATTCATGTAAAGCGGACACTGTTATGCAATATATCTGTTGCTTCCACGTCATTTTTGGTGGAAATGTCGCTCTCATTGGTAAACAAGAGGTTGGTCACAGATTATTTTATGGCGTCAAATTGTACACTGCTTCGTCCTTCGAAAGCTTGCCTGATGATGGTGTAAATGATAACATTCAACAGTAGAGTTGAGACCACATCTCCTTGTACATCTATCCTGGTGGCAAATTCCTTGGAGAGGTCATTTCTGATCCGGACCAGGCTTTTCGAGTCAACATAGGTTGAGTGTAGGAGAGTAATGATCTGAGGCACTTGTTCCATTTCCAATGATCTCATTAGGCTTATATGCTATTTTTAATCTTGATGGCATACAGATGAAGCAGATCATGGAGTTCAAATATCTCGGCTCATTGGTTGCAGAGAAAAAAGTGGCATCCCGAACTGAGATCAACTGTCGAATCGGGTCTGCGACTTCTGCGCTTTGATCTCTTCGATGGCGTGTCTGTAAAAAGCTTCATATCTCTCTAAGTACCATGATCCATCTTTTCCGCACGCTGGTCCTATCTTTCACCCTCTTTAGTGCTGCGACATGGACCGGCCTCAAAGAAGACCTGAACAATCTCAAAGTGTTCCAAATGCGATTTCTTCCTCACATTCTTTGTTTCTCTATGCGAAATAATCTCAAACAACAACATACGAGAACAATGCCAGTAGCAGCTGATCATTGAAACGAAATCCATAAATCCAGTCAACAGTGGTCTGGCCACACCAACTTTTTCAGGACAGCGACCCATACACTGGAATATCCAGCACAGCGCACTGAATAAGACATGAAGGAAACAAATGGAGGAGGATCTGAAATCGCATCGCCTCCACCTCAACTGGGCTAAGGGCAGCGCCATGGATACAAAAGCATGGACGAACACCATCATCGGAGCTCATCACCCAGCGGCACCCACAGCAGTGTAGAGATTGAGAGAACAGCCTCCCACAATCGACAGCTAGGGATAGAAAAAGAAGAAGAAGAAGAAGAAGGAGAAGAAGAAGAAGAAGACGAAGACGAAGAAGAAGAAGAAGAAGAAGAAGAAGAAGAAATGTAGATGTTGGTGATATGAAGAGAATGCAGAATAATGTTTGTGTGTGTGTCAGTGTTGATGTGTAGTGTTGATCAGAAGGCCATGCAGATTGTGTTCCTTCTTTTCTTGGGGGGGGGGGGGGTATATGATGTTCCAGAAACATTTGGATCTAGTTCAAGGAAGCACCTGTTCCGTCGGAGATGTGCTTGATAGGATACACAGATAATAATGGGACGGTCACAACGCAGAAGAGTTCAGGTGCTGCAAATTATGCATGTGGGAGGGCGGACAGCGTCAACTACTGTTTGGGAGTAACCGACTTGGGGCATATAACCCCTACCTCCACATAACGTGATTATGGAGAAAGCCAAGTGTTAAGGCATTAGAAGAATGGAGAGTGAGGAAAGGATAGTAGGAAAGTTATGAGTGGAATGGATGGAGTTGACATCACACACACCAACTAACACACATCGATAAGTTGGTTAGTATATCATTGAAAACTTTTTAAATCCATGAGCTCAGCTGGTTCGGCTGATTGGTCATAAAAGAAAAAATACATGAACACCTATTAGTATTATAGAATATGCTGAATAGATTGAAATGTGCACCACATGAATGTAATAATAATACTAATAATAATAATAATAAGAAGAAGAAAAATGTTTAGAGATTTTCAAAATATCCCCCGTTGTCAGGAGGTTTTTGTCATTCAGTATGAAGACATGGAGAACGACACTCCTTTTGAATAGTGAAACAAAATCACTGGAAGCTGGAGAAGTTAATATTAATTGTGGAATTTTTCAGGGTGTCTCTTTATCACCGCTTTTATTCTGCATCGCACTTATACCATTAAGTAAAATGCTCAATGAAACAAAACATGGATATAGAGTCTATGACAAAACCATTAATCACCTGTTCTACATGGATGACCTGAAACTATTTGCAAAAAATGATGAACAATTGCAAGGGCTATTATCCACTGTGAAGCAGTTCAGTGATGACATTAAAATGGAGTTTGGACTGGATAAATGCGCCAAAGCAACGTTCACCAGAGGAAAGCTGCTGAAGAGTTCAGACATTAATCTTGATCGGGGGAACGTGATAAAAGAGCTTGATCAAGAAAAAACTTACAAATATCTAGGTATTTGTGAAGGAGACGGAATCAAGCACTCGACAATGAGGGAAAGGATAAGGAAGGAATGTTACCGCAGAGTCAGAGCAATCTTAAGAACGGAATTGAATGCAAGGAATAGGATCGATGCCATAAACACGCTTGCCATACCAGTAGTAACCTACAGTTACAATGTCATCAACTGGTCAAGCACAGAGATCCGTAGGCTCGATACAAAAATCCGAAAATTCTTAACCATGCACAGAATGCATCACCCTAAGGCAGACATAGATAGAATATATCTCCCTAGGAAAGAAGGAGGACGTGGGTTAATCCAGTTAGACATTGCGTTGAAAACTGCAACAATTGGATTATCCACATATCTCAGGGAATCACATGATTAGATGATCAAACTCGTTTTGAAACACGAAAGCACCAAAATATCATATTCCATTACAAAAGATGCACACAGATACAGTAATGGACTACAAATTTCAGAGGTCCCATTTACTGCTGAAATGGAAAACACAGAAAAAGCAAAGTAGGTAAAAGTAACTGCAAAGAAAGAACTGCTACAGAAACTGGCTAAGAAATGGCAAGAAAAGCCTCTGTATGGAAAATACCCAGCTAACAATCCTGATGTTGACAAAACTTTAACCCATCAGTGTTTGGCATCCTCTGGACTGAAATCGGAGACTGAAGGACTGATTATATCGGCACAAGATCAGTGTCTGCCAACAAAAAATTACCAAGCCAACATAATAAAAAATGGGTGCAGCCCATTATGCCGTGTATGCAAAAAACATCCAGAGACCATTGACCATATAATTTCAATGTGCAGTCCTATAGCTCCAACCGAATACCTAAACAGGCATGACAGAGCTGCACAATACATACATTAGATAATGTGTAAGCATTTTGACCTGCCCCATCAAAAGAATTGGTGGGAGCATCAACCACCTCCCATACTTGAAAAAGATCACATCTCAATCTTGTGGAACTTTAGCATCCAAACAGACCGAAAAATAGATGCAAATAGACCTGATATAATATTGAAGGACTTTCAAAGGAGGGTATACCTGCTAATTGATATGTCTGTTCCAATAGACAAGAATGTATCTATAAAAACATTTGAAAAATTGAGCAAGTATAAGGACCTGGAGATAGAAATTGGAAAAATGTGGAAATTGAGAACTAAAACAATACCAGTGGTTGTAGGCGCTCTGGGAATGATACCTAAGGGGTCTAACGACTACTTATCGCAAATCCCAGGAAACTCGCGTATAGGAGAAATACAAAAGATAGTACTAATGGGAACTGCCCATATACTAAGGAAGATCCTGTCAATATAAGTACATCACAAGTCTAAACACTAAGGATGCATGTGTGAATATGTATGTTCTTTCTTGAACATGGCGGACCTTGTTGTCTCTTGAGGTCACTGGTTGTGACTTGGTGATAACTCGTATAAACATAAAGCAAGATAAATGCAAATAATAATAATAATAATAATAAATAATAATAATAGACAAGAATGTATCTATAAAAACATTTGAAAAATTGAGCAAGTATAAGGACCTGTAGATAGAAATTGGAAAAATGTGGAAATTGAGAACTAAAACAATACCAGTGGTTGTAGGCGCTCTGGGAATGATACCTAAGGGGTCTAATGATTACTTATCGCAAATCCCAGGAAACCCGCGTATAGGAGAAATACAAAAGATAGTACTAATGGGAACTACCCATATACTAAGGAAGATCCTGTCAATATAAGTACATCACAAGTCTAAACACTAAAGATGCATGTGTGAGTATGTATGTTCTTTCTTGAACATGGCGGACCTTGTTGTCTCTTGAGGTCACTGCTTGTGACTTGGTGATAACTCGTATTAACATAAAGCAAGATAAATGCAGCTGTAATAATAATAATAATAATAATAATAATAATAATAATAATAAGGGTGGCAGATAACATCAGACAGTTGCTGGGCAGGAGTATGGGGTCATGGGAGACAGAGTTGACATCAACTGGAGTATCCTTGGGAAGCGTGAAGATCAAGAGAGGTATCTTCCAGGGAGATAGCCTGTCCCCTCTGTTGTTTGTCCTTGCCCTGATGCCCTTGACCATTATGCTGCGAAAAGTGAGAGCAGGATACAAGTTGGGAAGGGGAGAGCTTACCATCAATCACCTCCTCTTCATGGACGATCTTAAGCTCTTCGGGAAAAGTGAGAAGGAGTTGGATGTGCTTGTTGACACTGTCCGTATTTTCAGCAGTGATATATGTATGCAGTTTGGTATTGGTAAATGTGGAGTCATTGTGATGAAGAGGGGTAGGTTGAGCAGAAGTAACGGGATCCAGATACCAACAGGTGAGATGATAAAGGAAATTGACTCTGAGGAAGGATACAAGTATTTGGGCGTTCTGGAGGCTGATGGCATAAAGAACAAAAACATGAAGGAATTGTTAAGAACTGAATACAATCGGAGAGTAAGGAGCGTATTGAAGTCACATCTGAACAGCAGAAATGCCATAAGCGCAGTAAATTCCCGAGCTGTGTCTATTATTAGGTACAGTGCGGGAATTCTGAGATGGAATGTTGCTGAACAAAAAGAAATGGATAGGAAGACTAGGAAGCTATTGACTATCTACAACATGTTCCACAAGAGGAGTGATGTCGATAGACTCTACCTAAGGAGATCTGAGGGTGGAAGAGGTCTTATCAGCATAGAGGACTGTGTTCAGATGGAGAAAAACAACCTATACAAATACGTGACCTATAGTAAGGAGCCAATGCTCAGAACTGTACTGAAGGAGGGGACAGTAGGCCAGGGGATGTCCAAGGAGGAAATAACATCAAGGAGGAAGAGCAGCCTTAAGGGAAAATCCCTTCATAGTACCTTCTTTGAGAAAACTGAATTTAGAGATCTACAGACATGGAACTGGTTGAGAAGAGGAGACCTCAAAAAGGCTACAGAAGGAATGCTAATGGCTGCGCAGGAGCAGGCCCTCAAAACGAAGTGGTTGAAGCACCATATTAACAAGGAGGAGGCTAGCCCACTGTGCAGGATCTGTGGAGAGAGAGAGGAGACTGTGGCTCACATTGTGTCCGAGAGTAAACACCTAGCCCAGACCCACTATAAGGGCTGGAGACACGATGTGATTGGCAGGGTGATCCACTGGCACCTGTGCAAAGTAAACAATCTACCACATTCTGAGAAATGGTATGAGCATAGGCCAGAGGCGGTGATGGAGAACAGTCAGGTGAAGGTGCTGTGGGATTTTAGGATACAGACGGACAAAAAACTGGAACACAATAGACCTGACCTGGTGGTTATGGACAAAGAAAAAAGATCGTGCCTGATTGTGGATGTGGCCTGCCCGTTCGACACGAGAGTGCAAGAGAAGGAGAGGGAGAAAATTAACCGATACCAGGACCTAAAGTGGGAGGTGAAAAGGATTTGGAACTGCCATGAAGTCAAAGTGATCCCGATTGTCATAGGCGCACTGGGGACTATCTCCAAAGGTTTCCAGGGATGGTTAAAGAAAATCGGCCCCTTCACGCTTTTTGGAACGCTTCAAAAGGCATGCTTGCTTGGAACAGCAAGAACCCTCCGATACGTCCTGAATATCTGAGGCTGCAGGTAGTGGCTTGATATTCAATCCAACGGACTTTCCAGTTAACCAACATCAATGACTGAGATTCAAGGAATAACAATAACAATAATAATAATAATAATAATAATAATAATAATAATGATTTCTTTATTAACCACAAGGGTTTACATAAAGTAGACATTAAGGACAGTGCAGGACAATGCAGGACGGTACAAATGGGCATTTCTGCGTGTAAAAAAAACAAAAACAGAGGATGTAACAAAAATAACAATGAAAATAACAATGAAAAATTCCCCAATAGGGGGGAGACTTCGGAGGGACATTTGTGGAGAAAGCCCAGTAAAAAGCCACAATGACCCTGACCACCAAGGCAAGTGCCCTCTCCCAGTTTTCCACCTTTAGTTTACAGATATATACTCAGAGTCGGCCCATTCACTCGGGCCATTCTTGCTTCTCTCACCCATCTTTCAACAAAATGCTGGGAAGAGAGCACTTCCCTCTCTACTCAGATTTTCCTTTTCAAATGAAATTTGAAAAAGTCAATCAGAGCATCACCGAAGAGGTAAGTGCTCGTCTTCAGCCCTTTCAAACGTGTCCACCATACTATCTCTTTCGCCATGGCCACCAGACAGATAAAAACTGCCTGCCCTTCCCGGCTAAAGGAGGAGGGCGGGGCAATCCTCACGATGGATTAAGATGATAGCTGGATCCGTCCTAAACGCGACAGCAGGTGTTCGACATAAACCCACAAGTCAGCAATTTTCGGACACTGGACGAGTGCGTGCAGGACGGTTTCGTCGCCCTGCGCGCATCTCGGACATGCCCGGCTGACGGCACCTCCATGCCTGTAGAGTTTATCCCGAACTGGCAAGGCTCCTCGGTAGCACTGCCAGGCCAGAGATTTCTGGAAGTTGTCCATAGGCCCTGGCCCGAAAGTTCTTCCGAAGAGATTGGCTAGTTGATTTTCGTCGACGCCTAGAGTTTCCCCAAGTACGTCGTCGCTCTTCCCCTCCACTAATCCTCTATAGAACGCCGAGGTGGAGTTTCCACCGATCACATTGCCCGATTGGTCTAGGGCTGTGAGCGCCTGAAGACATTCCAGTCTCCAGGCGCTCCCTCTCGGTCTTCGCTTGACCCAGGACTGCAGCTCCGTCAAGGAAACGAGCTGGGGAAACACGCGTGTAGCAAACGGCGACCACACCTGATCACCGTCGAGGAAGAGGTGGAGATGTCGTAGCCTGAGCGCGTGCCTGCGCATCATCAGCCACGGCATGCCCAGCCCTCCACGTAGCGGGTGTTGACAACAGATGGACCGCCTGACCATCGGAGCGCGTCCGTTCCACAAAAAGCGAAAGAGCAATCGCTCCAGCACAGTCAGGCGAGGCTTAGGACAAGGTACGACGGTCAGGCGGTAGCAGATGACGGACGCGATGTACGCGTTAGCCACCTCCGCTCGACCTTTCAGGGATAGCTTCCTCTCGGCCCAATTCTGGGTGAGAGAAGCCACCCTGCTCGTCACCTCGTCCCAGTTTTTGTCCGTCTGGAGGTCCGGACCGAACCAGACCCCTAGCAATTTAACCGGTCCGTCCGTCCAGCGTCCGACGACGCTGTTGGACGGCATGGACCTGCCTCTCCAGGTGCCGAGCCGCAGGCCCACTGACTTTTCCTGGTTGATCATTGCTCCTGTCACCGCTTCGTATTCTCTTAGTGTAGTGCCGATCGCCTCGATGTGTTTGGCGTTCGACACCACTACGGTGACATCGTACGCATATGCTGATACGGATCTTCCGCATCCTAGTTCGCGCGGGACCCCCCTCAACGTCTCCAGTTTGTGCAGTAATGGCTCGAGAGTCAATACGTACAAGAGGGACGAGAGGGGACATCCTTGGCGGACCGAGCGCATGATGTTGAACGGTTCCGACAGGTGACCGTTCACTCTCACCACAGAGCAGATGTCGCTGTGCATGGCAGCGATCCAGCCTCTGAAGACGGGCCCAAAGCCAGCCGCCCTCAGGACTGCCGCTAGGTAACGATGGTCGACCCTATCGAAAGCTTTCGACTCATCTAAATTGATCAAGGACCCACCCGTGCCAGGTTCCCTAGCTACCCTCTCTACGATGTATCGCATGAGGTGGAGGTTGTCGTGGATGGATCTGTCGGGAATGGCGCATGTCTGCGCCTCTCCCACCAGACCACCAACGACAAGCGCCAACCTCTTTGCTAGCACCTTGGCCAAAATCTTAAACTCTGTGTTTAGCAGAGTTATGGGCCGGAAATTTTCTATGTTATCCCCCTTGTTCGGATCCTTTCTCAGCAGTGCCACCGCTCCTCGGCTCACAGAACTGGGAATTCTCCCGTTCTGTTGCCAGTTGCAGTAGACGTCCGCCAAGAGGCCTCCGAACAAGTCTGGCATCTGTACGTAAAGTTCATAGGGCAGACCATCCAAACCAGGCGATTTACCCCTTGTGCAGCCAGTCATTGCCTCCCTTACTTCAGCGGCTGTTATCGGCTTTTCGCAACACTTCGCCTCAGTGGCCGAGAGCCGCGGCAGTCCGTCGAGGTAGACACTAAAGTCCATCCCTCTACCCGGCCCACCGCTGCCCCCGAACAGCTGAGCGAAGTGTCGCTGAAAAGCTTCACACATTTGCCCGGGATCGAGTAGCATGAGCCCGTCGTGGTCCACCAAAGACCGGATCGTGGCTTTGTTGCCACGACGCGCCTCCGCCACTCGGGCCCATTGAACGGCTTTCGTCCCCTCGTGTCTGAGAGCACGCACCCTTGCTCTGACAACGCAGCCTTCGTGCTTTGCATTGAAGAATTGGTCAAGGGCCAATTTCGCCGCAAGCACGTCGGTCGCAATGCCTTTGCTAAGCGCCTCGTCTAATTTTCTAACTAGTTCTCCCTCTGCTCTATTTTTCTCTATTGCTAAAGCCTTACTAAATCTAATCGATTCTATTCTAATCGCTCTTTTCAGAGCAAACCACCACTTGTTGTTGACGATGGCCCCCGTCAACGCCCGCTTAACTAGTTCGCTAATCCGGTCTCTGTAGGCCTTTCGCGCTGGTAAGGACGCGTTTAGCTTCCAGTAGCCGGGTCCTCGTCTATGAAGCCTATCTAAGTCAAGCACACAGATCACGAATTTGTGGTCCGTGTAGCTGACTATCTTGAATTGTGGACAGCCTATGCTAGACCTATCTATTTCCCTACAAAATACTCTATCTAGATATGATCTGGATGACCCTATGCGATTTGTCCAAGTCCACATTGGCACATTCGGGAAATCCAATCGGTACCTGTCAGACAGTTCAAAACGCCTGAGCAGGTTGGTGAGGCTCTTGCACCCTCCACCCATATCCGCTAATCCCACACAGTCCCAGCGTGCATCTAAGATCCCGTTCCAGTCGCCCACTAACACTAAAGAGCGCGACGTTCCAAGAAAGGTCTCCAGACGCCGGAAGAAATCAGGCCGCCCTGCTCCTGTCGTGGCATAGACGGCCACTAGCCTGAAAGCTTGCCCGTCTCCGCTGGTCACGTCCAGCACCACCAGCTTACCCTCTGGGTCCAGGAAGATGGCCCGTATGGCGAGATCCAAAACTCTCCGAAAAAGTACAGCAACTCCTCCACCGGATCCAGGACGGCTGGGAGATGCGTACACATCGTAGCCGCCGAAGATCGGTGCGAAGGCCCGTGCTTCGGAGATTCTGGTCTCGCTGATGGCCACTACATCTATGTTTAGTGACCTGAGGTCGTTGAGCAGGTGACCCTGCTTCCACGACGACCCCAAGCCACGCGCATTTATGCTGCCTATTCTGAGTGAGGTCATGTTTAAAATAGAGTGGAAAAGATGGGAAAGACCACTTACCGTACTTTTGGTAGAGGAGGGATGGTTTTTACATCCCTTTTCACTTGATCATCTGGTGAAGGGACCGTTGAATCGTCCCTTCGGCTGGTCGTCGGCTCTTCTAAGAGAATGTCTGAGTATACTCTTCGATTGATGGTTCCTCCTAGGTCCCTGAAATCACCAACTGCGTTGGGGAATTTCGTTTTAATATTTGTGTATTGTTTCTGTGCTATTTTTAGCAGTCTTATGTTAGTTGGCGTTTTGATTGGTGCTGGTATTATGTAGTCCTGTTGTGAAATGTCTGTGTGTTCAATTATGTAAGTCATTAGTTTCTTGTTGTGTGTATTTATTGTCGTGCATTTGTTTTTCTGGGGGTGGGGTGTGGTTCTGCTATTTTCTTGTCGTTGTTGCTGGGTGTGTGTGTTTTGTTGTTGTGTTTGCGATGTTGGTGCTTGTGGTGGTGGTGTTGAAGGTGTTGTTGGCGGTGGGGTTGTCGCCGGTGGTGATGGTGGCGCTAGTGTGGGTGGTGATGGTGTTGGTGTTGTTGCTGCTGTGGGTCTCTTTGCAGTAGACTTTACCCTTTTCTCATTTCTGTCCTCCCTTTTCAAAGGCGACGATGCGCTGCTTCTGCGTTTGTGCCTTCTTACGACCTTTTGCCATCTCTCTCCCACCTCACACTCCATGTCTGATTCTGTGAGGTCGGGGAGGGGTACCAACTCCACTCTTTCACTTGTTGTTGTTGGTGATGTTTGCACTGGAGTCTCTGTTGCAGCTGCATTTGGTATTGCTGTTGTTGTTGTTAGTATTTCCACTGCTGCTGCTGTTTTTGATTTCCGTGGAGTGGGTATGGGTGCCACGGGCCTATCGTTCCTGGTTGCCGCTTGTCCTGTTGCTGGTAGCCGTGGAGCCGGATTCGGAAGGAGGGGGGTTTTCTCCTTTCTCAGGGTCTTCTCGTTGCAGAAGGCCCTGAGGTGAGTCTTCGATCCACAGCGAAAGCATTTCGGGCGTTTGCCCTCAACACTTATGGGCAGTTGAGTGCCGTTATCGAAGTCTATCACATCCGGGATAGCTTCGATGCACTCCTGGTTGGTTTGGATTAGCATCTCAATGGAGGAGCCGACCCAATCTTCTCTTACTTTTTTCTGTACTTGCAGTACAGTTGTTTTGTCCTCGATTCCGACGAGGACAGACGCGGCCAGCCAAGAAGGGGTCATTCCGGGGGGGGACGTGGGTCAGTTTGACCCTCACAATTTTTTGCCCACAGTAGGAGGGCACCAACACCATTTCCTCGCTCCTTAGGGTCACTACTGATTGGGCCTTTGCCTCCTGGGGTGTGGCAAAAAGTACGTCTACGGTGGCATATTTTTTGCCTCGGGTGATGTGCGTTTTCCGCTGCCACACAGACCCCAAGGCTTTTTGTATTTGGGCCTCTGTGGCTCTTTCCACCCTACGGGATTTTGTACTTACTGTACGGTACGTGACCGTACAGTGCTCTTGGGTTTCGAAAATTTTTTCGCTGCCTTGCAGATTGCTCGGTGTCCGTTCTTTGTCACCATCTTCTTCGCTTCCTCTAATTCCTCATTTGTTATGAGGATTGTTTCCAAGTTTTTCGCAATACCTGCAAATGAGATTGGTTTTTCTGTGCTGTTGTTGTTGTCGTCAGAGCTGCTGGTACTTTTGTTGTTGCTGCAGGTACTACGACTACTGCCTCCGCCGCTGTTGCTGTGGTTGTTGTTGGTGTTGCTGCTGCTAATGCTGTTGTTGTTTATGCTGCTGGTGATGCTGTTGCGGCTGCTACTGTTGTTTTCATTGTCACTGTTGCTGTTGTTATTACGGCTGCTACTGCTATTATTCCTGACGTCAGACGAATGAACTGGGTTTTCGTATTTCCCGCACACCTGTTTCGTCGCTGTCGTCGTCGTCGTGGAGAAACCTTGCACGCTTTGCACGAGACTTTTCTTTTCTTTCGTCACTTGCGAAAGAGAAGGGAGGGAGAGAGACACATTTAAAGAAGGGAGGGAGAGAGACAATCTTCTCTCTGCTGTAGTGATGATTGAGGAAGAAGAAGACGGAATGAGTGGGAGTGACGTATGAAATTTCTTTTTCGTAGCCATGTTGTTTTTTGTTTAAAATGAAATTTTGGGTACAAAACCCCAATAACTGATTATTTAACCCCGAAGGGCCAAATAACGGACAGAAAGACCCCTCTCACGAGGAGGAGGGTGTCTTTATCAACAATTTGGTTCAAGTTTTAAACAATTTACAATTGTTTTAACGGTTAAAAATTACTATACCTTACAGAGCCGAGCCTCCGTCAACCATGGCATTCAATAATAATAATAATAATAATAACAACAACAACAATAGTAGTAGTAGTAGTAGAAGTAGTAGTAGTAGTAATAGTAATATGTGGAAGTATTCATATTGGATCACCTTCAAACATATATTGTGGAAAAATATTACCGAAGAAAAAGTTATAAAACTTACCCATATAACTATTCTATTACTGAACCAACTACACGTTCAGTTTTTATTCCTTTATCTCATTAAAAATGAATGTTATGGGTAATCTATGAATATCATTCATGGTAAAGCTTAATCGATAAATCTTGAATTATTTATATAAGATTTGATTCTTCTGTAAAGTTTCTGCAGAAGAAGGGTAATATTATTTATTAACGTATGGATAGATATGATTCTCTGTATTATCCTTCCTAATATAGCGTATATATCTTGTCTTGACAGATTCAATTGTATTCTAAACTTGCAAGTGTATTAAATTTAAATATCAGATATTCTGTTTAATTACATGCCAGTCCTTTACCAAAACATAGCTTTATCTAATGTTTTCCACTTAAGTATTGTTAAATATCGTATTTCTATTGTTAAAACAGAAACAAAGCAAGCTTTGTTGTTGATCTTAATTCCCCAAGAACACCCAGTACATTAGAGAACATTGTTTTCGATTTGAGCGAATGTATTTGAAGACCATTTTCCGTGCTAAAGTAAATATTATTATTGCGGGCTCTATGATACACTTCATACTCAACTGGTCGGACTTTTCGTGACAATGTTTTACAACTGGATGTTGTTCCTAGCACCATCACGTTTAGCTATTTTCATATATTCTGAGACAAAACGTGACGTGCTCTGGATATGATACTGCTTTCTACCAGTTATGTCCCCACTCAAGAGTGGTTCATATACATTTGTTCACTCTTTTTATTAAAAGATGGTGTATTAAAAATCTATGGTGTCTAATTCAAATTAAACTGACGAACCTCTTGATAATGAACACATTCCATTTCTATTGCAGTTAATTGGAACCATTCTCCCAGCGTCTTGTTGCCTAGCTTTAGAAATTAACCAGTAATATTGTCGGGGATTTACATTGGGTTTATCTAAAATTATTACTAAGCTACAAATTTGCATGGTCTTTAGAACATCGGATAGAACGCTTGCCATATTTGTTCTAGCCCACTGCACTCTGAATTGAAAACCATCAAGATCAACTTTATATCAGTTCATTCTCAGTCTATCAGTTCATTCTCTGTCCTCTTTTATTTTTTCCTTGAGAAGAATTCAACTGTATTCAGACTTTACTATTGTGAGTCACATAACATTACGAACAACAGATGTACCGTCATTTAATGTATGTTATCGTAACGAAACATATATCTGTGATCGGAGATACTTTGAGTCTGGGCTAACCTAGGGTTCATTGACAATAATAATAATGACATATTTCAGAGAATGTCTGTAGATGTCTGATTTCAAATATTTTCCATAAAAAGATCTAGCTGTCTCCTAGAAGATTTCCTGAAATAATATGCAAATTATTTCTGATGCCATCCATCGTAAATTACAGTTTTGTAATAACATAGAATAAATAATTATGAAGTTGTTATTAAGAATGGTTCATTGTCATCATTGTTTAATTACAGTAGTGGATGACTAACATTTCCATCTATACAACGCAGCTCTCATGATCAGTTGTGATCCTATAGTTGAGTTAATTGCCCAGGCACTACAGCTATTATTAACAGTTGTAGTATCGTGGTTGGACGATTAGCTCACAATCCTCCTGCACACATCACTGCTTTCATAATCAGTTGTAGTCTCATAGCCCTTTGAGTAACTCATTCTTCCCCCACGTAGTGCAGCTATCATAATCAGTTATTGTCCAGTCCCGTAATCAGGTAATTATCCCCGACTATGTAATGGGATTTGACTCCCATAGTGGAAACGATTATTTTTCTTTGTTTGTAACTCAGAAAGCAAAGTGCCGGAACAGATTCTGCAAAGTGTCTCGTCCGACACGTTTCAATTACTCCAATCCACCTACATAGACTTTATTTTGTTGACCCCGAAAATATGAAAAGCAAAATTTACCATCGCAGGATATGAACTCCTGCCACTTCTCAGTCAATTAGTATCCTGGTTAAGACCAGTATAATCCTAATCACTTAGATTTATAATGAAAGGTATTATGGCATTATCCTTCCCTTCAATATAGTGGTATGTATAAGTGCATTATCTAAGGTGACCTTCCATCTTCTTTAAAATGCTATGACGTGATATCAAGGACATTTAGCTGCTGTTTCTGTAAGGTTGTACGCCGACATAGTGACACTCACATTAGCTAAAATATCCATTACTATAACAAAAGAATAATGGAAGAATTGATGAAACATCAACAAAGACACAGACTTAGTGTTCTAATGTAACCTCATCTTGTGTCACATATAAAATATGTGGGCAATAGAGACCAATCATAATATTATGTTATACAATTATAATCATCTGTACACAGTTCTATAGTACATGTGTGAGACTTATCAGCTTCTACGCATTATATTTCGTGTATATCCATTGACTCTGGGCAGTACGTTGCAATCATTATACAGTCGATATGGAAACGTATGAATGATTCATCAAATTTTGTTTAATATAATTTTGCATGAATTTTCCCCGTGATCATTATCTGAGACTTGTAGAAAGAAGGAACGAAGTAATAGACACATTATCTTCTGATAGATTCTTCCCTCCTACATCTTGCCTATGGAATTCTCTCCGGCTTCTTGCTTTTCTGACCATCACAATTTCCAAACATTCAAAAGCAGTATGAATCGTCGTCTTCTCTCTACTTGAAGTATGTCTTGTCCTTTTTCATTCTCAGTAACCCTTTGCATTTTATTGACCTTATTGCTTTGCTTGGGGTGAGTAAATTAAAAAAGATATCCGAGATATCATGCAGTAGTATGTATATCGTTAAAAACCACATATAGGTGGTAAAACAATGAATTAAGTCTAATATCCAACAACAAGAACGGTCTATCATACGATCCCTGTCTTGTTTGAGAAATCTGTCTGCTACGTAAGTTAGTCAATTTTTATATACCATTTAAGTTTGTCTTCTCCAAACCAGCGATGCATTGCTATAGGCTTTTATTGAGTACTTTATAAATTACACATTAGAATTACATATCTTAGTTCAGAGGCTGTAAAACGAATTTGTTTGGCCTCTGCAAATGGATCAACAAATTATCACTTCCTCGTCAACCATAAATTATTACAACTTCGAGTGTTCTCCTTCCAATGAATTTATTTAAAACCGAAAACTGTTGCTAAAATATTTCCATTTAGCAATGAATATGAGATAAAATGAATTAGATGAAATGTATATTTGTGTATACTTATATGTATCTGTGTTTACATATAGATGAGTATGTGCATACTTGTGGGCGTATGCATTTAGATTTGAGTAACAGTGACACACATCTTACGACATCGTGTGTTATTTTGTTATTGAAGCAGAATGAGACCACTGCACAATCTCAGTAAGTGTTTTCAAAATTGCAAAACATAACTACTTGGATTTAAGTAATACATACATATATATATATATATATATATATATATATATATGCGTGTGTGTATGTGTCTGTGTCTCTGTGTGTTAATGTATAATTGTGCGTCAAGGGGTTTACAAAGTATGATGCATACATACGTTATATACACAAAAACAAAATAGATAGTGACACAAACAATTACCGTCGCCGTTCCAAAAACTTTCAACGGTAAATAGCCAATATATATTCACAAACAAGAAGAGAGAATAAGGTTAAACTAGGAAAAGGGAAACCATATAAACAAAGTTTAGTGTGCAGAAATAGAGAAATGGGTAAACTCTACACAGCGAACAAGTTGGCGTACGCGGTATTGTTTCGCGCTTCTACTTTGTCAGCAAAGAAACCATCATTTCGATTTTGTGGATAAAATCTGTAGCCCAGGTCCGGAGGGCACTGGAAGTTTTGATGACGTCTGGCGCCCATGGGAAAATTTAGCTAGCAACCTTCAGGAGTAGAGCGAGGGTTGGTGATGTGAAATGTGTGTTTGTGTCAAGGAGTTATTAGACTATCGGTAGAGGGTTGGACGCCATGCTTTGCAGCATAGAGTTACGGCACTTTATGATCTGAGATCAAATCCCGCCGAGGTTAAATTTTCCTTTCATCATTACGGGGTTGATAAAATAAAGTTATCGAAAGTCCTATATAATAAATTTTACATCGCTGTGTAGTTAAAGAACCCCTCTGTCAAAGGAAGTGGATATTTTAACTGTATATCGTGCCCTTGAGGGCTAAATTTGCTTTTATTTACAATCATAACCCCCAAATTTTGTTTAAAAAAACATGTCGGAAAAAAAATTGTCCACAGGGAGGAACAGCGAATTGTTCGGAGGGTGGAACAGCCAGTCCCACCCAATCACAAGGCAAAAGTAAAAAAACAAGAGAAACAACAGCAGCAGAGACAGCGACAGTGGTAGTGACAACAGCAGCAGCAGCCATTGGAACTGTAGTAGCAGTAGTGGAAATTACAACGAAAAGTTTCCTGCGTTACAAAAATCAAACACCACCACGATCACCCCAATAACAACAATAACAACAGCAACAGCCATAAAGAACCCAAAGAACAACAACTATAACAGCAGCAACACAGAGGGGAAAAAAACAAAAAAACACCAACGACGGCAACAAAGACAAAACTAGTGACGTGTCAACACAAATCAAAACAAACACGTCTTTCGCTAAAGCGACAAACAGTTTTGAACAAGTACACATCACTAACGAAGAGATAAAACAAGCAAAGGTCTTGGTTAAGAAAGACCGGACACAGGGTAAGTCTCACTCGCCCAGCTGAGATAATAAGAAACAAGCTTTTGTGTTCGGTCAGTTACCGCACGATCGGATCAAAATCCAGGCGAGTTGAACGGGCAACGGAATCACAGGTCCAAAGAGCTGTGGGCACCGTCTGGGCACGGAAAACATATATAGCCCGGGGATCGAGATATGGAACTGTGGATGTGCTCTTCGCTACACCAGACGAAGCCAGAGAACACTCCATTGCGCCACTCCGCAGTGACGAAATCATAATGATGCCCACATACTGCGGCCAGACAATCTGGAAGGTTCGAGTGGGCCAGGTTCCGCCCTCAAGTGGAGATGACGTGTTTGATGGCTGCCGTTGAGGATTCAACAACCATACACAACGTCATGCGAATAAGACAGGAAAATTGGACAGGGTCGGGGATGGAGCTAATCATCCAAGCAAACCATGAGAACATTGAAGCCATTCCCGATGTAATAGACCTGGACGACGGCAGCCATAGACCCGTGACTGTCGAAGGAATGCGCCCAAGGTGTCATGGATGCGGCGACAAGACGCACCTTAAGCCATTCTGCCCCAACCTTACCAAAACAGGCTTGCGCCCACCCCTTCTCCCCACGCCGTTCCCTGCAACTGGAGAAGACAAACAAACAGAGACCACAGTGGGAGAAGAGAAATAACCATCCCCAACAACAAAAACTCCATCTCTTCCACCACCCACAAAACCAATGGAAAGCATACCCCTTCCTGATTTAGCAAATCGGACAAAGAGTGCGATGAGGCCGAAGAGTGGAGACCTAGTCCAACAAAAAAGGAAGAACTCCCAACCCTGATCCCCTTCAAAAAAGAGGAAGAAAGAACTCTAAAAAAAAGAAAATGAAAACTACCCCACCTCCTCCACCACCATCAACAGCCACACCCCCACAACCACCTACTCACCATCAGCACCACCACCACCACCAAAACCACCGCCAACCTTAGCATCTACCCCATCATCACCTCCAACAACACGACAGCAAACACAGAAAGCACCAACACCCAAACAACAGACACAATACACAGCCATAGACAACAACAAATGGTGGGTTGCTCTGAGAAGAGCGATTAGAATAGGGTCCATTAGAGAAAAATAGGGCAGAGGGAGAACTAGTTACAAAATTAGACGAGGCGTTTTGCAAACGCATCGCGACTGACGGAGTTGCGGAGAAATTGGCCTTTGACCAATTATTCAATGCAAAGCACGAAGGCTGCGTTGTTAGAGCTAGGGTGCGTGCTCTCAGATACGAGGGGACGAAAACCGTTCAATGGGCCCGAGTGGCGGAGGCGCGACGTGGCAACAAAGCCACGATCCGGTCTTTGGTGGACCACGATGGGCGCCTGTTACTTGATCCCGGGAAAATGTGTGAAGCTTTTCAGCAACACTTAGCTCAGCTGTTCGGGGCAGCGGCGGGCCGTATCGAGGGATGGACTTTAGTGCCTACCTCGACGGACTGATGCGGTTCTCGGCCACTGAGGCGGAGTGTTGCGAAAAGCCGATAACGGCCGCAGAAGTACGGGAGACAATGACTGGCTGCACATGGGGTAAATGGCTTGGTTTGGATGGTCTGCAATATGAACTTTATGTACAGATGCCAGACTTGTTCGGAGGCCTCTTGGCGGACGTCTACTGCAACTGGCAACAGAACGGGAGAATTCCCAGCTCTGTGAGCCGAGGAGCGGTGGTGTTGCTGAGAAAGGATCCGAACAAGGGGGATAACATAGATAATTTCAGGCCCATAACTCTGCTAAACACAGAGTTCAAGATTTTGGCCAATGTGCTAGCAAAGAGATTGGAGCTTGTCGTTGGTGGTCTGGTGGGAGAGACGTAGACATGCGCCATTCCCGACAGATCCATCACCGACAACCTCCACCTCATGCGATACATTGTGGAGAGGGTAGCTAGGGAACCTGGTACGGGTGGGTCCTTGATCAATTTAGATGAGTCGAAAGCTTTCGATAGGGTCGACCATCGTTACCTTGCGACAGTCCTGAGGGCGGCTGGCTTTGGGCCCGTCTTCAGAGGCTGGATCGCTGCCATGCACAGCGACATCTGCTCTGTAGTGAGAGTGAACGGTCACCTTTCGGAACCGTTCAACATCATGCGTTCGGTTCGCCAAGGATGTCCCCTCTCGTCCCTCTTGTACGTTTTGACTCTCGAGCCATTACTGCACAAACTGGAAACGTTGAGGGGGATCCCGCGTGAACTAGGATGCGGAAGATCCGTGTCACCATATGCGGACGATGTCACCGTAGTGGTGTCGAACACCAGACACATCGAGGCGATCGGCACTACACTAAGAGAATAAGAAGCGGTGACAGGAGCAATGATCAACCAGGAAAAGTCAGTGGGCCTGCAGCTCGGCACCTGGAGAGTCAGGTCCATGCCGTCCAAACAGCGTCGTCGGGTGCTGGACGGACGGACCGGTTAAATTGCTTGGGGTCTGTTTCGGTCCGGACCTCCAGACGAAAAAAAAAACTGGAACGAGGTGACGAGCAGAGTGGCTTCTCTCACCCAGAAATGAGCGGAGAAGCTATAACTGAAAGGTCGAGCGGAGCTCACTAACGCGTACATCGCGTCCGTCATCTACTACCGCCTGACCGTCGTACCTTGTCCCTGACTGTGCTGGAGCGTTTGCTCTTTCGCTTTTTGTGGAAGGGACGTGCTCCAATGGTCAGGCGATCCCTCTGCTGTCAACATCCGCTACGTGGAGGACTGTGCATGCCGTGGCTGACGATGCGCAGACACGCGCTCAAACTACGACATCTCCACCTCTTCCTCGACGGTGATCAGGTGTGGTCGCCGTTTGCTAGACGTGTCTTTCGCCAGCTCGTCTCCTTGACTGAGCTGCAGTCCTGGGTCAAGCGAAGACTGAGAGGGTGCGCTTGGAGACTGGAATGTCTTCAGGCGCTCATAGCCCTCGACCAATCGGGCAATGTGATCGGTGGAAACTCCACCTTGGTGTTCTCTAGAGGATTAGTGGAGAGGAAGAGCGATGACGTACTTGGGGAAACTCTAGGCGTCGACGAAAATCAACTAGCCAATCTCTTCGGAAGAATTTTTGGGCCGGGGCCTATGGACAACTTCCAGAAATCCCTGGCCTGGCAGTGCTACCGAGGAGCCTTGCCAGATCGGGATAAACTCTACAAGCATGGAAGTGCCGCCAGCCGGGCATGTCCGAGATGCGCGCAGGACGACGAAACCGTCCTGTACGCACTCGTCCAGAGTCCGAGCATTGCTGACTTGTGGGTTTATGTCGAACACCTGCTGTCGTGTGTAGGACGGATCCGCCTATCAGCTAAGTCCATCGTGAGGATTGCCCCGCCCTCTTCCTTTAGCCGGGGAGGGCAGGCAGTTTTTATCTGTCTGGTGGCCATGGCGAAAGAGATAGAATGGTGGACACGTTTGAAAGGGCTCAAGACTATCACTTACCTCTTCGGTGATGCCCTGATCAACTTTTTCAAATTTCATTTAAAAAAGGAAAATGAGGGTAGAGAGGGTAGTGCTCTCTTCCCAGCATTTTGTTGAAAGATGGGTGAGAGAGGCAAGAATGCCCCGAGTGAATGGGTCTACTCTGAGTATGTTTCGGTAAATTAAAGGTGGGAAACTGGGAGAGTGCACTTGCCCTGGTGGTCAGGGTCACTGTGCCTTTTTAATGGGCTTTCTCCACGAATGTCCTTCGGAAGTCTCACCCGTACTGGGGAATTTGTCATTGTTATTTTTTTTGTTACATCCTCTGTTTTTGTTTTTTACACTCAGCAATACCCATTTGTACCGTCCTGTATTGTCCTGTACTGTCCTTAATGTCTACTTTATGTAAACCCTTGTGATTAATAAAGGAAGCATTATTATTATTATTATTATTGGTCTAAGCGGACGTATGTTGCTCGCTCTCAGTAAGTCGCTTTATTTGCCTGTTAAAATTATTTGTTGTTAAATAATTCTTGTTGTGTAAGGGATATAAGCCCTTAGACTTTGCCCCGTGAAGGGGAAAGTATAATATTTGGCTCTTTTGGCCCAAATATTTGAACTTTTTTTACATGTTAAAAAATTTACGAAGAAAAAAAAAAAAACATGGCTGAGCCAGCGATATGTCGGCTGTCGTGCGACAACGACGTAGAAGTTGTGAGGAGCGCTACAGCGAAATTAACACACATTGATAACACAAACACCACCACAAACAAGGTAAACAAAGACACCAATGATACCAATAAGAACTCTAATTTGGAAATAAATGACAGTAACAGCGACTAACGAAAATACAGATAACAAAAAAGAAAATAACAAATACAACAACAATATCAACACCACTAACATGAAAACAAATAGCGACAACACCAACAGCAACAATACCAACTGCACTGAGAACAACGGTGGCAACAAAGACAACAATGATAACAGCGACAGTGCTTACAACAACACCAACACAAACAACGACAACAACACCCCCAACGAAAACAAGAAGAACACTTTCGCTGCGGCAGCAGCAAAAAAGAGGCCATGCTTCAACATGGACCTCTCAAACAAAGATGAAAAGTTGGCCCAGGCATGGAAGCTCATCAAGCAAGAGCAAACCTGGGCCAAGTTAACTGTCCTGGTAGAAGCTATTGAGGCAGTGGAGCGCAGAACGGTGCATTATAGATGCATCTCAGCACAAACCAAAAGGGCAGCGTTAATCCCAAGAAGATGTCGAAGTCGCGCTGAGGTGCATCAGAGAAGACACCCAGTACATAGAGAGGGGCAGACAGTACGGCACCATTTCGGTGTTGTCAAATCAGAAGCCCTCGCTATGAAACACGCTAAGACTCCCTGCAAAACCAGCAAGGCCATATTGTACCCCTCACACATGGGAAAAAGAACGGCCCGTGTCCGCATTCCCAGAATCCCACCAGAACTTGACATGTGGTGGCTTCTGGGATGTGTGATTGTGGAGGGGACGGATACAGTCCCTATAGAAGTGACCAGAACAGCCAGAGAGGACTGGTCCGGGGTTGACCTGGAGATCCTTCTCCAGATCAGGCCCAAGAATGTGAAGACAAACCCGGACCACATCCGCCTGCAGAATGGGACGGTCATTCACATTATGACCGAAGGCAAAAGGCCGCAGTGTTTTGTTTGTGGGGAAAAAACCCATTTGCGAGCCTTCTGCCCTCAACTGCTGAAAGAGGAAAGGGGTCAAAAGGCTCCACTGCTGCCGAGGCCGGGCGAGGACTACAACCACACCAGCACCGGCAAAACCACCACCAACAACACCAATAGAAAGACCACCACCAACATTGACCACCGAGAGGGGAAACGAGGAAAGCTGTCAAATTCCCCCTCCCCCCAAAAAATACACACACCAATAAAACCATAAACTTACATACCGACACACTTACAGACACAGACCGCTCATCTACTAGTAGTTAAAATGAGGGAAAACCAAAATCCCCCAAAATACAAAAAAGGAAACACAAAAAGAAAAAAAAAAAAATCAACAAAGCACAAAAGCACCCACAATAAAAAAACGCAGACACCACCCACGCAAACATCTCTCCAATAACACCAACATCAACACCACCATCACCATCACCAGAATCCCCCAAACGGAAACAACCGAAACAGACGCAAGAACAAATATACACACAAACATCTGAAATCACAGACACCGCACTCACAACAAGCACAGATACAACCGAAACAACACCACCAAAACCATCACCACCACAGCCACGCAAACGAATAAAATTACACCAACAAAACATACAAAACTTCGTGCTCGTCAGGAGGGCTAACAAGGAACTGATGGCCCTCGTATCACCAAGTGAAAATATACAAAAATAGGAGGGGGGGGATATTTAAATTGAGCACATTTTGCGTGCCGGGAGATTTGGTTCTGGTGCGAATGTCGCTCGACATATTCAAAGAAATATGAGACAGCTATCCTCGGGACGTGGGAGCCCCGAACGTTAAACCCACTTCAAGACTTTAAAAAGGGGTTCCCAAAAGAAACCCCACCAACTATGGAGGTCGAACAACCCGACCTTCACAAGAGCCCGGAAGGTAAGTAAACCTTCCTCTCTCTCTGTTTTACCTGCCAACATGGCCGTATTAAGAGTAGGATGTTTAAATGTTCGAGGCCTGGGATCGTCCTGGAAGCAGGGTCACCTGCTCAACGACCTCAGGTCTATAGAAATGGATGTAACTGCAGTCAGCGAGACCAGAATTTCCGACACGCGCGCACTAGCCCCCATTTTCGACGACTATCAGATCTTTGCATCTGTTAGCCGGCCGGGAATGGGAGGCGAGGTGGCAGTGGTGTTTAGGAAAGGCCTGGATCTCGAGGTAAGGTCGATCTTCCGGGACCCGGACGGGAATTTAGTGGTCCTGGACGTGAACAATAACGAAGATGGTGCCTTTAGACTGGTGGCCGTCTATGCTCCTACTAGGGCAGGACGGCCGGACTTCTTTAGACGCCTGGAAGCCTTTCTGAGTACGTCTCGCCCTTTACTGTTAGCGGGGGACTGGAACGGCTTCTTAGATGCACACTGGGACTGTGTGGGAGTATCCGATAGGAGCGGGGGTGCAAAAGCCTCAAGCACCTACTCAGTCAGTTCCAATTGTCTGACAGGCACCGACTAGATTTCCCTAATGCGCCAGTGTGGACCTGGGCTAACCGCATAGGGTCATCTAGATCGTATATAGACAGGATATTCATTCGGAAAATAGACAGAAATAGTGTAAGCTGTCCACGTTTTGAAACCGTCGCCTATTCAGATCACAAGTTTGTGATCTGTATGGTCGACCTAGATAAGACGCGTAGGTTAGGACCTGGTTACTGGAAGCTAAACATGTCATTTCCGGCACGTAAGGCTTACAGAGAGCAGGTCAACAATTTAGTTAAGAAAAAGTTGACAGAGGGTGTCGTCAACAATAGATGGTGGGGGGTTCTCAAAAGAGAGATTAGAGTAATGTCGATAGAGTTTAGCAAAGAAGTAGCGTTAGAGAAACATAGAAGGAGGGGCAGTTGGTAGATAAGTTAGACGAGGCTATTGTAGTGGCATTGCAACTGACGTGCTAGCGGCGAGAATGGCATTAGACCATTTCTTCAATGCGAAAGACGAAGGTTACATTGTCAGAGCTAAGGCGCGTGCTCTGAGAAACGAGGGAACCAAAGCTGTTCGATAAGCCGCGTGGCAGAGGCGCAGCGTGGTAATCAAACCACGATTCGGTGTTTGACGGACCGAGACGGGCACGAGCTGAGCGATTCCAAGAGGATGTGTGAGGCCTTTCGCCAACATTTGGCTCGGTTTTTCGGGGAAAGTGGCGGGTCAGAGATGGTGGCGGACTTCAGTCCCTACCTCGATGGCTTGCCGCAACTCTCGACGGCTGACGCTGGGCGCCTCGAAAGGCCAATTATTTCTCCGAGATTCAGGATGCCCTTGTCGGCTGCATGAGGCGAAAGTCATCCGGTTTGGATGGTCTTCCCTACGAGCTTTACGTAAATATGCCAGACTTGTTCTCCAATCTCTTCGAAGCCCTCTACTGAAAACTGGCTGCAAAACGAGAGTATTCCCAATTCTGTGAGCCGGGGCGTAGTGACGCTGATAAGGAAAGACGAGAACAAGAGGGACACATTAGACAATTTTAGGCCCATAGCTCTGCTCCACACATAGTTTAAGATTTTGGCCAGGGTGTTAGCTAAGAGGTTGGCGCTTGTCGTCGAGGATTTGGTTGGAGAGGCGCAAACTTGCGCAATCCCAACCAGGTCCATACACGACAAACTCCACCTAATGCGATACATCATAGAGAGGGTAGGGTGTAAACCTGGCTTCGGTGGGGCTCTGATTAATTTAGATCAATCGAAAGCATTCGATAGGGTCGACCATCGGTACCTGGAGGCTGTCCTCAAGGCGGCTGGCTTCGGACCCGTCTTCAGAAATTGAATCGCTGCAATGCACAGCGGCACCTGCTCGATGGTCAAAATTAATGGCCACCTCTCAGAACCGTTTCAGGTCTCCCGATCGGTCCGGCAAGGGTTCCCTCTCTCCTCCCCTCTGTACGCATTGACTCTCGAGCCTTTACTGCGGAAGCTGGAGCTGTTGCAGGGAATCCCGCTCGAACCAGGACGCGGAATGGCTGTGTCGACTTATGCGCACGACATCACCGTGATGGTGTCGGACACCTCACAAATCGAGGTAGTCGGCAACTTATTGGAGGAATATGAAAGGTTGACGGGAGCAAAACTTAACCCGGAAAAGTCGGTGGGCTTGCAACTCGGCACCTGGAGAGGCAAGTCCATGCCGTCCAACAGCGGCGTTAGGCGCTGGACGGACGGACCGGTAAAGTTGCTAGGGGTTTGGTTCGGGCCAGACCTCCAGGTGGATAAGAATTGGGACGAGGTGACAGGGAGGGTAGCCAGTCTCACCCAGAAATGGGCTGGGATGAAACTATCACTGAAAGGTCGGGCGGAGGTGGCGAATGCATACATCGCGTCCGTCATCTACTACCGTCTGCCCGTCGTCCCTTTCCCCCGTTCGCGCCTCGCCATCTTGGAGCGGCTCCTCTTCAAATTCTTGTGGAGGGGTCACGTTCCGCTGGTGAGGCGGTCCATCTGCTGCCAGCACCCTCTACGTGGAGCGCCGGGCATGCCGTGGCTAATGATGCGCAGGCACGCGCTGAGGTTGCGGCAGATCCAGATATTCTGCCTAAACGGTGAACAGGTGTGGTCGCCGTTTATCCGACGGGCCTTTCCGCAGCTCGTTTCTTTGACTGAGTTGCAGTCCTGAGTCAAGAAGAGACCGAGACTGGGTGACTGGCATCTGGAACGTTGCCAAGCACTCACTGCCCTCTACCAAGTGGGCAATGCGGTCAGTGGAACTTCCAGTCTCGAGTTCTATTGAGGATTAGTGGTGGGCAATTGCGATGACGCACTCGGAGAGACTCTGCGAGTCAACGAAATCGAACTAACCAGTCTGAACCGGAGGACTTTCGAGCAGGGGACGATTGATAATTTCCCAAAATCCCTCGCTTGGCAGTGCTACCGGGGGGCACTGCCGGTTCGAGATAAACTCTACAGGCACGGAATTCCTGTCAGACGGACCTGCCCGAGATGCGCGCAGAGCGACGAAACCGTTCTGCACGCACTCGTCCAGTGTCCGTGCATTACTGACATGTGGAGTTATGTTGAACAGCTGTTGTCGCGTGTAGAACGGATCCCGCTATCGCCCGAGTCCATAGTGAAGATCGACCCGCCGCCTTCTTCTGGCCAGGAAGGGCAGGCAATTTTCCTCTGTCTGGTGGCAGTAGAGAAAGAGGTTGTATGGGGGACGTGGTTGAAAGGACTGAAGCCAGATACTTTTCTCTTCGGCCAATCCCTCATCAACTTTTTCAAGTTTCGCTTGGAAAGGAAGGTGAGGGTGGAGAGAGAAGTGCTTCCCCCCAGTACATTTTCTGAAGGTGAATGTGGCGAGAAAAGCTCGTGTGAGTGGGCCTACTCTGGTCATGCGGCTGTAGGTAGGTAAATTTGAAGAGGAGAGGGGTGCCCTTCCAGGGTGCTCTCGAAGCGTCGGATCGTTCAGGACTGGTGGGGTACCTGAGCGAACCCTAGGTGGTCATCACCTCTATTGGGGAATGTTTTCTTGTTACTTTATTGTCACTTTGTTATTGTTACTTTGTTATTGTTATTCATATTGTTTACTCGATTTTTCTGTAAAACCCCACTGTCCCAGTCTTTTGTATTGTCCCCTATATGTCGGCCCTTGTGTCCAATAAATGAAATCATTATTATTATTATTATGGCGGTGGATTGGCAGTATCGGTAGAGGGTCGGAGGCCATGCTTTGACGCATAGAGTTACGGCCCTTTCCATTCTAAGTTCAAATCCCGCCGAGGTTAACTTTGCCTTTCATCCTTACGGGGTCGATAAAATAAAGTACCAGTAATGTAATGGGTAATTGCTGGCCATGTGCCAAAAGTAGAAACAATTATTATTATTACACTCTGCTTAGTTCTACACCTCTATACTTACTGGAAACTATGCATCGAGTGCTCACTGTGGTGAACCTACAGTAACTGGACATTACAATCCCTATATATATATACATAGGGATTGTGACGTTAACGAGTGTAAATTTTACTCATTTACTAGGTGTATTATAGCTCTAACTAAATAACAGTTCGTGTGTGTGTGTTTGGTGTTCAAGATATGAACGAAGATCATAATATCGAGCTCAGGAGAGGCCGGAATCTCAAATATAAAGGAATGTAACAAACTAAACTAATACATTTGGTCTCGCTCTACCTGAAAAAAAGAATCTACTTTAGAAATCGATTCAGTTTAATTACATTAACATGGGAATGACAATGACGGCAACCACTGCGGAAATGTGAAGATATTAAACAATTGATCAAAACAATGTTGTTTTCACAATATAATACCTACGATTCATAATTCTATACAGGTGAATGTTTTATCCCAGGCAATATATTACACATTTACAAGATTAGTGAACTGAAAGGCAATATACGTAGCTTATAAAATTTGATTATTAGGAGATATAGCATACAAAAGGCTGTCTCAAATTTAATAAAAACTACGAATCAATATGAATATATATATAGTACAGAGCATAATTTGTTGAGAATAACTTTTACTTTTAATATTTTATAAAACCAAAATTTCCTTTTAACACCTCCTCGGTAAAATTTGTTCTAAGTGGCTGAGAAATTGAGGTGTGAATATTGTGGTTTTCACTCCTGTCGCAGCATAGCCAACGAAATATTCACAGTGAGGCAGGTTTTAAAAAAGTCGGGGCTGCATTGCCAAGAGGTGTATCCTAGTTTCGTAGACCTCGAAAAGGCATATGACCACAGGACATGCTTTGGAAGGTTGTTCAATGGTATGGGATAGATAGACAGCTTCTTGTCTCATACGAATGCCCTATTATTTGTGTTCGGATAAATGGTGCTAAGTCGAACCATATGGTGATTGGACCCCGCCAATAGTACATTCCATTTTATAATCTTCATGAACAGAATTGACATGAGCAGCCGGTTTGACAGTAGTATCAAGACTGGCGGGTATAGGATCAGTCGGTGGAAATTTGCGGATGATATGATATTACATAGCTCGTCAGAATGGATGCTCCGACATGCACTTGATAGGATTGGTGCCGAGTGCTACACAGTAGGAATGAAAATCGGCGTTGCGAATAATAAGACACACCACCTCTCACAGACGCCTGCACACAGCACTCTACAAGTATATGTAGTCTTACTGAATCAGGTGGAAAAAAGTAAGTATCTTCGGACTGTGTTCACTCGTGTGGAAAGCAGGAGGCTTAATTAAGTGTAAAAATTGCCGAAGCTGCTACAGCTTCAATACTCGGTCATCAGAAGAACGTTGGTAGTTGTAAAAGCCAAACTCACACTCTTCAATTCGGTAATCATACCCATACTTACCTATGGTTATAAATCTTGGTAATGACAGAACAAATACAATCGTGAATACAAGCGGTCGAAACGTGTTCCCCCGAAGGATCTTTGGGGTGAAGTTACTCGATAGAGTGCGTAGCTCGGAGACCAGAGAATCGCTCCAGAAAGATCCGCTACTTCTCAAAATTAGGAGATGATAGCTCCCATATTACGGACATGTGGTAAAATGTCACAGGAAAGAACCACTGGCCAGATTTTACGAGCAAAACCAACCAAGATAACATCCCTAAGCTAGGTTCGTCTCGATTGATCAATTGGAGGTGGTTGCTTCTGACAGGGCCCTCTGAAAGGCGTGCTTGGGGACTCTGTTTCTCACAGTAAAGGGGTATTTTTCACTTAGTCTCATTGTTGGATAGTTATCATAGCAGTTTTCTGGCAGCTACAATTACTAAGTATAACATATATTTAGGCTCAAATAAGTAATGTGAATAAAACAATAAAATTTGAGTTGGTTGAGAAAAAGCAGTTCCCTTTCTGTTTCATTTCACTTCATGCTTGTTACAGCACGAGGAAATGTTATCAATGTATTTGTAAAAATTGAAACCCCTCCACAAAGGAAAACAAATAGACTGCACCTATAAATTTCCTTTACTAACGGACGGTAGGAGACTAGTCCAAGCAACACAGCCTGAGTGGCGAAGATAATGAATTCACATGAAGATTTAGAAACTGTCATGCGTTACATTTACATGGCACAGAAGAAAATGAAAAAATAACCATATTAAACATGTACGAATACTTATGAAATAAGCATTGAAAGAATATAATTGAGAGAAATATAGGTGACCTACCTCATAAAAGACGGCAGCTGGCATTACCATGACAGCTACTAAAATATCTGCTACAGCCAATGAACATATAAAGAAGTTTGTCGCACATTTTAAGCTGCGTTCTCGGTACACACTCATTACAACTAGAACGTTCCCAAAAACAGTTAATAGCGGGAAGACAGCGAGTATGAGTTTCCAATATTTTAATCCTACTTCTTCGGGGGATAACACATCGGTGTTCGAAGAATTCCAGCAGAAAGTCTCATTCCAGTCACAGAGCCATACGCTATCGTTGTATATCACTAGAGAATCAGTTGTCATTGATGAAACATTTCTAGCGGCAGATGAGTTGTGTAGATTGGAAAGATTGGTAGAGGAAACAGGGCTTCCGGGTATGCCATTGTGATCGTGTACGTGCCTTTGCGGCGACTCTCCTACTCCAGATAAAATATCAACAGGATCTGTACCAAGAAGTCCTTCAAAAAAATCAGGGGATGGCGGGGTTTCTGGTTCTTTATTATCGGACGGTGCCAAAAGTTTTTCAAGAAGTTTGCTTCCTCCATTATAAGTCACCGTGGCCATTTTGGTGGTTAAAGTTTGAACGGAGGAAGTTTTGTAGAAATCCATTTTGTAGAGTATCGTTGCAATATCTATATCTGCAAATAGATTACGATACTAATATAGTTTTTCAAAGATGGAGCATGGATATACACAGTTAACGATGGTATACTATATCCATATCCAGAGCGTCTATTATTTCGTTTGTTATAATTCAATGCAAATCATTCGATTTGATATCCATTAGTGTCAATTTCTCTGGATTGCAATAAAGAAAGAAAGCAAAATATCTTCAGGTTCTATGTTTGATGACGCTTATAAGAATACGAAAAAAAAAATGTGTGAAGAACTGAAATCTTGATAGTGAGTATGAATGAAGGCATATAAACATATGTCTCGTTCTTTTAATCAAATTATTTCATTCGTATTTAGAACAGTATATAAAAATATAAATGTATATATATAATTTTGTTCATACTATTAATTTTTCCATAAGACGAATTTACTGTGTATGGAAAGTTCTAGTCGAGAAACTGTTTTAGGAAAGTGGGATTGTTAGGAACTTTGGATTCAATTATAACATTAATATATATTTTAAAATAAAACCCGTTTAATATATGAATATATATAACGACTACTTTCAGTTATACAGATGTTCTTCATTTACTGATTATTATCGCCCTCATCTTCGACGTCGCCTTCAGTTTGAGAACAGACGGCATTGGACATATATGACGTTAGCTAAACTGAATTTCATACTGAATGGCTAACTTACGTGCAATTCGACAGCTCAGTTTTCCACAATTGTTTCTGTTATAAACAAAGTGATCAGCGGGTTTGTCCATTGCGTTAGGCGAGACGGCATTCTTAATACACAAAACAGGAGAAATGTATAAACTTTCTTGTGGAGATATTTTCTTCCAAGCTAGGGTAAGAGCTAAGTTAATATGGGTAAATGGTGCAAGATAAAGATGGCGGTTGATTTTTAAAGATTTTCTCGGTGAGCTTTTTGGTGCGATTTTCTTTTTCAACCGCAACATGACGTAGTCATTTAGTTACGGAGTTATATCAACGTTAACACCGAAATGCTGTATAGATATTGTAGTCAATTATCACAAAATCTTCCATCGATATAAATAATATACTAGAAAGTAATTCATGAAAGAGATCGTTCCAGATTAAAATTCCCTTTCGCGACATTCACTTCGGTCTTAACAGAAACTTTAACAATAATTTTATTCAAATATCGCTTTATCTAAAATACAATATATTTTATTTTATAATGGATGTTCTTTCCGACAATTTAAATGTCATTAAAATCAATCAAGATTATCTAATTATACGTTCTGTATAAAGACGTTTACTATTCGATATTAATGTTATCACTAGCATTTGGTTCAATATAATATATAAAAGATGAATATAACAGAACTCTAATTATTTTATAGTTGATGCTATAAATTAATAGTATACTACTTTGCAAAATATATTCGTAGTTTTAAAAGTATTTCCTTCGTGAAAATAATCATATTTTTCATTGAGTGAATGTTTAGACCAACATGAAATATTTGCTGACTTTGATATTTTTAGGTAGGCTAATGATAATTATTATGGAATGAATTTGATGAATCTAATGAATATATTGTATTTACTGACTGTGTTGAATATTATTTACATCAGTAATAGATCTAGAAACACTTTCAAGTCACATGAATCACTTTAAAAGAGGGGAGATATTAAAATGTTTCAAATGCATTTAGACTAACCATGTGAAAGACTATTAATTTGGATAAAGTTTCAAATCATTAAACCAAACATTTCAATGATTTAGACAATGGTAATGTAAATATTGATGATTTACTTTCATTTATAATAATGTTAACAAGATCGAAAGTGATTTATGTATATTTCAAATATACTTGCTATTGATTTTACACTTGAAAAACTATTTCGAGTAAATATTTGAATATAACACATTTAGAAATATCTTTTAACCCAGTTTAAGCAAAATAGTATCTTCGTCCTATTGAAATATAAATATTCAGTTGATTAGATGTTTATGTCACTAACTAAAATTTCATGATTTTAACTCGTTTACTACAAAATATTACATACATTTATATTCTTTTACCGCTTTCCGTCATTTAACTTCGGTTATGCTATGAGTGAAAGTCTTCAAAATGTTTGATATTTGGATGATTTATTTTCATGAAACGGTTTATTTCACTTTAAATAATGCTAAAGAATTAAACTTTCAATAATCATTGAAACACCAGTAATCTTCTGAAGAATTATTGGGATGGAAATGAAATTATACCACGCAGGATAGAAAAATAAAACATTAATATAGAGACTTTGATATAGTCTTCACTTAATCTTTCATTTTGTAATATGAATCCATTTTCTTGCCGACATTATCTCTTTATAGAGGTTTTACACACCAGTTTCTCCCCATTTATTCGTATATACATATATGTACATGTGTATATATGTATAGATCAAGATATCGTTGGTTATGGACACTGATATGTATTTTCTTCCATTGAAGCTTAAACTTTTATCTAAATAATGTAGTCAAGTCACATTTATAGTAGATTCGCAAATGTGTAAATAGTTTCCCTGTACATGTCATCGTAGATTGAAAAAGTGAACTCTTATTCTTGCAAAACAATTTAATTACTCTGTAGTCATTGTTAAAAATATCAGCTTCGAGTTTTTGCTTGTTCTTTCATTGAAGTGGACGTTCTGAAAGTAAACCAAAAAATATGTATAAGTTTGTAAGTATGTATGTATTTATGTATATACGTATGTATGGATGTATATGTATACACTGTTATGCAACATCTAATATCTGACTCGAAATTGTGTTACAAGTAAAGAGAAATTGAGGATGCTCCAGTGGAAGAGCAAGAGACCAGATCTTACATAGCTTTTAAACTTAATCATGAGAAAAACATAATGGAATGACAATAAATAAGAATAAATGACGTTTGTATTCTGCTCTAAATAGAAATAACGATTAAAATTATAGTAATAATAATAATACTAATACTAATAATACTTTCTTTATTAACCACAAGGGTTTACGTAAAGTGGACAGTACAAGACAAATCAGGACGGTACAAATGGGCATTTCTGCGTGTAAAAAAACAAAAAACAGAGGATGTAACAAAAAAAAAAAACAATGAAAAATTCCCCAATAGGGGGGAAGAATTCCAAGGGACATTTGTGGAGAAAGCCCAT
>OZ024740.1:198398081-198403081 GCA_964016885.1 Eledone cirrhosa
CATCCTGCAGGACTAAAAACAAAACCTGTCAAAGGGCAAAGGAGCTCTTAAGAGTCAATGGTCATCCAAAATCACCCGGAGAGATGACCCCGCATGCAGTTTTCCCACGATTATGTCTGTTGGCGGCCCGCGTTCCACATACCTTATCCCGTGCAACACCGAGTACCACTGCTAGTTATATATATTTCAAGGGCACCAACATTTAGGTACGCTCTCATCAAATAAAATACAAAAAATGTTTTATAAATAATGTTTCTACTTTTGGCACAAGGCCAGCAATTACCCAGTACATTACTGGTATTTTATGTTATCGACCCCGTAAGGATGAAAGGCAAAGTTAACCTTAGAGGGATTTGAACTCAGATCATAAAGGGACGTAACTATGCTGGAAAGCATGTCCGACCCTCTACCGATACTGCTAATTCACCCCTCTTGTTTTATAAATATTAACATACCAAAAACAAGAACTTATCCTTTTAAGTTCATTTTGGATATATATAATAAAATAAATATTATTTTATAAAGATAGTTTCCATGTATTAATATCATTGATATTATACTCCAGAAGAAAATCTGTAGAGGGCTTCGAATCTGTTATAAATAAATGTGTTGAATAACCAACAAATTAAATATCTCTTTGATTATATATATATACTGGGGGGGGGGGGGTCCGTCCGGCTGGCCGCCGACTAGGTATACCGGCATTTTATCTTTTCAGGAATCCCCCCTACACTCTAGTGCAAAGATACCACACGCCCTCTCAAGTTAGCGAAGGTGGGGTGGGGTTAACGTGCTCTGATGTTGGGTTTGAACAGTTTTTAGGATTCGCCAGTTCAGCAGCCAGTACGTTAACGAAAATTGAAAGTTACAACAATAAAGGCTGAACAGAGAACACATTTTTTAGAAACGATAATTTGTACAACCATAATGTAAATTCCAAGTAACAGAAGATATTTAAATTACATTGTTAGAGTCTCAGAGTATACAATATGTTTTGTTCGGCCAACAGGAGCAAAGTTGAAGAGATTGTTTGGTGAGCTCACCCTAGAGCATCCTACATACAATTGACCATGGAAGAATCACTGTACTCGTAGCGCGTCTCACGGAGAAACTCTGTAGACGTTGACCTCTGGACACTCCTGTTAGAAGCAGGTAAGCTGTAGTTACTTAGAGGCCTACAACCAATCTCCAGGACACTGTTTTCAAGACAAATGAGCGCCTAATTGAAAACGACATCGTATGTTACGTTCGGATTGTGTCTGCATGTGCGGAGGTGGATGTCCTCAGCTAGACTTTCGCGGTGGTGGTTCGGCGAGATCGCAGTTGTACAGCATAATAGCAAAAAGTTTTCGCAGCAGAGAAGGGACTTTAGCAGTTGCTGCTTCTTGCAGGGTGAGGTGCCAATGGCTGTCATTGTGTAACATACCACGCATCTGGCAAGCCAAATGGTAAGTGGAACATTGATGGCCATTGATGTTTCTCAGATCTTAGAAAAACTGTGGCCCTCTAACCTCGAACAGTAACAATGACGGTAAGCCGTCTGTGCTTTCGTGAAATAAATAGGTTTTTGTTTTTGTGTATGCAAAAAATCTGTAGACGAAGATATATATTAAAATAACAGATTAAAGTTTAAGCAAAGAATCGCTGCTTTCACCTTTAACGGGATCTTCTGAAACTTAAAAACTCAGAAGTAAATATTTCGAAAAACGTTATTTAATGCATACCAGTAATGTACTGGGTACTTTGCTGGCCTTGTGCCAAAAGTAGAAACAGTTATTTAATGCAGACAGCAGACATACAGACTAAGAAAAAGAGGGGGCATGTTGTGCGACGTCATAAGAAAAAGTGAGGAATGGCGTTTAACCGGAAGTGTAGACATTTTAAATGTTAAAGAAGTGAATATTTAAATAATGTCTTTAATCTTTTAATAGAATTCAGTAGACTAAAATACCCTCAAGTTTTTACTTGGAAAAAGTTACATCTATTTTGCAAATTTGGTGCTGTTTGGTCCAGCCGATTGGCGGAGAGTTTGTTACCTACATACGGCCCTCAGCTTTATAGTATATATATATATATATATATAAATCAGAATGAATTCAATTTGAAATTGATAGGGCCAATACTCAACAGAGTACTCGATAATTGGTGTCTGGAACTAACTGTTGAAACGGCAAGAGCTCAGCCGTTGGGGTCTTTATGTATATATATATATATATTTATACACACACACACATAAACACGAACACATTTATACACACACACGCACACATATGTATATATATATATATATATATTCGTATATATTCGTATATTCGTATGTGTGTGCTCATATACAGAGATTATATAAAATGCAAATATCTTCAAGGACGTTAAATTTCATACGAAACCCAAGACCTTCGGCCAAAAATCTAAACGTTAAAAGAGAAATTGACCACTAATTTCTTCATTATTCTTAGCGTAACTGGTGAAGCCTCTGTCTCTATCTCACGCCCTTTCGCTCACACTCTCCTATTCTCTCTCTCTCTTTCTCTCTCTCTTTCCAATTTCCGAGCTCATCTTCACCTGATCCTTGGAATTTAGTTTAATGACTCGCAATAAAGTTGCCAGTGATATTGTCATAAGAAAACATGCTACAAGGGTTATTAGTTTACTACTTTTTGATAGAATTTCTGCATGGAGGAAATATGTTAATGATCCATTTGATTTTCATAGGAGTCTGGCAGCATAGGTGTCTCTGTGACTTAGTTAAGGTATTCCACCCAGATAATATTCAATCGACATTTTAATGCATTGGACATAGACCTCTATAGACCTCTATAGAGATGATGTGCTGACTATATCTAACAAGAAAAATTGACACAATTTAAATGAGCAATGAAATATTACCTAATTAGTATATTAATCTCAGTAGGTCTTCGATTCAATGTCAGAGGAAATAATTAATTTGTAAGATCTTAGCCTATCTCCTTAATGAATGCAAGCGCAAATGATACCGAAATAAAAGCCCAAATAGTACACAAAGTTGACCCCACTATTGTGTAAGTTTTACCTGCAATTTGTTTCCCTACGCTGAGTTCATCTGCAAAATTGCAGTGGCCTTTGCCTTCCCACTATGTCAGCAACAGAAGAAGAGCTGCTTGCTTGCGTAACTCCATAAAAAATGTTAATACTTGTCTGCACAATCAAAAAGACCTTTCCAGGAAGCAACATCTTGTCATCATGACTGAAATAAATAAATATATATATATATATATATATATGTAGTACACTGGAAGTTAATATCCGTAGTGGGAGAGCACTCAGTCCATGGGACGAGTTAGGTAGAAGTGGTTACACAACAGTTAGTTCACCATACTGAGAACAATTGTTTCACCTTAGCGGATCCTCAGCTCGTAATGGACATGGTTATATATATATATAAATGTTTATATATATATAAATGTAATCTAAGTTTTTCGAATATTAATAATAATATTCGGTTCGTTTGCAATTATGCAAACAACCCTAATTTTTAAAGCCATGTCAGTAGAATGAGCCCCTCATTCTTGCTCTAATGTTGGCATGTAAACAGAACTTTATATATATAGGAAAACTTGAACCGTTAAGGTATGTTCCTTGGTTATGTCAAACTTTATAAAATACACTTCGTGTATCTGATGAAAGCTTACCAAAGTTTTGGTACCCTTGAAATATATATAATAGAATAAAAATGGTTTTATAAATATAGTTTCCATTTATTTAATATCATTGAGTATATATAGATATATCTTCTATTTCTAATTCTTCATTTTAATTTATATATATCACCATGCAACAACACAGCACTCCATTTTTCATACATATATGCTTTCCCCTTCACTGTGACCTGTCTTTTTCTCTTCCCTTACTGCTATCCTCTATCTCTCTCTCTCCTTCTCTCCCTTAATTTCACTCACCCTCTCTGCTAGCCTCTTCCCCATACTTTCACTCACTCACTCTCTGCTACTCACCCTGCCTCTCACTCCATCGTCCCACACCGTACGAAATTCTTTCCTCGCTCACTTTCGCACGTCCAAGATATGTATTGGTCTTCTCGTCAATATTCGCAAGTTCTTCTGTTCAAAATTAATCATTGACTTGATTTTCTCATTTTTTCCTCTCTTTACGTTGCCTCGCCATTCGTGTTTGTTTACCTGTCTCTCTTTCTTCACCCAACTCTTTTTATACCAATAACTTATTTTAGTTATTGTATCGCGCTAGCCTGAGGTATCTAGTCTGTAATGCGAAGAAATACGTATGATGGCTAGTAGACCACTGATGATGGATAGTCCAGGCTTCTATTTCTAATTCTTTATTTTAATTTATATATATCACATTTGCAACAACACAGCATGCCATTTTTCATTCCTATATTTATATATATATATTAAAATAACAGATTAAAGTTTAAGCAATTCTTTGCTTTGAACTTTAATCTGTTATTTTAATATATGTTTGCTCTGTGGTTCTTATATATTTGATATATATTTATCCTTATCAAGCCCTCTTTGGATTTTAGTTTTCACATTTATTATTATTATTATTATGGAGACTGGAAGGTCTTCAGGCGCTCACGGCCCTCAACCAGTCGGGAAATGTGATCGGTGGAAACTCCTCCTTGCGTTCTATAGAGGATTAGTGGAGGGGAAGAGCGACGACATACTTGGGGAAACTCAAGGCGTCGACGAAATTCAACTAGCCAATCGTTTCGAAAGGACTTTCGGGCCGGGGCCTATGGACAATTTCCAGAAATCCCTGGCCTGGCAGTGCTACCAAGGAGCTTTGCCAGTTCGGGATAAACTCTACAGGCACAGAAGATCGTCAACCGGGCATGACCGAGATGCGCGCAGGGCGACGAAACTGTCTTGCTCCCACACGTCCAGTGTCCGAGCATTGCTGACTTGTGGGATTATGTCGAACACCAGCTGTCGCGTGTAGAACGGATCCGCCTATCAGCTGAGTCCATCGTGAGGATTGCCTCG
>OZ024740.1:198413081-198418081 GCA_964016885.1 Eledone cirrhosa
AATCTTAATTCCAGGTTTGAACACAGCCAATTGTCTTCTTCTTCTTCTACTTCTACTTCTACTTCTACTTCTATTTCTTCTTCTTCTTCTTCTTCTTCTTCTTCTTCTTCTTCTTCTTCTTCTTCTTCATCTTCTTCTTCTTCTTCTTCTTCTTCTTCTTCTTCTTCTTCTTCTTCTTCTTCTTCTTCTTCTTCTTCTTCTTCTTCTTCTTCTTCTTCTTCTTCTTCTTCTTCTTCTTCTTCTTCTTCTTCTTCTTCTTCTTCTTCTTCTTCTTATTATTATTATTATTACAAGGGTGTCCCAATTCGTCCCTGTTGTAGGCATTGACTCTAACCATTACAGCAAAAACTGGAGAAGTTGAGGGGCGTCCCGCGCGAACTGGGATGCGGACGAACCGTGTCAGCATATGCTGAAAACGTCACCGTAGTGGTATCGAATACCAAACACATCGAGGCAATCGGCACTACATTAAGAAAATACGAGGCGGTGACAGGAGCAACGATTAACCAGGAAAAGTGGGTGGGCCTGCGGCTCGGCACCCGGAGAGGTTTGTTCATGCCGTCCAACAGCGTCGCCGGACACTAGACCGTTTAAATTGCTAGGGGTCTGGTTCGATCCGGACTTCCAGACGGACAAAAACTGGCACGAGGTGACGAGCAGGGTGGCCTCTCGCTCCCAGAAATGGGCCGAGAGGAAGCTAACCCCAAAAGTCGAGCGGAGGTGGCAAACGCGTACATCGCGTCCGTCACCTGCTACCGCCTGACCGCCGTGCCTTGTCCTAAGCCTCGCCTGACTGCATTGGAGAATTTGCTCTTTCGCCTTTTGTGGAAGGGACGTGCTCCAATGGTCAGGCGGTCCATTTGCTGTCAACACCCGCTCCCTGGAGGGTAGGCATGCCGTGGCTGATGATGCACAGACATGCGCTCAGGCTACGCCATCTCCACCTCTTCCTCAACGGTGATCAGGTGTGGTCACCGTTTGCTTGACGCCCCCCCCCCCCCCCCCCAAAGCTCGTCTCCTTGACGGAGCTACATTCCTGAGTCGAAGCGAAGCCGAAGCGACGACCAAGCAGGCGATGCGATCGGTGAAAGCCCTTCTTTGGTATTCTATAGAGGGTTAGTAGAGGGAAAGAGCGGAGATTCTGGGCGTCGACGAAAATCAACTAGCCAATCTCTTCAGGATAACTTTCGGGCCGGGGCACATGGATAACTTCCAGAAATCCCTGGCCTGGCAGTATTACCGGGGAGCTTTGCCAGTTCGGGATAAACTCTACAGGCATGGAAGTGCCGTCAGCCGGGTCTGTCCGAGATGCTCGCAGGGCGACGAAACCATCCTGCACGCACTCTTCCAGTGCCCGATCATTGCTTCCTTGTGGGTTTATGTCGAACACTTGCAGTCGCGTGTAGGATGGATCTGGCTATCAACTGAGTCCATCGTAAGGATTGCCCCGCCGTCTACCTTTTGCCAGGAAGGGAAGGCAGTTTTTTTCTGCCTGATGGCCAAGGCGAAGAGGTCGTTTGGTGTACATGTTTGAAAAGGCTTACCTGTTCGATGATGCTCTGATTAAGTTTTCAAATTTTATTTGAAAAGGAAAATCAGGGTGGTGATGGAAGTCCTCTCTTTCCAGCAATTTGTTGAAAGATGGGTGAGAGAGAGGCAAGCATGGCTCGACTGAATGGGCCTATTCTCAGTATGTGCCTGTAAATTGGAGATGGAAAACTGGGAGAGGGCACTTACCCTGGTGGTCAGGGTCACCGTGGCTTTTCTACACGAGTCACCCTCGGAGGTGCCTCCCCCCTATTGGAGAATTTTCGTTTGTTTCTTTTTTTGACATTTCCTTTGTTTTTTCTTTACACGAAGGAATGCCCGATTTGTACTGGCCTGCACCATCCTGTGCTGTCCTTAATGTTATACTTTATGTCAACCCTTGTGGTTAATAAAGAAAACATTATTATTATCATTATTATAATTATTGTTATTATTAATTTGTATTATTTGAAACCGCCTATGGATTCTGCCTCATTTTTGCCAGACTGACACCTGAGGTAAAATTTAATATTAGACACATTTTACTATCAACTGTCATACAAATTATGCCACAAAAGCACAAACAACAGTAAATGTCTTTGCCAGGTTTTTAACTTGTATTACATTTTCGGGACATGGACAGTGCCAATCAATACTACCTTTTGTATCACTTTTAGAGATGGCTTTCCAGGAATCTGGTTTAAATATTTTTCATGTAACTTTTTTATCATTCTAAGTGAACCGGCTATCACTGGCAATTCACAGGCAATAAGATGCCATATATTCTGCAATAAAATTGATAGATCTTTACAAATACTGAGCTTTCCGAACTCTTTCTGGTGGAATGCTCATATCAATTAAGAAACAAGTTTTCTCTTTTGTCGTTTCCATTTCTGATCACATTGGCTTGAAAGTTGCGTGTTAAAAGACACTCATCTTGGGCAGCTAAAATGAAGCCCTCACATACTGTCATAAGTACAGAACACCGCAGCCACTGATGGATGAGAGTTTGATCTACATCAGGTTCTTTGCTACAGAGAAAATACTGTCTGTGCAATGGTTTTTGCTCCCATTTAGTGCACAGTCTCTGTTGACCTTCATGTTTTGCCATCAGTTTGATGTTCTTTGCGACTTTAATTGCAGAAACCCCACTATTCTCAAACTGTATTCCTATTTTCCTTTGTGACAGAATGTATCCCTTTCTTCCTTTCTTGATCTGCAACCAATTTTCATCATCCAGGTATCTGTAGTTTTAAGATACTGACCGAGTCCAATGGTCGATATCTTGTATGATACTTCAAGCTGGCTCATTCTTCTATCTCCTTTTTGTCTAGAGAGATAAAGGCGATACACATCTTCTTTTGGGTGGTGTATTTCATCATAGGTCAGATGTTTCCTGATTTTGGTATCCATTCTCTTCATTTTATTATCTTTCCAATTGATGATATTGAAAGTGTAGGTGGCAACTAGGATTGCAAGCGCATTTATAGCAGTTAGCTTATCCCCAGTGTTAAGCTTCGTTTTCAAAGTATGTACTCTCCGCTAGCATACCTTCTTGATTCTCTCTTTCATGCTGGGGGTATATCTTTCCCTTCATTAATCCCTAGATTTCTGTAGGCATGTTCCTGACCTAATTCTGTAATTAGAGTATCCACATATATTTCCATTGAGTTTATGCTTGTCATTCTGCTTTTCTTAAATGTTGCTTTGGCGCATTTTTCCAATCCAAATTCCATCCCTACATCATCGCGGAACAGCTTAACTGTCTACAGTAGCCCTTCCAATTCATTGTCATTCTTAGCAATGATGTCAATTCTACAATCAAAGTCACAGAGAATATCAAATTGTTCGGCGGAACATGAAGGCCAATAAAGATATATACTAAATGGGAGCAAACCCCACTGTAAGAGCAGTATGTTCTCCGTAGCAAAGAACCCGATGTAGATGAAATACTAACCCATCAGTAGCTGTGGAGTGCTGGGTTAAAGGCAGAGAGTGATGGCAACATTTTGGCTGCACAAGACCAGTCTTTCAACGCGCAACCTTCAGGCCAATGTGATCAAATATGGATTCTTTTGATGACCATGTTGAGACCACCGAACACCTGTTTTCACGCTGCAAGGTATTAGCTCTGCAGGAATATAAAACGAGTCATGATGGATTGGGACAAGACATACACCGTATAATGTGTAAGTCTTATGGTCTGAAAACGGAGGGAAAGTGTTACAACGTGAACAGCCTATGGGATTTCCCTGTGAATACTGACAAAACAATCAAGCCCACCAGACCTGATATAATTATGAAGGACTATAAAGAGAAAACTTGTTTCTTAACTTATATGAGCATTCCACCAGTTCGTAATATATCTCGAAAGTAATGGGAAAGCTACAAATGCATGTGTATTCCTTTTAAATCTTAATAATTTGTTATATATATATATATATATATATATATATATGTGTGTGTGTGTGTATATGTGAGTGTCTGTGTGTGTGTGTGTATGTGAGTGTGTGTGTGTGTGTGTGTGTGTGTGTGTGCGTGTGCGTCTGTCCATGTATATGTAACGACATAGCTTAATCATTATAGCTATCTAAGTACCTGATAATTTCAAAAGTTATCTCACTTACCCACTGGACGAAAATCCCTAGAAATTTTGAAAAATACAATTTCAAGCAAGATTTGCCTTCTCGTTCGGAGAATGAATAAGTCGAGGGATGAACACTTTCCTTTTCATATTTTTGTCCAGGTGCCTGAATGAGGACCCATATTAATAGTGCCTCCTCCAATATATAGTGGTAGCTACGAATGGAACACGAAACCCATGATAGCACTTGCATGTTAAGTGTATAAACCTTAAATTTTACTATATATATATTTGTAATTGTATGGTGTTTGTCTTTATGCGTGTAAGTGCATAAGCATGTCACTGTTTGCGTGTGTACAACGTGAGTGTTACGATCTGAACAGAGAGTCGGGGGATATGTGAGGTCACCATTATGATGACAACTACCTATTGAATATTACGCATATATGACTCTCTCAGTGTATATACGGAAAAGAACGTACAGCGTATTCTATTACATAAAGAGTTCCTATACATTAAATATAACTACTGGGGCAAAATAATGTGGTGTACATATTTGAAAGAATTGATTAAACGTAATCTTATGTTGAGAGTCACATTGATAATTTCAATGCATGAGGCAAATGCAAACATAATGAAACTTCCTACTTCTAAAGAATTTTGTAAATGTTTATAGCAATATCTTCACATGAATATTTGCATTTTTAAAGAGTATAAGGTTCAGTAGTTTCCACAGATCTATAAAATCCAGCAAACTGATAGCTTGTAAATATATCTATATACATATATACATACATACATTCATACATATATATATATATGTGTGTGTGTGTGTGTGTGTGTGTGTGTGTGTGTGTGTGTGTGTGTGTGTGTGTGTGCGTGCGTCTGT
>OZ024740.1:198430581-198445581 GCA_964016885.1 Eledone cirrhosa
TAGAGTCAATGGCCATCCAAAATCACCGGGAGAGATGACCCCTTTAGCCTTAGTCAAGGCAGAATTCTAGGAGAAGGAAAACTCTGATATAACACCTGCAACCCTGATGGTATCCAATGATGTTGACTTGTTCTTCTTTTTGGTAAATAGCATCTTGGTTAAGAGAGTGGGACTGGCTTTGTGCAGTGCCTTTGCTCACTATAAAAGCTTCACGGCACAGGCATTGCTTTATATCTGGAGATCTCTCTGCACTTGTCCTCACATGGGCCCAGCACTATGTGTCAATAATTGTCCTACCATGGGCCTAGCACTATGTGTCAATAATTGTCACAGGTGTAGTGTTTGTACCAGAGGTTTCAAGTCGCTGGCTGGACTAAAAAGTCACACTCGTTCAGCGCTTCGGTAGGGGTTATCCTACATGGATGTAAAGTAGTGGCCGTACTCGAAAACGAGTTGGCAGCCACCATATATATATATATATATATATTAATATATATATATATATATATTAATATATATATATATATATATATATATATTAATATATATATATATATTTATATATATATATATATATTTATATATATATATATATATATATATATTAATATATATATATATATTTATATATATATATATATATTTATATATATTTATATATATATATTTATATATATATATATATTTATATATATATATATATATATATATATATTTATATATATATATATATATTTATATATATATATATATATATATATATTAATATATATATATATATTTATATATATATATATATATTTATATATATATATTTATATATATATATATATTTATATATATATATATATATATATATATATTTATATATATATATATATATTTATATATATATATTTATATATATATATATATTTATATATATATATATATATATATATATATATATATATATATATATATATATATAGTAACAACTAGCTCACTGGCCCGGTGTTGCTCCAGATTTGCTGTAGAGTTCTTATATATTTGATATATATATATTAAGCACAGAATTGCTGCTTTTACCCTTAACGGGATCTTCTTCTCAAACTGAAACATTTGGAATTTGAAACACTCACATGACCATAAGTATTACATGTGTAAAGTTTGAAAACAATCGGCTGGGTGGGTCTCGAGTTTTAGGTAGTCAGACAGACAGACAGACAGACAATCACTTTTTTAGATATATAGATAATAAATGTGAAGACTAACATCCAAAGAGAGTTCGATAAGGATAAATATATATCAAATATATAAGAACCCTAGAGCAAATATTTATTAAAATAACAGATTAAATTTTAAGCAAAGAATCGCTGCTTTCACCCTTTCTGAAACTAAAAAAAAAAATCAATCTGTGAACGCAGAATTTCATACTATAATCATCAATTGAATATATATCTGACCAGGAATGCTTTTTGTGAAAATCAGTCATATGGAACTATTGTCATCTTGCCTGACGGTTTGAACTTTAGAACACTACCTGCCCCTTTGAGGTCAAATACCAACCCTACTACCATCTACAAACTGACCAATGAGAATTATGATTATTCCTGCTGACAACATTAATTTATTCCTAACAAGCTCATATCTCCCAAGGCTCTGATACCATCAACACCATAAACACAGAGCTGGCATATCTAAGAACTGAATAACTGCCTGATGAGGTCATAGCCATTCAATGGCTATCATCGAATTATATATAGCAGTAAATAAAGGATTATGAGTTCATGCAATTGACTTATGGTTCGTCACTATATATATATATATGTATGTATATATGTATATATATATATATATATATATATATATATATATATATATATATATATATATATATATATATATATATATATAATAATAATAAAATAACAGGAGGCTGGACTGGTGTAATTCCATAAAGGTTTATTATACTATGAACATTTCAATGACAGAATTCAGTATGAATCCGGTGACATCATCAGGTTTTCGAAATTTAACGAAGGAATATAATAGACACAATCCATGGGGCTGAAAAGACAGACAGATGAGAAGGCGGCCTTTGTTAAATTTCTAATACCTGATGATGTCACCGGATTCATACTGCATGATATACACATACTGCATTCATTTGCCAAAATCTGGTGTTTTTCCCCTTGTGAATTACACATGTGGTTTTACAAAGCTCTACGTCATTCACAAAGTTGGTGCAGAGCAAAATACCTGTTAATAACGTGATATTCCTTGTTCGATCATCTTACTTATAGTTTTAAGCAGACAGTATTATTGATTTAGGTGTCATAGAAACTCTGCATTTGGATTTTACCATTAATTCCAATGGGTCCAGGTCGGTTTTTATCATTTATTTTGTTTAACCTGTTTAGCTTGATTTGTTTTTTGGCTTAGGTAGTTAATGCCTTCTTGACCACTTTTTCAGTTTGTATGGCGTTTAAACATATTGTTAAGCTCTGGTTTTTTAACTATGGAGCGCTTGCCAGCATAACTGATTTTGCGTTCCATTCCGCTTTTTCTACCCGTCGAAATGCGATTCTCGCTAAATTCATATTTATATATATATATATATATATATATATATATATATATATATATATATATATATATATATATATATATATATATAAACATATATATATATATATATATATATATATAAACATATATATATATACACATATAAATACACGCACACACACACACACACACACACACACACACACACACACACACACACACACACACACACACACACACACACATATATATATATATATATATATGTATATATATATATATATAGTATATATATATATATATATATATATATATATATATATATATATATATATATATATATATATATATATATATATATATAATTAAGTTAAACGTGTACATCTACATATGTATACTGAAATACTAGTATGCATATAAATACACACATGTATACATATGTACATGTACTGAGTTTTTCACTGGACACTTTACTGTGAGTGTCCAGCTAGTCTGTATGTAACCAATCAGACAAACCGGGTTTTAGAGTCATACGGGTTTTCAAGGAAACACATTTCCTCTATTCTCCAGAGAGCCAGACAGGAATATTGGACTAGTTTCGATGTTATTACATCTCATCAGCAATATATACCCATCTTCCGGTTTCTTTAGAGAATCGTAAAAGCACATATCGTTATATGCTTTTTCTATGAAAATTAGTAGTGGGCAGACTAATTTGCATAGAACGTGAGTCATTGTACGCACCGGTTCAGCGGAAACGATAAAAACAAATAACGAAACGAAATTAAATTTCGTTTCGCTTCTAACTCACTTTTGTATGACTGACGCTTAAACAATTAAATATATATAAATATATACACATATACACATAAATATATATATATATATATATATATATCCCATTCCTTCTAACTAGCCTCTGTGTCACGTGATTGATTCTTTAGAATCGGCCATTTGACTTGAAGCAGTGAGAATTTCGGTACATAGAATCCAGTCCTCGCAAGCTGTTCGATCTACCGAATTATTATTATTTTTATATGAGCCGCCAGTGTCCGCGCATTGCCTGGAGACTTAACTGAGAATAGACTTCCTGATGACGCAATGAATTCTCGACAGTTGGATTACGTAACTGTCTTTATCCCATTGCAGAAACTAATTAGTTGGAGTGAAAATTTAAGTAAGAAAAAAATTTTTTTTAAATTTTTTTTAAAAAAATATTTTCTTATTTTACGTCCTTTATATTATTGTTCTGCATTCTCCTGCATTGAACCACCTAGGTACTATGACATAACCTGTATATTTGCTGGCATGGGCGTGCATCTGTGCGCTTATGTTAGTTGATATATTAAATTATCTATATTTATCTCCAAATCACTGATTTGTCGAGCAAACTTGTCAAAACCACTTCTAAAAAAATATTTTTTTGGGGGTGTTAGTAGGCGTCAGTCATCTTACCATCCCATTCCTTCTAACTAGCCTCTGTGTCACGTGATTGATTCTTTAGAATCGGCCATTTGACTTGAAGCAGTGAGAATTTCGGTACATAGAATCCAGTCCTCGCAAGCTGTTCGATCTACCGAATTATTATTATTTTTATATGAGCCGCCAGTGTCCGCGCATTGCCTGGAGACTTAACTGAGAATAGACTTCCTGATGACGCAATGAATTCTCGACAGTTGGATTACGTAACTGTCTTTATCCCATTGCAGAAACTAATTAGTTGGAGTGAAAATTTAAGTAAGAAAAAAATTTTTTTTAAATTTTTTTTAAAAAAATATTTTCTTATTTTACGTCCTTTATATTATTGTTCTGCATTCTCCTGCATTGAACCACCTAGGTACTATGACATAACCTGTATATTTGCTGGCATGGGCGTGCATCTGTGCGCTTATGTTAGTTGATATATTAAATTATCTATATTTATCTCCAAATCACTGATTTGTCGAGCAAACTTGTCAAAACCACTTCTAAAAAAATATTTTTTTGGGGGTGTTAGTAGGCGTCAGTCATCTTACCATCCCATTCCTTCTAACTAGCCTCTGTGTCACGTGATTGATTCTTTAGAATCGGCCATTTGACTTGAAGCAGTGAGAATTTCGGTACATAGAATCCAGTCCTCGCAAGCTGTTCGATCTACCGAATTATTATTATTTTTATATGAGCCGCCAGTGTCCGCGCATTGCCTGGAGACTTAACTGAGAATAGACTTCCTGATGACGCAATGAATTCTCGACAGTTGGATTACGTAACTGTCTTTATCCCATTGCAGAAACTAATTAGTTGGAGTGAAAATTTAAGTAAGAAAAAAATTTTTTTTAAATTTTTTTTAAAAAAATATTTTCTTATTTTACGTCCTTTATATTATTGTTCTGCATTCTCCTGCATTGAACCACCTAGGTACTATGACATAACCTGTATATTTGCTGGCATGGGCGTGCATCTGTGCGCTTATGTTAGTTGATATATTAAATTATCTATATATATATATATATATATATATACATATAAAATTGAAAAGGTGGAGAATAGCATGGTCAAGAGTACAAAAAAGGGGATGTAATTTCCAATCTGAAAATTGTTTCAATCATATAGTTGTCTAAAAAATGCTGAACACTAAAAACAGTGCCACTCAATTTTAAATACGATGTTAACTCTACTGGATCATCGGAAACTGTTCAAAACATATATATATAACCGGCAAATTTACAAATTCAAATTACATCATCAATAATAATATTAATAATAAAGATATAGAGAGAAAAGGAATTTGTAAAGGAGTTGGTAAATTTGCCGGTTACATATATATCTTTTGAACAGTTTCCGTTGATCCAGTAGAGTTAACATCGTATTTAAAATTGAGTGGCACTGTTTTTAGTGTTCAGCAATTTTTAGACAACTCTATGAGTGAAACAATTGGTAGACTGCAAATAAATCTCCTTTTTTGTACTGTTGACCATGTTATTCTCCACTTTTTCAATTTTATTACTCCAGTATAAACTTACATAGGAATACAAGTGAAATCATAAACTCGTCATCTACGTAAACCTTTTGTGGAGTCAAGCAACGCCGTACGGTAAAACTATCCATAATAAGAAGTATTCACAACCTCTAATTGGATTACCTTTAACGATATTTTGTTAATCTTTACACACACACACACACAGACACACACATAGATATAGATATATATATGTATATATATATATATATATATATATATATATATATATATATATATATATACATATATATGTATATTCACACACATATATAAATATAGACATATATATATATATATATATGTATATATATATTTATGTATATGTATATATGTATATATATATATACATACATATATATATATATACATATATATATATATATATATATATATATATATACATATATATATATATGTATATATATATATATATGTATATGTATATATATGTATATATGTATATATATATATATATTTAAAAGAATATATATATATATATTTATATATATATATATTTATATATATATATATTTAAATGTAACATACGAGTTGTGATATATTAGTAAAAGGAAAAGAAGATGCTGACAAATTTTTCCCAGTGAAAAATAGTTTAATGAGGAATAAGTAAAAATTAGTAATAAGTATTGGTTAGTATTCAGTTTTAGTTTTAAGTTTTTACCGGTTGCGCATTTCTAATGCTTTTCAAAAATAATTTTGAGATAGGGCTCCGACATGTTACCTCCGACATTAACCCAAGTTTTCATATCGTCATTGAAAGACATAACCAAAGCAAGGAACTCATCAGGGCAACCAAGTTTCTGGAGAATCTCCATAATGCATTTCTGTTAACAGTATCGAAAGTTTTTGTCAGATCGACAAAAACCCGATACAGATCCAAACCTTGTTCAATGCACTTCTCCTGGGAATTTCTAGCTGAGAAGATCATATCAGTAGTGCCGCGTCCAGCACAAAAAACCAGATTGACTTTCAGGAAGAACAATCTGTAATGTGTCAGCAAACGGTCCAGAAGCACCCTACTTAAAACTTTCCCTACGACAGAAAGCAATAATATACATCTGTAATTCCCACAATCATTTCTATTACCCTTTCCCGTGTACAAGACCACCATTACTGCAAAACTCCAGTCCTCAGATACGGATTGATTAGCCCATATCCTGCCAAACAAAGAGTGAAGATGTTGCAGAAGTCTCTCACCACCATATTGTAGGAGCTCTGCATGTATGCCATCCATACCTGGAGACCTTCCACTGTTCAGCTTCGAGATAGCTACTGCAACCTCCAAAAGCGTCGGTGGTTCAGAAAGAGCTACTTTCACAGGATTGTCTGTAATGAGGTTGAGGAAATCTTCATTGACGACAGATGACTGATTCAAAAGTTCATGAAAGCATACTCACCACCTTCGTAGAATCCCTTGTGAGTCACGAAGAAGTACTTTGCCATCATTGAGGCGGTGTCACCAGAGAAGACGGTCCATAAACTTCAGGCAAGTGACTGTACGACAGCTTTGTGTTATTGTAATCTGAGGCAGTTTGTATCTCATCAGCCTTCTCACACCACCACAGATCCTTCATCAGAGAAAGACGCTGCCTAACACGTGATTGCACATCCTTGATTTCCTTATGCAACATATTCTTCTCCTGTGGTTTTGCTTGTCAAGTAGCGTGACAGAGAACGTCTCTTATCAGGCAACAAGTCTTCTATATGTTCATCATTCTTATTAAACCAGTCTTGATGTTTTCTCTGCACCAATCCCAGAACACTCCTGCCTACATTATAAACCAACTTTTTAAGGTTCGGCCAATCCTCACCAAGATCTGCAACCTGCATCTCTTCTCGCAATGTCCTCTTCACATTTTTTACCCTAAGACGAGCAGCATTCAATCGTCTGGGCAGGGTAACACCAGGAGCCCGCATTTTACGTTTAGTGATTAGTTTCACTTTTGCGCGTACCAGGAGGTGGTCCGTCCAGCACTCAGCTTCCCGAAGAGCATGAACACATTGCACATCCCGTCTGTCACGCATACAGACAATGACCTAGTCCAAAAGATATCATTCCTTAGATGCAGGATGCATCCATGTAGATTTAAATCTGTTCTTTTGTTGGAACATGTTGTTGGTAACACACAGATCCAGCTCCTCACACATCTGCAGCAGGAGCACACCATTGTTGTTACACTTTCCCACCCCATGCCTTCCGATTACATTCCATGTGTTAAAATCCCTACTCACTCTAGCATTAAAGTCACAAAGCACGATGACTTTGTCTGCCTGAGGGATATTTCTTAAAACACCTTTCAAAGCATGGTAAAAGGACACTTTTTCTTCATCGACAGAATTCATAGTTGGAGCATACACACTCACCAGGATCGTATATCTTCCTTTGTCCAGCGGAATTTTCATGGACATAAGACGCTCACTAATCCCTAATGGGAATTCTTCTAATTTATTCAGCAGCACAGTCTTAACAGCAAATGCTACCGCAGCCTCTCTTCTGGTTCCTTCGTCTATTCCTTTCCAGAAGAATGTATATTCTCCTCAAATTTCTGTAAGATGACCATCTCCAGCTAACCTCGTCTCAGATAAAGCTGCGATGTGAAGATCGTAACGTCGAAGCTCCTTTGCAACAAGAGCGGTCCTTCGTTCAGGACGCTCCACGGAATCCCTGTCAAGCAGCGTCCGTACGTTCCAGCAGCCAAGAATAAATGCCTTGTTTAGCTCTATTACAGTGGTACGATGACGAGCGGGCCCAGGGTGTGATAACCTGGGGCCCCTGCCCTTATTGCCAATTATCTCTTTTATATTGTTTTGGAACATCATTGAATTGGTGGTAAGAAGTAATAATAATAGTAATAATAATAATAATAATACACTATTAATAATTATTAATTAATGCAATCGTGCAATGCCTGTGTGTGAAGAATATTTTTAAAGTGAGGAAAGACTGTGCACTGAGCCAATCCCACTCTCTGAGCGACAGTAGCTATAACCCGAAAAGAAGAAAAGATCAACATCATCGGTAACTACTGAGCCGCAGGTTTTATGTCGCAGTTAACGCAGTTTCCTGAGATGCCTTCTCCTAGAAGAATGCCCTGACAATCACTAGGTGTCCTTCACATACATTCACACACACACACATATATATATATATATATATATATATACACACACATATATATATATATATATTGAGAGAGAGAGAGAGAGAGAGAGAGAGAGAGAGAGAGAGAGAGAGAGAGTGAGAGAGAGAGAGAGAGTGAGAATAAGAGATAGATAGATAGATAGATAGATAGAGAGAGAGAGAGAGAGACTGCAGTGGTGAGACAGGGGAGACCACTCATCATCAGAGTAATCAATGCTTGGGGAGATGCAGCGACGGTATAGAGATATATAAAACGGTGTCAAGTCGTTTCGGCTGGTATGTTCAGCAAGCCTTTGCAGGTGTTTAGTCTACACTCTTGCAAAATCTTGGTAGACAATCAAGCCGAAGCTCGTTGCCGCTATGGTCGGCATTTTACATATCTCCCCCCCCCCCCTCTCGCTCTCCCTCTCTCTTTCTCTATCTCTCTCTCTCTCTCTCTATATATATATATATATATATATATAGTTATGTAATAAACAACATAAGATAATTATTTCATTTAGCAGTGGTTTCTTGAAAGCAGATATATCTGTTTTCAGTCGTCAGAATGAATAAAACATGGGTTTTTTTAAAATTAAATATGGATTTTAAAACAAAATATAAGAAATATGAAAGTCAGGTTGTAGAAAGAACGGGCGAAGAGGAAGAGGAAAAAATAAAAAAAATTCATGTGTATATATAAAAACAATAAATATATAAACATACACACACTCAACCACGCGCATATACTTAAAAAGTACGTAGACGTAACTTTGTCACATGAGTGTATATGTATCTACAGGCATGGACAAAATACATACACATACATATACATGAAGTAATAAGAATAAAAATACAAAGAACAAAAAATACAAAGTCGAAAATAAAAGATACGTGTTGACAACGATAAGTAAGCGGAGGGGAGGGTAGAAATAAAAACAAATAAAAATAAACAAATACACGAGGTGTGCATATACATAAATATAAATGTATATAAAATATATATACACACATACATACATATACACGCACAAAAACATGCACAAATACTCATACACACGTATAAAAATACATACACAAATGTATGTGTATATACATTTATATATACACACACACACACACATTTATCTATATGTATATACTATAATATATGTATATATATATATATATATATATATATATATATATATATATATATATATATATACATATATTATAGTATATACATATAGATAAATGTGTGTGTGTGTGTATGTGTGTGTATATATATATATATATATGTGTATATACACATACATTTGTGTATGTATTTTTATACGTGTGTATGAGTATTTGTGCATGTTTTTGTGCGTGTATATGTATGTATGTGTGTATATATATTTTATATACATATATATTTATGTATATGCACACCTCGTGTATTTGTTTATTTTTATATATATATATATATATATATATATATATAAGTTAAAACAATGAAATAAAAATCAAGTCATAAGAGATATACTTCACTGCTTTACGATCGTTTCTAGGTGATGATAATACATTGTAGCTATAGTCCGTTATTGATCTATGTATGGTTAGTTACAAAATATCAGATAAAGAGAATATTTACTTACATGCATATCACCAGCTGTATTCAAAAGCAATAATAATTTTATTCAGAATTAGTAGTATGTTAGTATCATGTCCTTATTTGGAGGAGGTTGAAGAACTACCCAACCGAATTGTTTTATTCATATGGTGTTAAGATGAAAAGTAATACACTTTAGTTGAGGATATTACCCTTTGAAAGGAATGGTTGAATGGTGTTAATAGTAGAATTGGTATAAAAATCTATTAGGAAGAAAGGGATTGTCAAACTGATAGTTGAATGTATCTGGTATAGTGAAGTTTTAAAAGAATTTGAAAATAAATGCTGATTAGTGTTGTATTGAGTTTTTAGGTGAATATAAATTAAGGTTATGGCTAGGAAATATAGTATATTAAAAGATCAAAATTATAATAAGATAATGAAATACAGTAATGTGATAATATACAATATAACCAACACAATATAGTACGGTGTGGTAAATTCCACTTAGTATAATACAGCATATGATATGCTCTAAAGTATTATCAAGTATGTTTATGTATACATAATCAAACTCAGATAAATACATGTTGGCATATTTTTGGTTGGATATCAATATAACTGTACCTCTCTATATGTAGTATGGATATATGCACTTTGTAATGTATGAAATTTATGTGTTTTAAATATGCCAACATGTATTTATTTGAGTTTGATTATTTATACATAAACATACTTAATAGTATTTTAGACCGTATCATACGCTGTATTATACAAAGTGCAATTTACCACACCGTACTATATTGTGTTGGTCATGTTGTATATTATCGCATTACTGTATTTCATTATCTTATTATAATTTTCATCTTTTAATATACTATCTTTACTAACCATAACCTTAATTTATATTCACCTAAAAACTCAATACAACACTAATCACCATTTATTTTGACATTCCTTTTAAACTTCACTATACCAGATACATTCAACTATCAGTTTGACAATCCCTTTCCTCCTAATAGATTTGTATGCCAATTCTACTATTAACACCATTCAACCATTCCTTTCAGAGGGTCATGACCTCAACTAAAGTGTGTTACTTTTCATCTTAAAACCATATGAAAAAATAATTTCGTTGGTTAGTTCTTCAACCACCTCCAAATAAGGACAGGATACTAACATACTACTAATTCTGAATAAAATTATTGTTGCTTTTGAAAACAGCTGGTGATATACATGTAAGTAAATATTCTCTTTATCTGATATTTTGTAAATAACCATACAGAGATCAATAACGGAGTATAGCTACAATGTATTATCATCACCTAGAAACGATCGTAAAGCAGTGAAGTATATCTCTAATGACTTGATTTTTTATGTCATTGTTTTAACTTATATCATGACTCTGTTTTCCTTTTAATGTTTTATTGTTTTCCGGGATTTATCTTAACCTACAACATTTTTAACATATGGATTACATCGAGTTCTTCATACTGTGGATACCTCTGTGTATATATCTATCTATCTATCTATCTATCTATATATATATATATATATATATATATATATATATATATATATATATATATATATATATATATATATATATATACACAAACATATAAGAATACACATGCGTGAAAAAATACTTATACACATACACACGCATACACACGTATATACAAACATGCATACAACCAAATATACTAACACACACATAAACCCTACAAAAAAGAGCGCTGGTACAAAGCCTACGTACAAACGTATACTCATGCGTGCGCGCACTCGCACGTAATAAGAAATCAATACACGCATACATAACCATACCTAAGACTATACAGACAAAAACAAAAGCATATATACAACTATGTATTTTTTGTTCTTATTCATTTATTTATTTATTCTTATTACTTCATGTATATGTATGTGTATGTATTTTGTCCATGCCTGTAGATACATATACGCTTATGTGACAAAGTTACGTCTACGTACTTTTTAAGTATATGCGCGTGGTTGAGTATGTGTATGTTTATATATTTATTGTTTTTATATATACATATGTATTTTTTTCTTTTTTCTTATTTTTTTTCCTCTTCCTTTTCGCCCGTTTTTTCCTCAGCCTCACTTTCTTATTTCTTATATTTTGTTTTGAAATCCATATTTAATATAAACACCATGTTTTATTTATTCTAGCGACTGAAAACAGATATATCTTCTTTCAAGAAACCACTGCTAAATGAAATAATTATCTGATGTTGTTTATTACATAACTAATAAGCTCTGTAGCCTACATAGAGCACTCTTTTTTCCTGTACCTTTCCGACGGAATTACTTCACACATATATATGTGTATATATATATATATATATATATATATAACCAGGGAGTTATGGTAAGAAACCAGATGGACCGTAACGCACCAGAGTACTCAATCCTTAGCGTCCAGAAATAGCCGTCGAAACGGCTTGAGCTCTGCTGTTGGGGGTCATACATTTTCATATATATATATATATATATATAAATATCTTTAAGTCGTTTGGAAGCCTCGACAATGCAAATGGGTAAATCTCCGGGTAACAAGATCCGGTGGTGGAGAGAGAGATGTAAGTGGGTGTAGGTTGAGATGCGTGGTGTGTAAAGATGTGTAAATGTGTAGAAGAAAGAAGGGAAGAGTATAAAGGATAAAATAAAAATAACAACACAAGAGAGAGTTACCTTGGGAGAGATTTAATAGTCCCTATATATTTCGGATTCACACCCATCAATTGGGTTTTTTTTCCGGGGTAAAGGTTGTCTGTCGGACAGGTGCGAAACGCGTCCTCCACTGTTTGTTGTTTTGAATATCTGAGGTATTCGGCAGAGCGCGCGTGCGCGTGAAATGGGGTCGGTCGGGCAGAGGTTAGCGGCCGAATGATGGAGTGGGGTGGCGCTAGCTGTCAGTCCATTCTCTGCCTGTTTGTTAAATGTTACTGTGTGTGTGTGTGCGTGTGTTGTTGTCTCGCTTGAGTGTGTGTGTGTGTGCGTGTGTAGCTGCCTTGTTCCTCTGTATTGGCAGTGTAGTATGTTCGTATGGTGGAATGCTACTGTGTGTGTGTGTGTGTAGTTGTCTCGTTTGTGTGTGCGTGTGTTGTGTGTTGCTACATCGTTTGTTAACTTAAACCAGCCATCTCATTTAGCTTCTCTCTAATCGGTTGTTTATTTGCGGTTGCAGGCGTTTGATAAAAAGTGCTTCCTTGATACGTAACGTGCCGACGTTTCTTTCAGTCGCACACACAAACGAGACAACTACACACACACACACACAAAGTAGCATTCCACCATACGAACATACTACACTGCCAATACAGAGGAACAAGGCAACTACACACGCACACACACACACACTCAAGCGAGACAACAACACACGCACACACACACACAGTAACATTTAACAAACAGGCAGAGAATGGACTGACAGCTAGCGCCACCCCACTCCCACATTCGGCCGCTGACCACTGCCCGACCGACCCCATTTCACGTTCTGCCGAATACCTCAGATATTCAAAACAACAAACAGCGGAGGACGCGTTTCGCACCTGTCCGACAGACATCCTTTACACCGGAAAAAAAACCCCAGTTGATGGATGTGAATCCGAAATATATAGGGACTATTAAATCTCTCCCAAGGTAACTCTCTCTTGTGTTGTTATTTTTATTTTATCCTTTATACTCTTCCCTTCTTTCTTCTACACATTTACACATCTTTACACACCACGCATCTCAACGTACACCCACTTACATCTCTCTCCCCACCACCGGATCTTGTTACCCGGAGATTTACCCATTTGCATTGTCGAGGCTTCCAAACGACTTAAAGATATTTATTTATTATTCCACAATGCTTCAAGCAAACTTCAATACTCCCTTATATATATATATATATATATATATATATATATATATATATATATAAGTAAAAAGGAAAAGAAAATGCTGACAAATTTTTCCCACTGAAAAATATTTTAATTAGGAATAAGTATAAATTAGTAATAACTATTAGTTAGTATTCAGTTTTAGTTTCAAGTTTTTACCGGTTGCGCATTTCTTATGCTTTTCAAAAATAATTTTGAGATAGAGTGCCCGTGATTTTTGCTCTAATCTGATCAGTTTTTGGAAATTCTTCCTGTTTTATATGAAAATAGTGGCTTGGGATGTATTAAGATTTTGTTGGTTGTTGAATGTCACGTGAGTAAGCACTATAAATTTCGCGCCGATTCGTGTTGCAAACATTGTTGTAGTCGAAACAATTTTGATTGGTCGGTAGAAGTGACATGAATGTTTAAATTGATTTTAGCGCGAACTGGTTTCGCGCCATATGTATGTTTGTCGAAGAGTGTCCTATTCCGCTTCCTTGAGTTGCAGTCATGTTGAGAGGTCAACAGTTCAGGTGTCTATTAAGACAAACATGTGCGTGTGTGAGAATGTGTATGTCTGTGTAGCAAAATGGTTCATTGTTGTGATAATGGAAATGTATCGGTCAGTAGAAATCTGTGTGTACGTGTGTGTGTGTGTGGGGGGGGGGCAGGTATTTTAACATGTTGAGACATATTTTTCAGCTCTTGTCTCATACGGAGAAGTGTGTGTGTGTGAGTGTGTGTGTGTGTGTGTGAATGTGTGTGTGTGTGTGTTTGTCTGTATGTTAGTGTTCGCGTACACGCACACACGCACACACACACACACAGACACACACACGCGCGA
>OZ024740.1:198450581-198493081 GCA_964016885.1 Eledone cirrhosa
ACAGTTTAAATTATCAAAAGTAACGTACAGCCTAGAAAAAAAGGGAACAACATCGTGTTTAGTGTTTACAGCAGGGGTACAATGTAGCAACGAATCTACAGCATGCTGTAAGTATTTTAACTAACAATTGATACTGTATCGACTGATTCAAATAATACATTTACTAATGTCTCAAGTTTGTAAAGTCTCAAACAGCCTATGATGAACAAGTGCAAAGCCTGAAAATCTCATTAAATCGGAACTGGGTTGTGTAATTACATAACTGGCAAAGACAGGATGATCGTGCCGCAACACCAACGCATTAAGTTAGTTTAGGAAGTTTAAGTGAAGAAAAGCCCTGATAAATAATTCCCTGATTTATGACTCTCAATTCAAGGCAAAGTATTCAGAAGGAAACTGAGGAGCGATCTGGTGATATTAAATACTTTCTCTCCGGTAACTCCTATACCTACTATAGCGCCAAGAAGCAGTGACATTTGCATTTCACTTTAACTACATCGTTGGTGCAGAGAGAGATGAATTGTTCCATCAATAGTCGAGGCATTCAATGAAAAAATTAGCTCAGGATCGCGCACTAGATCTTTTAGTGCACGATCGCCACTGTCGCAGCGGAACGTCACGAAAAGCAACATTTTACTAGTTATAATCCTTCACCCGATTGGTGCAGCGCAAGACACCAGAAGCTGCATTTCATGGGCAGGGAGGCAACCACATCTCGGTGGCAATCGCTACCACCCAATTGAAATTGCCCAGAGAAAAGGCTGTTGCCATAGCCACATGAGTGATTATCTTGTACGGTTCTATATTCCCGAAAAACGCTCCTTTACTGACACTGTTTGAAGCCACGAAGAGCTGCACCATGAAGTACTACGAATAATTTGTAAACTTTATTAGTGTACTTCACTATGAATACATTAATAACAAGTGAAACCAGGAGAAATTTATGATGAAGATGTAAAAGAGAGATTAGAGTAATCCCGAGAGGTTTTGGCAAATGTGCAGCGTTAGAGAAAAATAAAAAAAGGAGGGGAAGCTATGTTAGATGAGGCTATTTGTAATGGCGTTGCAACTGACGTGCTAGCGACGAGAATGGCATTAGAACATTTCTTCAATGCAAAACACGAAGGTTGCATTGTCAGACCTAAGATGTGTGCTCTAAGAAACGCGGAAACCAATGCTGTTCGATGGGTTCGCGTGGCAGATGCGCAGCATGGTAAGAAAACCACAATTCAGCCTTTACGGAGCGACACAAAAGCAAGCTAAATGATTCCAGGCAGATGTGTGAGGTCTGTTGCCAGCAATTTACTCGGCTGTTCGGGGGAGCAAGGGTTCGGAGATGGTACATCGGGTGGTTCAGGATTGGTGAGGTAGCTGAGTCGGCCCTGGGTGGTTAGCCCCTATTGGGGAATTTTCATTGTTGTATTATTTTGTTTATTGTTATAGTTTTTACATATTTAACTCAATATTTTGTGTAAATGCCCCTCTGTCGCCGTCTATTGCATTGTCCCCATATATGTCGGCATTTGTGGCCAATAAATGAAACAATTATTATTATTATTATTATTATGAGACCGGAGATTGCGTCGAATTATCGGTTTAAGTCGAAATCATGATTTTCAGCATGGAGTTTCGGCCCATTACGATCTGAGTGCAAATCCCGCCGAGGCTAGCTTTGCCTTTCATTCTTACAGGTCGATAAATAGAGCACCAGCAATACACTGGTGTCGATTTAATCGACTTTACCCTCCGCTTCAAATTGCTGGCCTTGTGCCTAAAGTAAAAACAATTATTATTAATTTTTGTTTTTATTAATGTATTATCCTTTCGATGCCTATGAAATAAACTACCAGTCAAGTATTTGCATCGATATTTACGGATATAAATATCTTAGTGATTTTAGATACGATACCTCCGTAGAAAAACAATATTTTGTGGGGATATAATACATTGAAATAATTCTATTATATGTCACAACTACAAATAACTGAAACACATGCACATGCACATAGACATATACAGAGATATAATCTCAAAAGCAGACATCGACTTCTACGTCGAAAACATATATGCAATTCTATATATTATTAAGTGCTCAATTAAACCATTGACAATGGACATGAGAACCACAATGTGTAGGCGCAACGTACATAGCTACAAAACAATATATATATATAATATTTGTCTTCTAGCAGCGCGAGCTTACTCAGACACACACTCACACACACACACACACACACACACATATATATATATATATATATATATATATATATATATATATATAACAAAGGAATTGTGGTAAGGAACCAGATGGACCATAATGCACCAGAGTACTCCAGAGTATTCCAGTGTTGTTGATGCTGGACTTCACACAGTCTTTGGACCTCCCTCTGCCGTGAGGTCCCAGCACACCTCTCCAGTTGCTGCTGTTAGACCCGACTAGGATGAGTTTTTCGCTTGGGGGGACGCCCTTTACGAGTGCGTTGAGTTCCCCGTAGAAAGCGTCGTTTACTTCATCGCGGCTGTGACTGTGTCATGCTGAGATAGGCCGAGGGGGAAGCGGAGCTTCATCAGCCGCTCAATCACAGGTGTTGGGAGGTCTGGTAGCTGCTTGCAAAACGAAGTCTTGATGGGCAGGCCTACCCTGTGGATTCTGTCCTCGTCCTTTGCATTGCCCTTCTAGAACAAGGTGTAGCCTTCTTTCAGTTCTGCTACTGAGTCTTCTTCGGCGAATCTGATCTCGCTGAGGGCTGCTATGTCGAACCGGGAGCGAGTTAATTCCCTCGCTATGAGGGCAGTTCTTCTCTCTGGCCTCAGGGTGCGCACATTCCATGCGCCAAGAAAAAGTTCTTCTTACTATTATGTTGGTTTCGACCGCTTGGAAGGGTAAACCGCCAGCCGCGGTAGACTGGCTGGCTTTGTGTGGGATGAGCATTTGGTTAGGGCTATTTTATCGCCCCTCCTCTCGTGCGAGGGTGAGCAGTGCTCCCCTAAAAAGGGCTGCACAGTCGCCCGGTGGAACGCTTGATCTCCTCTGTTATGCCAGGGTCAGGAGGAGAAGACTTGCGCATCCAAGCCGTCCACGTGCGGGTTTGAGACGGACAACTCCCAGAGGTTAACTCCACCTGTTACCTCCGCGTCCCGCCCATCGCCGCAGGGCTTTGGGAGTGCAAGAAAGCTGTGCGGGAAAGGTTTATAGTGGAAGGGCCAGGGTGCAGTGACGATCCCACTCACTCGGCCGCACAAGCCAGAATTCGGTGGTACGGAGGACCGTCACGACCAGGGACTTCCTTGGCTGAAGTGGATGGCCACGATGCTGTAGTGCCTTGCCGTGCCCTAGCGCTCCACACCGCTTGCTATCGCCGCCTTCGTGAACATTGGGTCGATGATGTCCTCCTCCACTCACTCCGCCGGGTCCAGTCTTCGCGTGCAGGGGTAGGCATCCCTTATCTAACTCACCGGAGGTTTTCAGACCCACCCGGCTAGCCTCAACCTGCCAAGGCAGTTTACCGGGGTGTGCCCGCTGTCACATGCTACAGCTTCTTGGAGCCACAGGTGAGAGCTGTGTGTCAGGTGGGACACAAAGCAGGACGAGCTGTCCTGAGAAGGGCATGGCTATCTCCCCCTACAGAGGTACATGCGCCAGGCATATACTCACGCATATATATATAGACATACATACGTACATGAGTATATACATATTTACGTATTTTTGGATGGCCGTTGACTCTTATGAGTTCTTCCGCCCTTTGTCAGGTTTTGTTTTTTGTCCTACAGGTTGTACAAAATCACCCTCCCCACCAAGTAAACTTGGTGGGGTCGCCAGTTTAGTCGCCGAGGAGCCGACCAACACATAGATATATATACATATATATATATATATATATATATACACACATGCACACACGCACACACATACACACATGTATATATATATATATATATATATATATATATATATATATATATATATATATATATATATATATAAAAACAATTAAGTTAAAGTGTACATCTACATATGTATACGGAAGTATTAGTATGCATATAAATACACATATGTATACATATGTACATGTACCGAGCTTTTCACTAGACACTTTGCAGTGAGTGTCCAGCTAGTCTGTATGTAAACACACCGACGAACCGGGTTTTAAAGTCATACGGGTTTTCAAGGAAACACACTTCCTCCATTCTACGGGGAGCCAGACAGGAATATTGGACTAGTTTCGATGTTATTACATCTCATCAGCAATATATACCTATCTTCTGGCTTCTCCGGAGAATTGTAAAAGCACATATCGTTATATGCCTTTTCTATGAAAATCAGTAGTGGGCAGACTAATTTGCATAGAACGTGAGTCATTGTACGCGCCGGTTCAGCGGAAACGATAAAAACAAATAACGAAACGAAATTAAATTTCGTTTCGCTTCTAACTCACTTTTGTATGACTGACGCTTAAACAATTAAGTTAAAGTGTACATCTACATATGTATACGGAAGTATTAGTATGCATATAAATACACATATGTATACATATGTACATGTACCGAGCTTTTCACTAGACACTTTGCATGTACATGTACATGATAAGTAGCATCTCCAACAGCAGCCTGGTAGTCAATCACTGGTCTTACTTTATGACTGCGAAGATGACTTTCGAGTCCAGATTTGCTTAGGCAGAGTCTGGCACATACGCTGCATGTCAGTACCATAGGAGGACCCTCGCCGTTTGGAAATGCAACAGCAATGCCCTTCCTCACATCCCGCTTTACTTTCTCGTATGCGATTCGAGATGCCTCAAAGGCAACTTTTCCCTCATATACAGACTTTCTCCATTTATTACGATCAGCAGTAATATTATCCCATGTATCAGCAGAGATGTTAGCGTCTTTCAAAGAGGCTATCAAGGAATCCTTATACCTCTTTTTTGGTTTATGTGGCGGTCGTTTTCCTTTAATTAACTCTCCATAAAAGAGTTGTTTTGGTATTCTAGAATCCTTCATCTTTGCAAGGTGACCACTCCAACGCAGTCGTTGCTTAAGCACAAGAGCTTCTATACTGTCACACATAGAGTTTTCCAAAATCCGACATCACTGATGTGGTCCCTCCAGTGAACGCCATGGATCTGTCTGAGACACATCTGATGGAAACGCTCCAATTGCTTAAGGTGGTGTCGATATGAGAACCAAGTTCTCGCAGGCATAAAGATGATAAGAGAGCATACATGCCTTGTACACCTTTACTTTTGTCTTCTTGCATATGTCTCGCCGACCGCATAGTCCACTTTCTCGCTTTCTGAAAGGATCACTTACTTTCCTAATCCTAAGTGAGATTTCACTATCAAGGTTGCTGTATCGATTGACAGTGCTTCCCAGGTAGACAAACTGATCAACTACTCCAAGTCGTTTACCATACACATAGATATTTGGTTCACTGTACTGCTTACCAGGGGCAGGTTGGTACATGACGACGGTTTTCTTGAGACTGACAGTCAATCCTAGGGCATTGCAAGCGTCAGAAAATGCATTCAACATGTGCTGCATATCACTCTCTGTGTGCGCTACAAGATCGTAATCATCTGCATACAAGAGGTCTCTTATGATTGAAGTAAATAATTTTTGTCTTTGCAGCAAAGCGCCTGATGTTAAATATGCTGCCTGAGGTTAAATATGCTGCCTGAGATTCGATATCGGATGTAAACACCATGCTCGCAATTCCTGAATGCAATATAGAAAACTATTGCAAAGTATATGGCAAACAGGGTCGGTGCTGGAATATCCCCCTGTTTCATTCCATTTTTTACTGAGATAGGCTCCGACATGTTACCTCCGACATTAACCCAAGCCTTCATGTCGTCATTGGAAGACCTAACCAAAGCAAGGAACTTATCAGGGCAACCAAGTTTCTGGAGAACCTTCCATAATGCATTTCTGTTAACTGTATCGAAAGCTTTTGTCAAATCGACAAAAACCTGATACAGATCCAAACCTTGTTCCATGGACTTCTCCTGGAGCTGTCTATCATATCAGTAGTGCCGCGTCCAGCACGAAAACCAGATTGACTTTCAGGAAGAACACAATCTGCAATGTGTGTCAGCAGACGATCCAGAAACACCTTACATAAAACTTTCCCTGCGACAGAGAAGCAATGATATACCTCTGTAGTTCCCACAATCATTCCTGTTACCCTTTCCCTTGTACAAGACCACCATTACTGCATCTCTCCAGTCCTCAGGTACGGATTCATTAGCCCATATCCTGCCAAACAAAGAGTGAAGATGTTGTAGAAGTCTCTCACCACCATATTGTAGGAGCTGAGCATGTATGCCATCCATACCTGGAGACCTTCCACTGTTCAGCTTCGAGATAGCCACTGCACCCTCCACAAGCGTCGGAGGTTCTGCGAGAGCTACTTTCACAGGACTTTCTGGAATGAGATTGAGGAAATCTTCATTGACGACAAACGGCTGATTCAAAAGATCATCAAAATTCTCTCGCCACCTTCGTAGAATCCCTTGTGAGTCACGAAGAAGTTCTTTCCCATCCTTGCTGCGAAGCGGTGTCACCAGAGAAGACGGTCCATAAACTTCAGGCAAGTGACTGTACAACAGCTTTGTGTTATTGGAATCTGACGCAGTTTGTATCTCATCAGCCTTCTCACAACACCACTGATCCTTCATCTGAGAAAGACTCCGCCTAACACGTGATTTCATATCCTTGAGTTCCTTATGCAACATATTCTTCTCCTGTGGTTTTGCCGTCAAGTAGCATGACAGAGCACAACTCTTATCAGCCAACAAGTCTTCTTTTGTACATCATTCTCATTAAACCAGTCCTGATGTTTTCTCTGCACCAATCCCAGAACACGCCTGCCTACTTCACAAACCGACCTTTTAAGGGTCGGCCAATCCTCACCAAGGTCTGCAACCTGCATCTCTTCTTGCAATGTCCTCTTCTCATTTGTATCCATAAGACGAGCAGCAGTCAATCTTCTGGGAAGGGCAACACCAGGAGCCCGGATTTTACGTTTAGTGTTTAGTTTCACTTTTGCGCTACCAGGCGGTGGTCCGTCCAGCACTCAGCTCCACGAAGAGCACGAACACACTGCAGATCCGGTCTATCACGCATCCTGACTAGGACGTAGTCCAAAAGATGCCATTCATTAGATGCAGGATGCATCCATGTGGTCTTGAATTTGTTCTTTTGTTGGGACATGGTGTTGGTAACAAACAGATCCAGCTCCTCACACATCTGCAGAAGGAGCATACCATTGCTGTTACACTTTCCCACCCTATGTCTTCCGATTACATTCCATGTGTTAAAATCCCTACCCACTCTAGCATTAAAGTCACAAAGCACGATGACTTTGTCTGCCTGAGGGATATTTCTTAAAACACCTTTCAAAGCATGGTAAAAGGACACTTTTTCTTCATCGACAGAATTCATAGTTGGAGCATACACACTCACCAGGGTCGTATATCTTCCTTTGTCCAGCGCAATTCTCATGGACATATGACGCTCACGAATCCCTACTGGGAATTCTTCTAATTTACTCACAAGAACAGTCTTAACAGCAAATGCTACCGCAGCCTCTCTTCTGGTTCCTTCATCTCTTCCTTTCCAGAAGAATGTATATTCTCCACAACATTCTGTAAGATGACCATCTCCAGCTAACCTCGTCTCGGATAAAGCCACGATGTCAAGATCGTAACGTCGAAGCTCCTTTGCAACAAGATCGGTCCTTCGTTCAGGACGCTCCAAGGAATCCCTGTCAAGCAGCGTCCGTACGTTCCAGCAGCTAAGACTAAATGCCTTGTTTGGCTCTATTACAGTGGCACGATGACAAGCGGGGCCAGGGTGTGATAACCTGGGACCCCTACCATTATTGCCAATTATCTTTTTTGTTCCAGAACCTTTATTGCCAATTATCTCTTTTATATTGTTTTGGAACATCATTGAATTGGGAAAAAAAAATAATAGTAACAACAATAATAATAATAATAATAATAATAACAAATACTAATAATAATAATAATAATAATGATTTCTTTATTAACCACAAGGGTTTACATAAAGTAAAAATTAAGGACAGTGCAGGACAATACAGGACGGTACAAATGGGCATTTCTGCGTGTAAAAAACAAAAACAGAGGATGTAACAAAAAATAACAATGAAACATTCCCCAATAGGGGGGAACGTCGGAGTGACATTTGTGGAGAAAGCCCAGTAAAAGGCCACAGTGACCCTGACCACCAAGGCAAGTGCCCTCTCCCAGTTTTCCATCTTTAATTTACAGATACGTACTCACAGTAGGCCCATTCACTCGGACCATTCTTGCTTCTCTCACTCATCTTTCAACAAAATGCTGGGAAGAGAGCACTTCCCTTTCTACCCTGCTTTTCCTTTTCAAGTGTAATTTGAAAAAGTTAATCAGGGCATCACCGTAGAGGTAAGTGTTCGTCTTCAGCCCTTTCAAACGTGTCCACCATACTATCTCTTTCGCCATGGCCACCAGACAGATAAAAACTGCCTGCCCTTCCCGGCTAAAGGAAGACGGCGGGGCAATCCTCACGATGCACTCAGCTGATAGCCGGATTCGTCCCACACGCGACAGAAGATGTTCGACATAAAACAACAAGTCAGCAATGCTCGGACACTGGACGAGTGCGTGCAGGACGGTTTCGTCGCCCTGCGCGCATCTCGGACATGCCCGGCTGACGGCACCTCCATGCCTATAGAGTTTATCCCGAACTGGCAAAGCTCCTCGGTAGCACTGCCAGGCCAGGGATTTCTGGAAGTTGTCCATAGGCCCCGGCCCGAAAGTTCTTCCGAAGAGATTGGCTAGTTGATTTTCGTCGACGCCTAGAGTTTCCTCAAGTACGTCGTCGCTCTTCCCCTCCACTAATCCTCTATAGAACGCCAAGGTGGATTTTCCACCGATCACATTGCCCGATTGGTCGAGGACTGTGAGCGCTGAAGACATTCCGGTCTCCAAGCGCTCCCTCTCGGTCTTCGCTTGACCCAGGATGCAGCTCCGTCAAGGAGACGAGCTGGGGAAATACGTGTCTAGCAAACGGAGACCACACCTGATCACCGTCGAGGAAGAGGTGGAGATGTCGTAGCCTGAGCGCGTGTCTGCGTATCATCAGCCACGGAATTCCCAGCCCTCCGCGTAGCGGGTGTTGGCAGCAGATGGACCGCCTGACTATCGGAGCGCGTCCCTTCCACAAAAAGCGAAAGAGCAAACGCTCCAGCGCAGTCAGGCGGGGCTTAGTACAAGGTACGACGGTCAGGCAGTAGTAGATGACGGACGCGATATACGCGTTAGCCACCTCCGCTCGACCTTTCAGGGATAGCTTCCTCTCCGCCCATTTCTGGGTGAGAGAAGCCACCCTGCTCGTCACCTCGTCCCAGTCTTTGTCTGTCTGGAGATCCGGACCGAACCAGACGCCGAGTAATTTAACTGGTCCGTCCGTCCAGCGCCCGACGACGCTGTTGGACGGAATGGACGTGCCTCTCCAGGTGCCGAGCTGCAGGTCCACTGACTTTTCCTGGTTGATCATTGCTCCTGTCACCGCTTCGTTTTCTCTTAGTGTAGTGCCGATCGCCTCGATGTGTTTGGCGTTTGACACCACTATGATGACATCGTCCGCATATGGTGACACGAATCTTCCGCATCCTAGTTCGCGCGGGACCCCCCTCAACGTCTCCAGTTTGTGCAGTAAAGGCTCGAGAGTCAATACGTACAAGAGGGACGAGAGGGGACATCCTTGGCGGACCGAGCGCATGATGTTGAACGGTTCCGAAAGGTGACCGTTCACTCTCACCACAGAGCAGATGTCGCTGTGCATGGCAGCGATCCAGCCTCTGAAGACGGGCCCAAAGCCAGCCGCCCTCAGGACTGCCGCTAGGTAACGATGGTCGACCCTACCGAAAGCTTTTGACTGATCTAAATTGATCAAGGACCCACCTGTGCCAGGTTCCCTAGCTACCCTCTCTACGATGTATCGCATGAGGTGGAGGTTGTCGTCGATGGATCTGTCGGGAATGGCGCATTTGTTCGCCACTCACACCAGACCACCAACGACAAGCGCCAACCTCTTTGCTAGCACCTTGGCCAAAATCTTGAACTCTGTGTATAGCAGAGTTATGGGCCTAACATATCTATGTAATCCCCCTTGTTCGGATCCTTTCTCAGCAGCGCCACAGCTCCTCGGCTCACAGAGCTGGGAATTCTCCCGTTCTGTTGCCAGTTGCAGTAGACGTCCGCCAAGAGGCCTCCGAACAAGTCTGGCATCTGTACGTAAAGTTCATAGGGCAGACCATCCAAACCAGGCGATTTACCCCTTGTGCAACTAGTCATTGCCTCCCGTACTTCAGCGGCTGTTATCGAGAGCCGCGGCAGTCCGTCGAGGTAGACACTAAAGTCCATCCCTCGATGCGGCCCGCTGCTGCTCCCGTACAACTGAGCGAAGTGTCGCTGAAAAACTTCACACATTTGTCCGGGATCGAGTAGCATGCGGCCGTCGTGATCCACCAAAGAAGGATCGAGGCTTTGTTGCCACGATGCGCCTCCGCCACTCGGGCCCATTGAACGGCTTTCGTCCCCTCGTGTCTGAGAGCACGCACCCTAGCTCTGACAACGCAACCTTCGAGCTTTGCATTGAAGAATTGGTCAAGGGCCAATTTCGCCGCAAGTACGTCGGTCGCGTTGCCTTTGCTAAGCGCTTCGTCTAATTTTCTAACTAATTCTCCCTCTGCTCTATTTTTCTCTATTGCTAAAGCCTTACTAAACCTAATGGACTCTATTCTAATTGCTCTTTTCAGAGCAAACCACCACTTGTTGTTGGCGATGGCCCCTGTCAACGCCCGCTTAACTAGTTCGCTAATCCGGTCTCTGTAGGCCTTGCGCGCTGGTAAGGACGAGTCTAGCCTCCAGTAGCCGGATCCTCGTATATGAAGCCTATCTAAATCAAGTACACAGATCACGAATTTGTGGTCCGTGTAGCTGACTATCTTGAATTGTGAACAGCCTATGCTAGACCTATCTATATCTCTACAAAATACTCTATCTAGATATGATCTGGATGACCCTATACGATTTGTCCAAGTCCACATTGGCACATTCGGGAAATCCAATCGGTACCTGTCAGACAGTTCAAAACGCCTGAGCAGGTTGGTGAGGCTCTTGCACCCTCCTCCCCTATCCGCTAATCCCACACAGTGCCAGTGTGCATCTAAGATCCCGTTCCAGTCGCCCACTAACACTAAAGAGCGGGACGTTCCAAGAAAGGTCTCCAGACACCGGAAGAGATCAGGCCACCCTGCTCCTGTCGGGGCATAGACGGCCACTAGCCTGAAAGCTTGGCCGTCTCCGCTGGTCACGTCTAGCACCACCAACTTACCCTCTGGGTCCAGGAATATGGCCCGTATGGCGAGATCCAAACCTCTCCGAAAAAGCACAGCAACTCCTCCCACCGATCCCGGACGGCTGGGAGATGCGTACAAATTCTAGCCGTCGAAGATCGGTGCGAAAGCCCGTGCTTCGGAGATTCTGGTCTCGCTGATGGCCACTACAACTATATTTAGTGACCTGAGGTCGTTGAGCAGGTGGCCCTGCTTCCATGACGACCCCAAGCCAGAGTCTGAGTGAGGTCATGTTGAAATGGAATGGGAAAGATGGGAAAGACCACTTACTTTACTTCTCGTACAGGAAGGATGGTTTGTCCATCCTTTTCACTGCTTGTGGCCTCCTCCGGAAGGATGTCCTTATAAATCCTCCTGGAGTGTGTTTGTCGGAAGTCTCCGATGTCTTTGGGGAATTTTTGTTTTAGTGTCGTGTACGTTTTCTGTGTGATGCGAGTGATTTGTATGTGTGGAGGTGGTGTGAACTTTTGGGTTGTTGTGTAGTCTTTTTCTGTGATGCTGGTGTTGTGTTGCATGTAGTGTAATAATTGGTTGTTGTTCAAATTTAATGCTGTGTAGTATGTATCGTTTTGGTTGTTTTGTTTTGTTTGCGTTTGTTGTGGGTTTGTTTCTGTTACGCTTTTTGGTGACTTTTGTGGTGTTGGTGATGGTGGTGTTGGGGTTAATGATGGTGATGGTGTTGGTGTTTGTGGTGATGGGGTTGGTGATGCTGGTGTGGATGGTGGCATATCTGTCTTAACTTTCTTGTTCGATAATTTATTTGTTTCCCTCTGTATTTTGTTTTTTGAGGGGGAAGGAAGAGAATTTTTTCTTTTTTGGTTTCTTTTTTTTTTCTTTTTTCGTGATACCGTTTCCCACTCCTCGTCGTCACAATCTGTCTCCAGTTGCGATAAGCCGGGGAGTGGAAAATCCTCCACAGGCGTTGGTTTTGGTTGTGGCGTGGTGGATGGTGTAGGCGCTGGTCCTAGTTCTGGGGCGTTGGGTGGCGGTGGTGTTGGTTTTGCTACTGTTGCTGGGGTTGTTGCTGTTACAGTTGCTTCTGTTGTTGCTGCTACAGTTGTCGCTGCTATTTCTGCTGCTGGTGGTGTTGATGGTTGAGTCACTGGGGTGGGTAAGAGAGGTGGCCTCAACCTTTTAGCCTGAGGGCAAAAAGCCCTTAGGTGGGTTCCTTCACCACAAACGACACACCTAGGTCTTCTGCCCTCGACGATTACGGTGAGGTGGCTGTCGTCAGTGAGGTCTATTACCTCTGGGGTCTCCTCAATGCTTTTATGGTCCGCTTGGATCAGGAGCTCCAACCCAGATCCGGACCAGTTCTCCTGCTTTTCTTTTGCTATTTCTATTATATCGGTGTTGGCCTCGATGCCGGCGAGGACGGCATCCATTAGCCAGGTAATTTCGATGGCCGGTGGAACGTGGGTCACCCTGATCTTCACAAGTCTCTGGCCACAATAGCTTGGGATGAGTGTGAAGTCGTCACTTCTTAATGGGGTCATGGAGTGTTCTCTGGACTCCTGTGGTGTTTCAAAGAACACGTCCACGGTTCCATACTTCTGCCCACGTCTGATGTGGGGTTTTTTTTGCCCACACATGTCCCAAAGCTTTTTGGATTTGGGACTCGGATGCCCGTTCCACTCGGCGCGATTTTGTTTATTGTCCGATAAGACACGGTGCATAGGCGACGTTGCTCCATTTTATTAGGTGGGGGGTGAGGCTGACCCTGTACCCATATTTCTTTACCATTCCTTTGGCTTCAACTAATTCTCCTTGAGTTACCTGGATCTCTTCGCACGTTTTTGCTACTCTGGCAAAACTCAGGGTAGTTTTCTTAATTTCATTGTTGCCGTTGTTATTATCGTTATTTTTGCTATTGTTAATTTTAGTTTCAGTTGTGGTGGTGGTGGCGTCAGTGGTGTTCGGTGTGGAAGAGTTCATTTTGGTTGAATTCATTTCGATATCATGAATTAATTAATTTTTTTCCTTTGTTTCTGTTGTCGCTGTGGTGGTGGGGGTGGTGGTTGTCGCGGTAGTGGTGGTGGTGGTGGTGGCACCTTTAACACCTGCAGTCATTGGTAATGGCGGGAAATGAATGTCTGCCTGAGACAAATTTAAAATATTGCTACTGCTTACAATTCCAGTGTTGGCAAACGTAGCAATGTTTACAATGGTGGTGTCGGTGTGAGGTGTTTGATTGTGAGGAAGGAGTGAATCTGAGTCATCATTATTTTTCAAAGAAAAACATTTTTGTTTGATAATTATAAAAAGTTTAAATTTTGGGCTCAAGGCCCCAATATTTTTTAGTGTCCTTTTCAGAAATCGATGTTTGTGCACTTATATATAGTTAACAATAAAGATTTTCCATAAATGGCAATTTTAAATAGCTGAAAATAACAAACCATTGCGGAGCTCACGATGATACGATTTACTACGTAGGTCGCCAATAATAATAATAATAATCGTAATAATAATAATAAAAAAAAGGATTTGGAACTGCCATGAAGTCAAAGTGGTCCCGATTGTCATAGGCGCACTAGGTACTATCTCAAAAAGTTTCCAGTGATGTTTAAAGAAAATTGACTCCGCCATGCTTTTTGGAACGCTTCAAAAGGCATGCTTGCTGGGAACCACAACAACCCTCCGATACGTCCTGAATATCTGAGTCTGAAGGTAGTGGCTTGATATTCATTTCAACAGACTTTGCAGTTAACTAACATCAATGACTGAGACTCAAAGAACAATACTACTACTACTACTACTACTACTACTACTACTACTACTACTACTACTACTAATAACAATAATAATAATAATAAGGTCTAATGATTACTTATCGCAAATCCCAGGAAACCTGCGTATAGGAGAAATACAAAAGATAGTACTAATGGGAACTGCCCATATACTAAGGAAGATTCTGTCAATATAAATACATCACAAGTCTAAACACTAAAGATGCATGTGTGAGTATGTATGTTCTTTCTTGAACATGGCGGACCTTGTCGTCTCTTCAGGTCACTGGTTGTGACTTGGTGATAACTCGTATGAACATAAAGCAAGATAAATGCAACTGTAATAATAATAATAATAATAATACGCACATGGTGGATAGAAGGTCGTGAAATCGCTCCCGTAAATTTTAATTTTTTAACATATTTAAATCAATTGTGAAATAACAATTCTTAGTACAAATGATGTATATAGCATCCGGCTTGAGTCCCCAAAAAATTCGGATCCATAATATATTGTTATATCGCTCAAATATTCAATTTTGTATTATACATTTTATATTCAAAAAAGAAAATGGTTATAAATGGAAGAAAACCCCCTCTGTCTACACTATATAGAACAGCCAAATAACAGCAATTTCACCAACACCAGAAACTAGATACACCACCTACCCCATCACCCCTCTGTGTACACTAAACACAACGGCCAGATAACGGCAATTTCCCCACCACCACCACCAATCTCAGCATAATAATAATAATTACTATTATTATTGTCTCAAGTTTTAACAAAATGTTTAATAACAAAATGTTCAATTCCAATATCAAGAAAATATGTCAACACATATACGCGTCTAACCCCATAGATTCTCCGATCAAACAAAAATACAGTCTATTTAACAAAACTCAGTAACGACAACGCCATCAGTACAGTCACCGCCGCCGCCGCCGATCCATCATTACTACCACTATCCCATCACCGCCGCCACCACTCCTTCATTGCTACCACCGCTATCCCCCCATTACCTTCTGTTAACTTACGAAAGGGGAAGATGGCGGTATCACTAGACAATATTAATAAACAAGATTAATATTTAATTTTGGATCAGGAATGTTAGAGTCGAAAAGGAGGAAAATGACAAAATGACTAAATACCTAAAGAAAATTTCACCACCAACACCCCTACCACTACCACGATGAAAACTCTGGTCAAGTCGACTCGACCGCTATTTCTACTCCAACTTCAACACCATAACTACAGTAATGCGAACACATCACCACCACCACTGCCTCATTATCGCTACCGGCGCTATTCTCTCCCATTACCTCCTGCTAGTTGCTGCTAACACAACACCACCACCACCACCACTGCCTCATTATCACTAGCGCCGCTATTCTCTCCCGCTTCCCCCTGCTACATTGTAGAATCTACACTAAAAGAGGAAGGCATCAAAATATATAAATAGACTGAATTGATGACCCGGTCAAAATCAAAATCAAAGCAGCACAGCAACAACGAAAAACGTAAAGAAAATAAGATTGAAGAGAAAAACAAACAGACGGACAGAGAAGGGAAGGGAAAAACTAAGTCAGACATTCAAACACTACATTACAATGAAACTTATGCTTATTCATTTTTGGGGGGTTTTTTTGCCTGTTTGTTTGTTTGTTTATTTATGTTCGTCTACAGCGTGATAACGCCACACACAAATCACGTGGAGTGACGAAACCACCGGAGATGATAAATTCACCGGTGGTTATGTAACCATACATTCGCCAATCCTCGATAAGAGTGTTTAAATGTCGAACCTAAACAGTTCGAATAACGGTGAAATGGAGACTAGAATGTCATGTGACAGACTCTCACCCAACAGGTTCTCCCTGACTCAGCAGCAGGGACCTGGCTGTCAACCAAATACTGCTGGAGTCGGAGGAAAAAGAAGAAGGAAAGAGACCAGAACCAACTGGACGAAAGAATTGAATAGAACTGTTATGCAATGTTACCTGAAGAGTAACCCAGGGAGAAAGGCTATAGGAAACGGATGCATAACATCTGGAACGAGATTGGTCTATTTAAATTAGATGAACAAAAATTGGCCGGGCAGGCTCGGGTAATAAGAACTAATGGGTGGATAAGCAAGCTGGAACTGGAGGAACTGAGCAGAAAGATTAGCTTAGAGATGGAGAGTGGAGTATGCCAGGCAAACGAGCCAGTGGGAAATGAAGGTGAAGAGGTCGAGAGAACGGAGGAACCACCCGAAGCAGACAATGACCTGAATGCTGAGATAAATAATACCTGGAACAGAGATACGGCCACTGAGGAGATGAATGCCGACGGGGTAGCACAAGATTTGGTTGATATCCTAAACTTAGTGGTAGATGAATTGGACAATGATAGTGGGAGACCTATGAACCTAAGATTTGTAGACAGGAAAAAGTTAAAAGAAACAACAGCTAAGGTAAACAAAGTCATCCCATACCTTGAGGCGAGGAGCCTTCACCAGTGCAACACACAATATCCCCAAAGCAACAGCAAATACGGTCAGGAATCTACTTGGTATTAAAGCGAGAGGAAACAACAGACAAGAAAGAGCAGAGCCTTGGTGGAAGAAACGACTGAGTGGTCAAATCAGGGAAATGAGAAATGACATTGGAAAGCTTGAGTCCCTACTGAATGGGACACTAAAAAACATAGACACTAAAAATAGACTGGAAATAAAGTACAAAACTAGGAGTAAAAAGCTAAATATTATCATAGAGGAACTGAAGCAACGCATTGTAGCAAAGAGTGCAAAAATCAGGCGATACGAGAACAGAGCCAGTCAGTATAGACAGAACCGCATGTTCGACAACAACCAGAAGATGCTGTTTGGACAGCTTGAAGGGAAAGAAAGAGGCAACGACTTGATCCCTGAGGCGGAACAAACTAAAACATTCTGGAGAGGAATATGGGAGCAGAGTGTTAAACATAATGACCAGGCAGTGTGGATTGAGATAGTACAGAAGGAGATTAGTGAACAGACACACCAACAAACTGATTTGAGTATCACAGTTGAAACTCTTAAGGGCCAAAATACTAACCAACTGGAAATCACCAGGCCCAGATGGTGTGCAAGGATATTGGATTAAAAATATAACATCCCTCCTCCCGAAACTGACAACCATGTTCAATGACTGCTTGATGTCAGGTGAGGTTCCAGAGTGGTTGACAAAAGGTACCACAGCTCTGATAATGAAAGACCGTATCAAGGGTAATGATGTTACCAACTATAGACCTATCACATGTCTGTCCGTAATGTGGAAACTGTTGACAAGCATTATGTCTGATGAAATCAACCATCATCTCCACACAAACAACTTGTTACCGGACGAACAGAAAGGATGCCGAAAGAAGTCACGTGGTACAAAGGACCAGTTACTTATTGATAAGATGGTAATGAGGAATTGCAAGAGGAGACACACTGGTCTTGCCATGGGATGGATAGACTACAAAAAGGCATTTGACATGGTGCCTCATTCTTGGATCACCAAAAGCCTGGAGATCTTTAAGGTGGCAGATAACATCAGACAGTTGTTGGGCAAAAGTATGAAGTCCTGGGAAACAGAGTTAACATCAACTGGAGAATCTTTGGGAAGCGTGAAGATCAAGAGAAGTATCTTCCAGGGAGTTAGTCTGTCCCCTCTGCTGTTTGTCCTTGCCCTGATGCCACTGACCAGTGTACTGCGAAAAGTGAGAGCAGGATACAGGTTGGGAAAGGGAGGGCTTACCATCAATCACCTCCTCTTCATGGACGATCTTAAGCTCTTCGGGAAGAGTGAGAAGGAGCGTATTAAAGTCACATCTGAACAGTAGGAATGCCATAAGTACAGTAAATTCCCGAGCTGTGTCTATTATTAGGTACAGAGCGAGCTAACAATCCTGATGTTGACAAAACTTTAACCCATCAGTGGTTGGCATCCTCTGGACTGAAATCGGAGACTGAAGGACTGATTATATCCGCACAAGATCAGTGTCTGCCAACAAAAAATTACCAAGCCAACATAATAAAAAATGGGTGCAGCCCATTATGCCGTGTATGCAAAAAACAACCAGAGACCATTGACCATATAATTTCAATGTGCAGTCCTATAGCTCCAACCGAATTCCTAAACAGGCATGACAGAGCTGCACAATACATACATTGGATAATGTGTAAGCATTTTGACCTGCCCCATCAAAAGAATTGGTGGGAGCATCAACCACCTCCCATACTTGAAAAAGATCACATCTCAATCTTGTGGAACTTTAGCATCCAAACAGACTGAAAAATAGATGCAAACAGACCTGATATAATATTGAAAGACTTTCAAAAGAGGGTATGCCTGCTAATTGATATGTCTGTTCCAATAGACAAGAATGTATCTATAAAAACATTTGAAAAATTGAGCAAGTATAAGGACCTGGAGATAGAAATTGGAAAAATGTGGAAATTGAGAACTAAAACAATACCAGTGGTTGTAGGCGCTCTGGGAATGATACCTAAGGGGTCTAATGATTATATATCGCAAATCCCAGGAAACCCGCGTATAGGAGAAATACAAAAGATAGTACTAATGGGAACTGCCCATATACTAAGGAAGATTCTGTCAATATAAGTACATCACAAGTCTAAACACTAAAGATGCATATGTGAATATGTATGTTCTTTCTTGAACATGGCGGACCTTGTTGTCTCTTGAGGTCACTGGCTGTGACTTGGTGATAACTCGTATGAACATAAAGCAAGATAAATGCAACTGTAATAATAATAATAATAATAATAATAATAATAATAATAATAATAATAATAATAGACATTGCGTTGAAAACTGCAACAATTGGATTATCCACATATCTAAGGGAATCACATGATTGGATGATCAAACTCGTTTTGAAACACGAAAGCACCAAAAGATCATATTCCATTACAAAAGATGCACAAAGATACAGTAATGGACTACAAATTTCAGAAGTCCCATTTACTGCTGAAATGGAAAACACAGAAAAAGCAAAGCAGGTAAAAGTAACTGCAAAGAAAGAACTGCTACAGAAACTGGCTAAGAAATGGCAAGAAAAGCCTCTGTATGGAAAATACCCAGAGCGAGCTAACAATCCTGATGTTGACAAAACTTTAACCCATCAGTGGTTGGCATCCTCTGGACTGAAATCGGAGACTGAAGGACTGATTATATCCGCACAAGATCAGTGTCTGCCAACAAAAAATTACCAAGCCAACATAATAAAAAATGGGTGCAGCCCATTATGCCGTGTATGCAAAAAACAACCAGAGACCATTGACCATATAATTTCAATGTGCAGTCCTATAGCTCCAACCGAATACCTAAACAGGCATGACAGAGCTGCACAATACATACATTGGATAATGTGTAAGCATTTTGACCTGCCCCATCAAAAGAATTGGTGGGAGCATCAACCACCTCCCATACTTGAAAAAGATCACATCTCAATCTTGTGGAACTTTAGCATCCAAACAGACCGAAAAATAGATGCAAATAGACCTGATATAATATTGAAGGACTTTCAAAGGAGGGTATGCCTGCTAATTGATATGTCTGTTCCAATAGACAAGAACGTATCTATAAAAACATTTGAAAAATTGAGCAAGTATAAGGACCTGGAGATAGAAATTGGAAAAATGTGGAAATTGAGAACTAAAACAATACCAGTGGTTGTAGGCGCTCTGGGAATTATACCTAAGGGGTTTAACGACTACTTATCGCAAATCCCAGGAAACCCGCGTATAGGAGAAATACAAAAGATAGTACTAATGGGAACTGCCCATATACTAAGGAAGATCCTGTCAATATAAGTACATCACAAGTCTAAACACTAAGGATGCATGTGTGAATATGTATGTTCTTTCTTGAATATGGCGGACCTTGTTGTCTCTTGAGGTCACTGGTTGTGACTTGGTGATAACTCGTATAAACATAAAGCAAGATAAATGCAAATAATAATAATAATAATAATAATAATAATAATAATAAGAAGAAGAAGAAGAAGATAACGAAGAAGAAGAAGAAGAAGAAGAAGAAGAAGAAGAAGAAGAAGAAGAAGAAGAAGAAGAAGAAGAAGAAGGGCTAAATGACCCCATTCATCGCACATTGTTCGAATTAAATGCTGTACAATTCAGTCTCTTATGTATCTATGTAATTTCACGCAAGTTTTGCTTCGTTTTCATCTTGTAAATATGCGAGGAAAGTGTTCGACTATTTTTTTGTAGACTCTGAATGGACCAGGTTTACCCATGGTAGGGTTTGAAACTGTACACCTCCATTTCGATATCCAGTGCCCGCGAGCCATATGCACTATAAACACACACATCCTTTTCTCTCTCTCTCTCTCTCTCTATCATATATATAGATGTTATTATATATATATATATATACATGTACATATGAATGTATGTATACATAAATATACTTATGTGTATATATATATATGTATACATTATCTCTGTGTTTGTGTGTGCGTGGGTGTGTTCCTAATTACACCGAGGAAGATACATATAAGCTATTAAGAACACACACAAGTTATTATATTCATCTTAAGTTTATCTCTCTCTGGTGTCAAACACATTCGTTGCAGGGGTATAAAGTCAATAACGCGGTTGTAAGATATTCGGCAAAATGTTTTAACTTAACAGACTGTATTTTTAACAAATATTATTCAAATGACTGTAAGTTTTATACGTTTCCCTTCCATTTCTACATTCTCTTTTTTCTCTTTTCAAATGTGAGCATGCCAAATTGAACGGTTACTTCAATCCAAAGTTATATTCAGCAGATCTTTGAACCGCTGACATTACTGTAGCTGATAATAGAAGATCCTAAGTTTATAACAAATTACAAATACACACACATGTATACTAATATATATATATATATATATATATATATATATATATATATATATATATATATATATATATATATATATATATATATATATAGTTATACTTTGGGAGGGTCATGTTGCCAATAAGAAACACACGCACCAGTTGCATTCACTTCAATTTATTATAATAAATTTATAAAAAATTTATAAATTTATAAATTTCTGTTTGGTTGGTTGGTTCCACAACCAGATAGTTGTTTATATATTGTCATAGTTCTTTCGTCACACACTCTGTGACCTCTTCAGAAACAAAGAAAGGAATCCCCAGTCACTGAAGAGGTCACAGTGACGAAAGAACTATGACAATATATAAACAACTATCTGGTTGTGGGACCAACCAACCAGAAATTTATAAATTTATAAATTTATTATAAATTTATTATAATAAAATGAAGTGAAAGCGACTGGTGCGTGTGTTTCTTATTGGCAACATGACCCTCCCAAAGTATAACAATATCGGTTTCAACACACGATTTCAGATAAAGAATCTTGCTAAACAAATTCAGAAACGAAATATATATATATATATATATATATATATTTAAAGTGTACGATAAACACGAAATGTGTTTACATTGCAACAGACAAAGTTAGCTATTAATAAAATAAACTAATAAAAGTGAATACAATTTGTCTGTCTCGATATAAGTCAATAAAGACAATATTATATTGGCAACAGCCATGATTCCTGAACATATTTAAATTTCAAAATTCAAACCTGTTCTGTAGACGAATTTGAACCTCGAAACCCAAATAAGTTTCACAACGGTGGAATGTGAATTGAAAAATAAAGAGAATCGAAATGGAATAGAAATAAAAGAGTGAAATACCCAAATCTTCTGTGCTTATCAACAGGAATCCAGTAAGATTAGTCTATCACACATCAACAATTTTGCAGGACTGACTACACGTGGGTAGGCAGGCCAAAACTAGCTATCCCACATTCACGGTGCTAGAAATAACAGCCGCTTATGCAGGATTAAGGATCAGCTCATACAATCGTACACTTTAAATGTATTAACTGCTCGGAAGAGACCCTTCCTGGAGCTTAATTATTGTAAACGACTGAGAGTTTATTCTCAAAATATAATATAATTATATATATATATATATATATATTAGTATATATGTGTGTGTATTTGTAATTTGTTATAAACTATATATATATATATATATATATATATATACATATGTAGAAATAAACACAGTAAATTGTGTGTCTAAAATTACGAAACAAACTCATACAACTAAAATTCACACGAGTGAATATCTCACCTCGTGCGCTGGACGTTAGAAGTGGTGTGAGAGGATATGATAAAAACAATAGGCTTAATACACCTAACTTATAAGCTCACCTAGTTAGGGAGCCGAAATACAAATACAAATAGAGATGTTCATTCGTGTTTGTTCCATAATCTCTCGCCGAGGAAAGCCTACGGATTATCTGTTACAAACACAATTTTCAGGGCGAAACAGATTAAATCTCTAATCTGTCCGAGAGATGAAATAGTTATTGAGACGGTCTGTATATATATTCTATATCTTCCGTTTGATTCAGGTTAAATTTATCAAACCAATGTGGTATTTCAACCCTCGTAACTTTAGACTCACAATTTACTGTGTACATTTCTACATATATTATTATATAATTGTTTCTACTTTAGGCACAAGGCCAGAAAATACTCAGTACATTACTGGTACTTTATTTTATCGACTCCGTAAGGATGAAAGGCAAAATTAACCTCGGCGGGATTTGAACTCAGACTGTAAAGGGACGTAACTATGCTAGAAAGCATGGTGTCTGACGCTCTACCGATTCTGCCAATCTACCACATATATACTACATATATTATTATAAAATGCTCAGTATTTATACTTTGAGCTTGTTAATTACTGGGTATCAATATGAGTTAGTAACTCTGTATTTTATTTGTATATATATATATATATATATATATATATATATATATATATTAGAAAGTGAGGTTTTTTTTACAAAATGAAAAATAACCGAGGTGTCCTACATGAGTGGAAGTATAAAGAAAAAGGGATGAAATCGAAAATGCAACTGAAGTCTTATTTTTTTAAAAAATATATATATTTTTATTTGGTTCCTTTACCGGTTTCGCAGTTCTTCTGCTTTTCAAAAAGTGAGTTGAGATGGAGGGTCTGTGGTTTTTCTCACATCTCATATATATATATATATATATATATATATATAAATATATATATATATATATATATATATATATATATATATATATATATATATATATATATATATATATATATATATATATATACAAACACAACAAACAGATAGTTGCAGGCAAACTGAATTTTAAGAACCGCAGTCACAGACGTAAATATATTAAAATACTTGGAGACGCAGTGCTTCTGAACATTGGGCGACTTGATAAGCTGGAATAATAATTAGATTGGGCAGAATTGTTTCTGAATAAATATAATGCCGATGTTTATGCCACTGGATATTAGAATTCCGTGTAATTTCCAAAGACAATCATTTTCTAACGTTATGCATAGTGCTACTCTGCAGATTGTTATATAAACACATCCATAGCTGTACCCAGAGCTATGAATGTATTATCTTTAAAATCACTCCAAAAAAATACACTATATGATTACTTAAAAAAAAACAAAAAGAAACATAACTTATAAACATTAAATGTCTGCCCATTTATAATCAGCATCCATTCAGCTCTATATATATTAGACAAATGGTTCCAATATCAGCTGCTGTACTGTTTTTGGAAACGTTTCAACATATTTTTGACATGTATTGTAAGATAAACAGCTCCACGTTTTGAAATACTGTTACTTGCTACAACCTAAAGGTTATTTTATAATATATCCGGAACGCCCAACGGCGAGATTTAGCCACTGCACTATTCATGATATATTATCATTTCTGACTCTTTGTGGTCTTTGTACAGCTTAACATAGTAATTTGAAAACTCCTTTTGATGTTAATGCAATGTGTTGCGCCGTATATATGGTTCATATTCCTGCGACGCAACTTTAAAACATAATGAGAGTAACACTTCATATGAAGGGAAAATGAAATCCTATCGTTTACTGATTCAGGCCTATGGAACTCTGTGACTACCGCTCCCCTCATATATATATGGCTGAGTGAATGAGTTGGGGTTAAACCCAACGAAATGTATGTATCTGCATATACTACCGTTGTACCTGATTATATATACACATATATATATAGATATATACATATATAACTTTAATAACTTTGATAGATTTAGGCCAGTATTGGCCCGGGCCATGTCTAACTTAATAGCACCACCAGGCGAAGTCTTTCAAATCAGGATTTGGATACAATGGCCCACTCAAATAGAGAGTTATTGTTTACGGAGACATATCCAGGTGTAAGAGGTTGATCCGGGATTTCTTGAAGGAATTTGTCCAAAGAATTCTTGAACTTTATGGGGTCTGTTTCTGTTTAATGTGTTTTGGTGTAATGTTGAAGAGAGCGGGGTCGATTAAGGTGAAATAATTGGCCATATTGTTTTTATGAGATGCGAGGGTGATTTTTGTTGTGGGCGGATAGCATGGGGCCCAAGGCTTGGGGCTACCTTAAAGGTGATGCCAAAATCATTTCAGCAATGCTGAAGGAATGTTTACCACACCATGCAGATGATGTAGCGCTCATATATATAATATATAAATAAATTGTTTACATTCTCTCTCTCTCTTTCTTCTTCACCCGCTCTCTCTCTCTGTTTCACTCTCTCTATCTTTCTCTCTCTCTCTCTCTCTCTCTCTCTCTCTCTCTCTCTGTATATATATATATATATATATATGTTATATTATACATATATATATATATATATATATATATATATGTTATATTATGCATATATATATATATATATATATGTATAATAAAACAAGGACGAATGGTTACTCCTTTATTACGTTTATTGCTTGGTGACGCGCGTTTCGCTATTGATCAGCTCAAGGTTCGATCTATATCGATCTAGCCCGACTCTGTAATAATTTTATTATACTACACTCTGTCTAGCTCTACACCTCGATACCGACGTGAACCTAGACAACGAGTGCCCACCCGGGTGAACCTACAGTAACTCCGCGTTACACAGCCTGGATATATATATATATACTGTATATATATATATATATATATATATACAGGTATATATATATATACATATATATGTATATATATATATATATGTTTGTGTGTGTATGCGTGTGTGTGTGTGTGTGTGTGTGTGTGTGTGTGTGTGTGTGTGTGTGTGTGTGTGTCTGTGTGTGTGTGTGTGTGTGTGTGTGTGTGTTTAAGGAGGGCTATAAACGTTTCGACAAAAAATGATTTCTTAAATGAAAGTTAACATTTCAAAGAAAATAGAATTCTATTAATATCTTTACACGTTCAATAAGAACAATTCGTGTACATTTATAGCTACATTTCACCCACGGCAATGCCGAGTATTCTTCTAATTATATAGTTCTACACGGTCAATTGGCATGGAATTCGGAAACAAAGGCCATATAGTGTGTCAGCATCCGGAAACCAGAAGTATATATATTTTATTACATCAACAACCTATTATCCGTAAACACGTGTTTAACTTGACGGATCTAATACTCGCCCAACTCATCAATATGGCTGAACAGATAAGTTGGGAGAGTCTTATATCCTCTTAGGGAAACACGTGTTTTCGGATAATGTATTGTAATGCAATAACATATTTTATGTAATAAAACGCGTCCCCCCGGATTAAGTCCTTTTCCAACTCGATATATATATATATATAATATAGAATTAGAAATAGAAGCCAGGACTATCCATCATCAGTGGTCTACTAGCCATCATAGGTATTTCTTCGCATTACAGACTAGATACCTCAGGCTAGCGCGATACAATAACTAAAATAAGTTATTGGTATAAAAAGAGTTGGGTGAAGAAAGAGAGACAGGTAAACAAACACTAGTGGCGAGGCAACGTAAAGAGAGGAAAAAATGGGAAAATCAAGTCAATGATTCATTTTGAACAGAAAAACTTGCGAATATTGACGAGAAGACCAATACATATCTTGGCCGCGCGAAAGTGAGCGAGGAAAGAATTTCGTACGGTGTGGGACGATGGAATGAGAGAGAGGGTGAGTAGCAGAGAGTGAGTGAGTGAAAGTGTGGGGAAGAGGCTAGCCGAGAGAGGGTGACTAGCAGAGGGGGTGAGTGAAAGTAAGAGAGAGAAGGAGAGTGAAGGGAGAGAGAGAGAGACAGAGGATAGCAGTAAGGGAAGAGAAAAAGACAGGTCACATATACATACATATATATATACATATATATATATATACATATATTAATATATATATACATACATATACATATATATATACATATATTAATATATATATATACATACATATATTATATACACACACACACCATCTTGTTTGTAGGACAGAACAAAGGAGAGACACAAAATAAGTACCCTTTCACTGAGGAGGTCACAGAATGTATGACGAAAGAGCTTTGACAATATATAAATAACCATGCTGTTGTCGAACCCACCAACCAACCAACCGGAAATTTACAATAAATTGAAATAAAAACTAACAGGTGCGTGTGCTTTTATTGGCAGCATGACCCCCCCCCCCTCCATCCACCCAACAATATCTTTTTCAACACACGTTTTCAGATAAGAAATCTTGCATAACAAATTGAAAAACGAAATATATATATATTCACATACATACACACACATACACACACACATATATATATATATATACTTACATATATGGAGTTGCGACCGATAGATAGTATTAGCAATTGGAAAGACGAACGGAAACATTGTTTCCTCGGCCCGATTTGACGAAAGGCGATCGACAAAAAAAAATACATATATATGCCCCCCCCCCCCATATATATATATGTGTGAATGTATATATATATATATATATATATATATATATATATGAATGTATGTATAGTATATTTGATAATATATTGTATGTTTATTTAAAAACACTTTCAAGACCATTCGCTATGAGTTTTAAAGAAGTGACTTTGTCTCGGCAAAATCAAAGGGAAGCAACCGACAGCTGTTTCTCGTTTGTTAACGGTTATCAAGACTGCGTATCCCTCTGCTTCTGCCAAGATTTATCGAAGCTGGTTTCTTATAGAATTCCAGTAATAATCTGGAACTGATTATACAGAGCGATTGCCGGTCCAGCAAAAATTAGAAATTAGTATCAGTGCTCTGAAATAGCGATGCATGTAATTAATGTATGTATAGTATATTTGATAATATACTGTATGTTTATTTAAAAACCGTTTGAAGACCATTCGCTATGAGTTTTAAAGAAGTGACTATGCCACTTACTTTGGCTTTTTGCCGTCACAAAGTAAGTAGTAGTCACATAGTCACTCTATGAGAATCCAGCTTCGATAAGTCTTGGCAGAAGCGGAGGGATAATCAATCTTGATAACCGTTAACAAGCGAGAAACAGCTGTCGGTTGCTTCCCTTTGATTTTGCCGAGACAAAGTAAGTGACAAAGTCACTTCTTTAAAACTCATAGCGAATGGTCTTCAAAATGTTTTTAAATAAACATACAGTATATTATCAAATATACTATACATACAGTCATACATACATCGCTATTTCAGAGCACTGATAATAATTTATATATATATATATATATATATATATATACATATACATCTATAAATATAAGCCTGTATATTCTACTTTCTGTTAGTTTCCCTGCTGCACTTTATTTATATTTCATATAATTTCGCGGTTCGAAAAATGTGGTGATCGATAAATATAATAACAAATGTTTACTGGGATTAATATAATCACTTAAATACTTTCAAGGCTGCCCCTGGAATTATCTCAGTCCAAGGATGCCAGTTATATAAAATTAATATGCATAAAATGTATATGCACAAAAATGTTTTTATTATTTTTGACTGAGGATATATATATTACACGTGTAAAGCTGAAGAAAACTATGATTGAGTCCATTACGTGTATCACATTCTGTGTCAGTTTTTGTGTGCCTCTGTGTGTGTGTATGTGTTTGTGTAAGTGTTGTTGTATCTATGTATGTATATATGAATGCCTATGTATGTGTAATTACGTGTGTATATGTAAAGGGGTGTAGTTAATGGTGAAGGTGTCCAGTCCAGGATCCTACACTTATCAGTTCAATTCCTTGAGGCGCGGTGTCATTGAATTGTGCACTTTATTTCATGTTGTTCCACTCCGATATAATTCAAAACGCCAGCCCTGTCACTGATTGCATCATGTTGAATCTCCCTAATAACAGTATTTATGACACTCGTGTCTGTGGACCGCCGATCGATTCATGATTAGTCTGTTCCTATGATCGGAGAAATGGAAAAAAGTTTGTCGGAATCATCAGGGCTCCAACAACAGCAAATGTGTGTGAAACCTAGCCGTACATTGTGTTAACATCTCTACTAATACCAACGTGAACAACTACATCATTCATAACAACGTGGATATTGAATACATTAATACACACAGACACACGCACACAGACACACACATACACACACACACACACACACACACACACACACACACACACACACACACACACACACACACACACACACACACACACACACACACACACACATATATATATATATATATATATATATATATACCATCTTTGTCGTTTCTATTGATATAAGTGTAGAGCCTATATAAGTAGAACATCAATATGTCCCCATTCTACTCTTAATAAAGAAGAAATAAAACGAACATAAACCTCTCAGCTTGAATTTTGAGAATCTCTCCCACCCTCAAGTATTAAAGTACAACATTTGTCTTGGTGAGTTCTCGTGTCCTAGAGGTTAGAATATTAGGTTTGCATCAATGAGCTAGTGTGTTCGATGCCTGGACCGAGCGGTGGAGTTTGTCCTTGAGTAAGATACTTGATTTTACGTTGACTCAGGTGAAAAAATGAGCAGCAGCAACAGCAGCAGCAGCTAGTGTTAAACCTTCGACTGACTGGTGTCACAACCCTTTTTTTACTTTCTGTTACTTAACTCCTATGTTACTTAACTCCTATAAAAACCTGATAAGCTATGGGCTTTGTCAAACCCATGCAATCATACAAAAAAAAGAACTTAAAAACTTTTCTATAAATCTCAAGTAAAATCGAAACCAGGTTATGTATTATTTAACAGCATGCAGTTTGTTCATCAACAAACGGCATTTATGAATGTACAATTACGCTTATTTCTTAGATCGATACATATAAAATATTAGCAAACCAATCAAACCACAATAAATACTTATTTACATTATTTATTGATCACAGTTTAATGGAAATCAAAGTAATTCCCGACCGGATTCGAATTTGCAACAGACCGGGACAAAACTACACAGTTTATATATCCCGTCTCTCTGGTGACTTCCATATATCGATATAAAAGTTCGTATGAAAAAAGAAAGATTACAGTGAGGAATCGATATAAACTTCGCTAGAAGTATCGATTACTTTCTACAGGTCACGAGGTCAAATCTCAGTCTGTGATAGAAAGGTCTGGAGTTGACAATAATCGATCCCCCATTATATATTACTTCCACCAATACAAGCTAAGGACAAGCCTGTAATCGCCTTCTCAAATTGCTACAAATAGCAGCTAAATATTTTCCATATCATATTCTTCGTTCTTAAAGAGAAATCCGCATTTCATCATATAATCACCCTCTCACTCTCTCTCTCTTTCTCTCTCTCTCTTTCTCTCTCTCTCTCTCTCTCTCTCTCTCTCTCTCTCTCTCTCTCTCTATTTATATATATATATATATATATATATATATATATATATAGAGAGAGAGAGAGAGTTCAAGGAAACAACAAAGAGAGGCACAAAAAGTCTTATTAATTTTACGCATTATATGGGAAAGGAGAAAGTTCGACACACACACACACGCACACACACACATATTATATATGTATATATATATATATATATATATATATATATATATATATATATATATATATATATTAGGATGTGAGGTTTCTTTTACAAAATGAAAAAAAAACGAGGTGCCCTACACGAGTGAAAGTATAAGGAAAACAGATGAAATCGAAAATGCAACTGGAGTTTTTTTTTTTTAAATATATTTATTTGGTTCCTTTACCGGTTTCGCAGTTCTTGTGCTTTTCAAAAGTAGAATTGAGATGGAGGGTTTGTGGTTTTTCTCGCATCTTTTTTCTTTATATATATATATATATATATATATATATATATAGTATGTATAAGGTATTCCTAGCCTACAAAATACAAGACAATCACTGACAGAACGTGCAATCACGTTTAGTTAAACAAAAAGAAGGAAAACTATTTTATTCATTATTTATCCCAAATAGGTAATAAGTTTCAAAGTGATTACATTTCTTGAATATAGTTTCCAGATGTTCCCAACCTTTTCTCTACAAGTAACAGCTTTTATTTAAATGAGTTTTCCCACGGACACCCTCGCTACAGTCTCACCCATCCGATTTTTCAATGGAATGATAATAACAAGCGAAAGAGAAATGTTTATATTTAGAGAAGAATGGATTAAAAATACCATGTGTATGTTATATCTATAATACTGTACTTGAAAACTTCAACTTAGATCAGACACCGGTCTGGAAATCGCTGATGTAGTTGAATAGAATCGCAAAAAAATAATTAACCGTGGTGTACTACAGCCAGCTAACAATAACACACTAAAAAAACAAAAAATGTTTTCCTCACATGATAGGCATAATGCTGAAAGTTTTGGGGAAAGATAAGTGGATTATATCGATACCAGAATTATAACTTTATTATATAGATCACTAAACTATGACTTTATTATATCGACCTTGAAATGATAAAAAACAAAGATTAACTGGACGGGATGTGAACCCAGAAAGTAAGCGCGGTAACTATAAACATCGAAAGTTATTTCGTTCGATTCTCTCTAATAATAAATAACAAAACAACAAAAACAACAACAATAATAATAATAATAACGTAGATATTGATAACAATAATGTAAATTAGATTCATATATATATTGTTCATATATATATATATTGTTCATATATATATATATATATATATATATATATGTAAATATATATATATGTATATGAAATATATATATACATTTATATATATATGTAATTATATATATATATATATATAATTATATATATATACACATATACCTATATGTATGTATTTATATGATACACTAAACAATAAAAACAAATAAGAATAAAACAATAAAAAATAAAGAAAAGCAATGCAAAAATCGTAAACAAAAATAGAAAAAGTGAACAAAAGCAACCAAAACAACTAAAACAACACTAATAACAACATCAGCAATAACAACATTAATAAAAACAAGACAGTACATGGAATCACGTATAAAAATGCTCACATGTGAAATATGCAAGTGCGGAGAGAGACATCTACCGGCTCTTTTCCTCTGTATTTTCGCGCCGTTCTGTAAACTAGTTGTATTTCAATCACACTATCTTGTATTATTCAACCATCGGATTCTACCTGCTGTCACACAGATTTATTATCCACCACGCTTCTTGTATCTCTCTCTTTCTTTCTCTATCGCTATCTCTTTCTATCCATTTCTCTCTCTTTCTCTCTATCTCGTTTTCTCACTTTCTGTTTCTATATATTTATCCCTCTTTCTCTCTTTAACTATCTCTCTTTATCTCTCTATTTTTCACCTAATAGCTCTCTCACTCTTCCTTTCTTCCTATTTCCTGCACTCTTATATTCCTCTCTCAGTCTCTCTCTCTCTTCCTCCCCTCTAGCTCTTGTCTTTAAATATCTATTTCTTCCTTTTCTCCTTTCATTCTTCCTTCACTTTCTTCGTTTATTATTTCTTCTAAATTTCCTTTCATTATTTCCATATTTTTCTCTCCTTCAACACTTCCGTCCTGTATTATCCCTTTTTGCGTTTCTTACTTTCTATCTCTCTTCTCACCCTTTATCCAGCCATGCATTCAATCTTTCTCTAGCCTCCAGCCTCCCACAAACAGTTCCAATATCAAAGTATATATATATGCGCACACACACACACACACACACACACACACATATATACCTACCTACCAACCAACAGAGATACATACATATATATATATATATATATATATATATGCACACACACATACACACACATATATATACCTACCTACCAACCTACATATATACATACATACATACATACATACATACATACATACATACATACTTATATATATTTATATATATATATATATATATATATATATATATATATATATATATATATATAAATATATATGTATATATATATATATATATATTTATATATATATATATATATATATATATATATATATATATATATGTATATATATATATATATATATTTATATATATATATATATATGTATTGTATTTTGTCTGAGGAAGGCATACCATATTTTTAATATGATATCCCTGAAATATATATAACGAAATAAATATGGTTTTATAAATATAGTTTCCATTTGTTTAATATCGTAAACCTACTCCAGAAACTGTTGAGTGCTTTTATATCAGTTATAAAATATTTACTCGTTGTAACCCAACAATCTTAAATAAAACTTTTGCATATATATATATATATATATATATCTAATGAAAAATTGAACAGGGACAGAACAGAGAGGTAGTACGATAAATGTTTATTAAATTCACGCTCAGGAGAGTGGGGGGTATATAAATATATATGTATATATATATATATATATATATATTTATATATATATATATTTATATATATATACGCTCACCTACACATATGACTGGCCCACAAACAAAACCATACATTTTTACACATGGCCAATATTTGGAGCACTTTTCACCGTCACTGTAAACACAAATCTCTCACCCGTCTCTCCTTTCTTCGATCTCAAACGCGTAAACATTTCCTTCCTTTTCAAACTATATAATGAACAGGATGATAATGAAGAAGTTGACGATAGTGATGATGATGGTTGGGTGATGGTGATGGTGGTGGGGATGATGATGGTGGGGTATGGGGGTGGTGATTATTATATTGTTAAGTGATTTTGCTGATTTTGGTGATGATACTGATAGTGGTTGTGGTGGTGGTGGTGGTTGTGACAATGGTGTTTTGATTATTGGTGGCGATGGTGTTAGTGGTGGAGGAAGTCATTGTGATAATAGTCATCATTGTTGTGCTGGTATGGTTAATGGTCATGGTTGTGGTGATGGTACTGGTCGTAGTGGTGATGGTATTGGTCGTGGTTGTCAGCGTAGAGGTCATGGTGGTGATGGTATTAGTCGCGGTGGTGATGGTATTAGTCGCGGTGGTGATGGTATTAGTCGTGGTGGTGATGGTACTGGTAGTGATGGTGATGGTACTGGTTGTGGTGTTGATTGTACTGGTTGTGGTGGTGATGGTACTGGTTGTGGTGGTGTTGGTATTAGTCGTGGTGTTGATGGTATTAGTCGTGGTGATGATGGTATTAGTCGTGGTGGTGATGGTATTAGTCGTGGTGGTGATGGTATTAGTCGTGGTGGTGATGGTACTGGTCGTGCTGGTGATGGTATTAGTCGTGGTGGTGATGGTACTGGTTGTGGTGATGATGGTATTAGTCGTGGTGGTGATGGTATTAGTCGTGGTGGTGATGGTACTGGTTGTGGTGGTGATGGTATTAGTCGTGGTGGTGATGGTACTGGTCGTGCTGGTGATGGTACTGGTCGTGGTGGTGATGGTATTAGTCGTGGTGGTGATGGTACTGGTTGTGGTGGTGATGGTATTAGTCGTGGTGGTGATGGTACTGGTCGTGGTGGTGATGGTATTAGTCGTGGTGGTGATGGTACTGGTTGTGGTGATGATGGTATTAGTCGTGGTGGTGATGGTATTAGTCGTGGTGGTGATGGTACTGGTTGTGGTGGTGATGGTATTAGTCGTGGTGGTGATGGTACTGGTCGTGCTGGTGATGGTACTGGTCGTGGTGGTGATGGTATTAGTCGTGGTGGTGATGGTACTGGTTGTGGTGGTGATGGTATTAGTCGTGGTGGTGATGGTACTGGTCGTGCTGGTGATGGTACTGGTCGTGGTGGTGATGGTATTAGTCGTGGTGGTGATGGTACTGGTTGTGGTGGTGATGGTATTAGTCGTGGTGGTGATGGTACTGGTCGTGGTGGTGATGGTATTAGTCGTGGTGGTGATGGTATTAGTCGTGGTGGTGATGGTACTGGTTGTGGTGGTGATGGTATTGGTTGTGGTGGTGATGGTACTGGTCGTGCTGGTGATGGTACTGGTCGTGGTGGTGATGGTACTGGTCGTGGTGGTGATGGTATTATTCGCGGTGGTGATGGTACTGGTTGTGGTGGTGATGGTACTGGTTGTGGTGGTGATGGTATTAGTCGTGGTGGTGATGGTATTAGTCGTGGTGGTGATGGTATTAGTCGTGGTGGTGATGGTACTGGTTGTGGTGGTGATGGTACTGGTTGTGATGGTGATGGTACTGGTTGTGGTGGTGATGGTATTAGTCGTGGTGGTAATGGTACTGGTTGTGGTGGTGATGGTATTATTCGCGGTGGTGATGGTACTGGTTGTGATGGTGATGGTACTGGTTGTGGTGGTGATGGTATTAGTCGTGGTGGTGATGGTACTCGTGGTGGTGATGGTATTAGTCGTGGTGGTAATGGTACTGGTTGTGGTGGTGATGGTATTAGTCGTGGTGGTGATGGTACTGGTCGTGGTGGTCATGGTACTGGTTGTGGTGGTGATGGTACTGGTTGTGGTGGTGATGGTATTAGTCGTGGTGGTGATGGTATTAGTCGTGGTGGTGATGGTACTGGTTGTGGTGGTGATGGTACTGGTCGTGGTGGTGATGGTATTAGTCGTGGTGGTGATGGTATTGGTTGTGGTGGTGATGGTATTGGTTGTGGTGGTGATGGTACTGGTCGTGGTGGTGATGGTATTGGTTGTGGTGGTGATGGTACTGGTTGTTGTGGTGATGGTACTGGTTGTGGTGGTGATGGTATTAGTCGTGGTGGTGATGGTACTGGTTGTGGTGGTGATGGTACTGGTCGTGGTGGTGATGGTACTGGTTGTGGTGGTGATGGTATTAGTCGTGGTGGTGATGGTACTGGTCGTGGTGGTGATGGTACTGGTCGTGGTGGTGATGGTACTGGTCGTGGTGGTGATGGTACTGGTTGTGGTGGTGATGGTATTAGTCGTGGTGGTGATGGTACTGGTTGTGGTGGTGATGGTACTGGTTGTGGTGGTGATGGTATTAGTCATGGTGGTGATGGTATTGGTTGTGGTGGTGATGGTATTAGTCGTGGTGGTGATGGTACTGGTTGTGGTGGTGATGGTACTGGTTGTGGTGGTGATGGTATTAGTCGTGGTGGTGATGGTACTGGTAGTGATGGTGATGGTACTCGTGGTGGTGATGGTATTAGTCGTGGTGGTGATGGTACTGGTCGTGGTGGTGTTGGTATTAGTCGTGGTGGTGATGGTATTGGTTGTGGTGGTGATGGTACTGGTCGTGGTGGTGATGGTACTGGTTGTGGTGGTGATGGTATTATTCGCGGTGGTGATGGTACTGGTTGTGGTGGTGATGGTACTGGTCGTGGTGGTGTTGGTATTAGTCGTGGTGGTGATGGTACTGGTCGTGGTGGTGATGGTACTGGTCGTGGTGGTGATGGTATTAGTCGTGGTGGTGATGGTATTGGTTGTGGTGGTGATGGTACTGGTTGTGGTGGTGATGGTACTGGTCGTGGTGGTGATGGTACTGGTCGTGGTGGTGATGGTACTGGTCGTGGTGGTGATGGTACTGGTCGTGGTGGTGATGGTACTGGTCGTGGTGGTGATGGTACTGGTCGTGGTGGTGATGGTACTGGTCGTGGTGGTGATGGTATTAGTCGTGGTGGTGATGGTATTGGTTGTGGTGGTGATGGTACTGGTTGTGGTGGTGATGGTATTAGTCGTGGTGGTGATGGTACTGGTTGTGGTGGTGATGGTACTGGTTGTGGTGGTGATGGTACTGGTTGTGGTGGTGATGGTATTAGTCGTGGTGGTGATGGTACTGGTTGTGGTGGTGATGGTACTGGTTGTGGTGGTGATGGTACTGGTCGTGGTGGTGATGGTATTGGTTGTGGTGGTGATGGTACTGGTCGTGGTGGTGATGGTACTGGTCGTGGTGGTGATGGTACTGGTCGTGGTGGTGATGGTACTGGTCGTGGTGGTGATGGTACTGGTCGTGGTGGTGATGGTACTGGTCGTGGTGGTGATGGTATTAGTCGTGGTGGTGATGGTATTGGTTGTGGTGGTGATGGTACTGGTTGTGGTGGTGATGGTATTAGTCGTGGTGGTGATGGTACTGGTTGTGGTGGTGATGGTACTGGTTGTGGTGGTGATGGTACTGGTTGTGGTGGTGATGGTATTAGTCGTGGTGGTGATGGTACTGGTTGTGGTGGTGATGGTACTGGTTGTGGTGGTGATGGTACTGGTCGTGGTGGTGATGGTATTGGTTGTGGTGGTGATGGTACTGGTTGTGGTGGTGATGGTATTAGTCGTGGTGGTGATAGTACTGGTTGTGGTGGTGATGGTACTGGTTGTAGTGGTGATGGTATTAGTCGTGGTGGTGATGGTACTGGTTGTGGTGGTGATGGTACTGGTTGTGGTGGTGATGGTATTAGTCGTGGTGGTGATGGTATTGGTTGTGGTGGTGTTGGTATTAGTCGTGGTGGTGATGGTACTGGTCGTGGTGGTGATGGTACTGGTTGTGGTGGTGATGGTATTAGTCGTGGTGGTGATGGTATTAGTCGTGGTGGTGATGGTACTGGTTGTGGTGGTGATGGTATTATTCGCGGTGGTGATGGTATTAGTCGTGGTGGTGATGGTACTGGTTGTGGTGGTGATGGTATTAGTCGTGGTTGTCAGCGTAGAGGTCATGGTGGTGATGGTATTAGTCGCGGTGGTGTTGGTATTAGTCGCGGTGGTGATGGTATTAGTCGTGGTGGTGATGGTACTGGTTGTGGTGGTGATGGTATTAGTCGTGGTGGTGATGGTATTGGTTGTGGTGGTGATGGTATTAGTCGTGGTAGTGATGGTACTGGTTGTGGTGGTGATGGTACTGGTTGTGGTGGTGATGGTATTGGTTGTGGTGGTGATGGTACTGGTTGTGGTGGTGATGGTACTGGTTGTGGTGGTGATGGTATTACTCGTGGTGGTGATGGTACTGGTTGTGATGGTGATGGTACTAGTTGTGGTGGTGATGGTACTGGTTGTGGTGGTGATGGTATTAGTCGTGGTGGTGATGGTACTGGTTGTGGTGGTGATGGTACTGGTTGTGGTGGTGATGGTATTAGTCGTGGTGGTGATGGTACTAGTTGTGGTGGTGATGGTATTAGTCGTGGTGGTGATGGTATTGGTTGTGGTGGTGTTGGTATTAGTCGTGGTGGTGATGGTACTGGTTGTGGTGGTGATGGTATTAGTCGTGGTGGTGATGGTACTGGTTGTGGTGGTGATAGAACTGGTCATGGTATGGTAGTACTGGTCGTGGTGGTAATGGCTTTAATGGGTGTTATAATGGTGTTTTTGCTGATGGCGATAGTAATCGTGGTTATAGAGGAGTCTATATTAATCCAACACAACACGCTTTTCACCATGTCTCTAACTTTATCCATCTTCCTCATGAAGTAGTTCTATAATAGAACTACCCTTCGTTTCACAAATACATAATAATTATTTTTACTTTTGGCACAAGGCCAGCAATTAACCATTGCATTAATGGTACTTAATTTTATCTAGAGATATATGCGAACATATTTAAGTAAGAGTGTGTGTGAGTGTTTGTCCTTGAATAGTAACACACACAAAACATAGTTATACACATGTATATATATATATCTTATATATATAGTTATACATATATATATATATATATATATATATATATATATATATATATATATATATATATATATAGGAATATATATATGTATATATATAATTACAAGTATGTACACTAAGAGTGGGAAATGAAATTTCGTTTCATTTTTTCCGTTTATATATATATATATATATATATATATATATATATATATATATATATATATATATATATATATATATATATATATATATATACATATATATATATACTTGTATGAATGAATATATACATTCATATATGTGTATGTGTTTGTATGCAAAACAAGTTATATTTAACCAGACTCCGTACCAACATAAATAACTCAATGACGTAAAGAAGTTTATGTATTAAACATGTGAATGTATAGGAATACAAGTCCCAACAATTTTCTATCAAAAGTACTATTGTATAACTGCTACAATCAAGTATTTTTGAAATATATATATATTTCTATCTCTAAACACATATACACACACACACACATACCTATATTAGAGAGTCGGGGCGCGATTCGCTAATATATTTACCCAACTATCCCAAGTATAGAGTATTCTTACTACTTTAAAACTGGTAAAGTCGTGTTCTCTCTCTCTCTCTCTCTCTCTCTCTCTCTCTCTCTCTCTCTCTCTCTCTCTCTCTCTCTCTCTCTCTCTCTCTCTCTCTCTATATATATATATATATATATATATATATATATATATATATATATATATATATATAATATAATATATATATATATATATATATATATATATATATATATATATATATATATTATATTTATCTATCTATCTATCTATCTATCCATATATATATATATATATAATATCTATCTATCTATCTATCTATTTATCTAAATAACCACAACAAACACAGTCCCACCCAACCCCACTCCACCTAAAACCACTGCAAAATCACATACAGACACAACAGCTCCCCAAGACATACCCCTCCCCAATCACACAGACGATACAACAGATGAGGCTATCTCGCCATCACCCAGTGAAGACGAGGGAGAACCCCATCGCTCGAAAAGAAAGAAAAGACATCACAAAAGCAAAAAACCAGCAAACACTACCACAAACATACAACCACCAACACAAACAACAAAAACATCACAAACAAAACCCCCACCTCCTGAAAACAAAATACCTACAACAAAACGAAAGCACACACAAGAACTACAGACAAAAACAAACACAACACAAGAAAATTACACTTACACTTACATAAACACTGAAAACAAAACACCAATGGAGACCATCACGAACGACCCTTCGGTGAAAACCGAAGGGAAAACTTTCGCCCACTCCTTAAAAAATAGCAAAAAACTGAACCTAAAACTGATTAGGGTCCCTATACAAACTTATAGGTCCCTAAAAGAAACATTTGAGAAGGATGTGGGGAATTCCTGCGTGAAACCACTCAACCGCGTCCTTCTCAAATGTCTCCCCACCCCAGACACCCCCATCCCACCAGACCCCACCCCACCAAACATCTGCGTCCCCACCCCGCCGGAAACCACCACCCATCCAGACAACCCCTCCAACACCCCCATGGAAATCGTGCGGCCTGGTCCCCAGGAGGCGAAGGGTGAGTGATCTCTTTTCCTCTTAACTTTTCAGCACCAACATGGCCAATATAAGAGTTGGATGTGTGAACGTACGCGGCCTGGGGATGCCCTGGAAACAGGGCAAACTCTTAAACGACCTCAGGTCGCACAGTTTTGATGTGGTAGCCATTTGTGTGTCCAGGATCCACGGCGAGCGACAGCTGGCCCCCATCTTCGATGACTTTGAGATCTACGCATCTCTCTGTCAACCGGGGGGTGGGGGCGGAGTTGCCGTTTTGCTGCGGAAACACCTGGACCTCGTAACACAGACGGTACATCTGGACCCGGAGGGTCGACTGGTGGTCCTAGACGTTGACGGTAGTGAAGGTGGAGCGTTCAGGCTGGTGGCCGCATATGCACCATCCGGGACACCACGGCCAGACTTCTTCAAACGTCTAGAGACTTTTCTGGGAACGTCCCGCTCCTTGCTTTTAGTGGGGGACTGGAATGGAATCCTAGATGCACGTTGGGACTATGTGGGAGCATGTCCCGATAAAGGGGGGTGTAACAGCCTCAAACAGTTAATCGACCGATTTGACCTGGCCGATAGATATCGACTAGATTTTCCGACTGCGCCACTGTGGACGTGGAGTAATCGTAGCGGAACATCTAGATCGTACCTAGATAGGGTTCTAGTTAGAAATAAGGATAGGGACATGTTAAGCTGTCCACAAATGTTCATGGTTGTCTATTCAGATCACAAACTAGTGACCTGCATGGCCAACCTTGATAGAACCCATAGACAAGGACCCGGCTACTGGAAGCTGAACTTGTCGTTACCGACAAGCAAAGCTTACAGTAGACGGATTAGCACTTTAGTTAAACAGCACTTGACAGGGGCCATTGTCAACAACAGATGGTGGTACTCTCTCAAGAGGGCAGTTAGATTAGACTCGATAGTTTTTAGTAAAGAATTAGCGTTAGATAGAAATAGAACCGTGAAGGAACTGGTAGATAAAGTAGAAGAGGCAATTAGAAGTGGCAAGGTAGCCAGCGTGCTAGCAACGAGAACGGCCTTGGACCAGTTCTTCGACGCAAAGCACGAGGGCTGCGTTATCAGAAGCAAAATACGTGCTCTGGGAAACGAGGGAGCCAAAGCTGTTAGCTGGGCCCGAGTGACGGAGGCAAAAAGTGGCAACAAGTCCACGATTCGGTCTTTGAAGGACCAAAACGGACGCGTGATACGTGAGCCGAAGCAGATGTGTGCGGCTTTTCAGCGGCACTTTGCTCAACTGTTTGGGCGGGGCGCCGGGAGAGGCTATGGATTTCGGTCCATACCTCGACGGCCTACCGCGACTCTCAGACAGCGAGGCGAAGTTCTGCGAAAAGCCGATTTCAGCCACTGAGATAGGGGACGCGCTGAGCCAATGCGGCAAACGCAAATCTCCAGGTCTCGACGGTCTACCCTACGAATTTTACGTAGCAATGCCGGACTTATTCTCCGGTCTCCTGGAAGCGGTCTACTGCAACTGGCAACAGAACGGGAGAATTCCCAGTTCTGTAACCGGGGGCGTGGTCACATTAATCAGGAAGGACGAGAATAAGGGGGATGACATAGGCAACTTCCGGCCCATAACTCTGCTAAACACAGAGTTACAGATTTTGGCCAAGGTGTTGGCAAAGAGACTGGCGCTTGTCGTCGAGAACCTGGTGGGAGAAGCGCAGACATGCGCGATCCCGACCAGGTCCATACACGACAACCTCCACCTCATGCGATACATCATAGAGAGGGTAGGGTGTAAACCCGGCTTCGGTGGGGCCCTGATCAACTTGGATCAGTCTAAGGCTTTCGATAGGGTTGACCATCGTTACCTGGATGCGGTGCTCGAGGCGGCAGGCTTCGGACCCGTGTCCAGGGGCTGGATTGCTGCAATGCACAACAGCAACATCTGCTCAAGGGTCAAGGTGAACGGTTACCTCTCGGAGCCGTTCCATATTACGCGATCCATTCGACAGGGATGCCCTCTCTCCTCCCTTCTGTACGTACTGACTCTCGAGCCACTACTGCGGAAGCTGGAGCTATTGCAGGGCATCCCTCTGGAACCGGGACTGCGGAAAGCGGCGTCGGCCTCCGCCGACGACGTCACAGTAATGGTGTCGAGCGCCTCGCAAATCGAGGAAGTCGGCACCTTACTAAAGGAATACGAAAGTCTCACAGGAGCGAAGCTGAACCGGGACAAGTCCATCGTTTTGCAACTCGGATCATGGAGAGGCAGACCGATGCCTTCCGATGGCGTCGTCGGACGCTGGACGGAAGGACCGGTAAAGCTGCTCGGGGTCTGGTTTGGTCCGGACCTCCAGGTGGAGAAGAACTGGAACGAAGTGACGGCCAAGGTGTTTGCACTCACCCAGAAGTGGGCCGAGTGCAAACTATCCTTGAAAGGTCGAGCGGAGGTGGCGAACACTTTTATAGCGTCCGCCATCTACTACCGCTTGACCGTCGTGCCTTGTCCAGCCAAAACGCTCGCCAAAATGGAGCGCGCGCTCTTCCGATTCATTTGGAAGAGGCGGGCTCCTTTGGTGAGAAGATCCATCTGCTGCCAACACCCTTATAACGGAGGGCTGGGGATGCCGTGGTTGACGATGCGCAAACACGCGCTCAGGCTGCGGAATCTCTACGTATTCCTCACCGGACAACCGGTGTGGGCCCCGTTCGTGAGGCGAGCCTTCCCACGACTCGTCTCGCTGACCGAGCTGCAGTCCTGGGTCAAGCAGAGACCGAGGAAAATTGGCGACTGGCACATCGAATGTGCTCAGGCGCTCACAGCCCTCTGGCAGGCGGACCCGGGGATCAGT
>OZ024740.1:198498081-198540581 GCA_964016885.1 Eledone cirrhosa
ATGGCAGCAGTTTAATGATCGAAACCATTAATAGAAAAAAAGGAATATATTTATAGAAAAAATATCTTTGGTGTGTTTAATATGCTCCGCATTTCATCCTTTCAAAGAAAATTCATTTAACACTTGATGTATATCTAAATATAATCTTGCGTATTACGAAAAAAAAAAAGTAGTGAAATTTATGAATTGAATTAATAAAGTTTATTTATTACTGTCAAAGTAGGAAACAAACTAAGAATGAAAATATTGCCAATAAAAAACAAGAACAGCAAGCGCAGTTTCGGCAGCTCTGCTTTTAACGACTAAGTGCAGCGAGTTCACGTAGAAGTAGATAGCACGTACACTGGTAGTAAATAAACAGCACTTCATGTCACAACAAACCAGCAGTAGTGTTGTTTGTATAGTGAAGGTCGGAATTTACCACTGTGCTGTGAGTGATTCAACTTCTCTACTATAGCTATGTTACTAAGTCATCTGTTTCTGAGAGGGCGAGAGAAAGAGAGAGAGAGAGAGGGATATATATATATATATATATATATATATATGCGTGTGTGTGTATACAGAGAGAGAGAGAGAGAGGGGGGTGAGAGAGAGAGGGGGGTGAGAGAGAGAGAGAGAGAGAGAGAGAGAGAGAGAGAAACGTGTGAGGGAAGAGATGAGAGGTATATACAGAGAGAGCGAAACGAGAGGGAGGAAATACATGGCGAGTGAGAGAAGAAAGGGAGAATGAGAGGAGAGGAGTTGGAGGGAGGGAGATATTGAGGAGCGACAGACTTCCGAATGAATCGATATTAGGTAAGTTTCTATCACCGATTTGCGTTCGGACAATTAAATACTGTCAAGTTCATGCAGATGCATTTGTGAGTATATGAGGCCAAGATTGGTTTAATGGTCTAGGAGTTCGCTTCGCAGCAACATAATATTCAGTTAACCTGTGTGGTAATTTGTGCAGGTGTTTTCTGAAAAAGTCTTATTCTGACCAATGCATTGTGAATGATATGACCTGAACAGAACATTTGACCCCATCATATGTGTGTATGTGTATGTATGTGTGCGCCCGTGTATATATATATATATATATAGTAATAATAATAAATTTTATCTGTTATTTTAATAAATATATATATATATATATATATATATATATATATATATATATATATAGTAATAATAATAAATTTGAAGACTAAAATCCAAAGAGGGCTCGATAAGGATAAATATATATCAAATATAGGGCGTGTGTTATGTGTACTTCATGTTTTGGTTGACATACGTCTCCGAACATTCGTGTATTTACATGTAAGTATGTGTGTGCGCTTGTTATATACGTATTTATTTATTTATATACGTTTATATAATTATTTATTTATTTGTATACACGCTTACACACACACACATATTTATATGTGCGTGGTTTTGTTTACCTATGGTAAGTTTTTGCGTATGCTTGTGTATGTACGTATTTGTTTGCGTGTATGTATTTATTTATTTCTATTACTTCTGTATTGTATTTATTTACTTTGTTCTTAACTCTGTAGCGGAGATTCATTCGGTCTCCTAGTTAGAATTTAGTCTACGACTTCTGCTATACCATTTACGTGGTTTTGTCTTTGCGTGCAATTGTTCTCCACGCTCCACATATGACGTATTATCTTCGTTTTTTTCGTTCATTGCCAGAGAACGTCTCTATGCACCACCTAAGAGAACATTTGTCCACGACCTCTTTTATACCATAAACGTGGTTCTGTCTTTGCGTGTAATTGTTTTTCACCGTTCCTATTAATGACGTATTATATTCGTTTTTTCCCGTTCTTAGCCAGCGAACGTTTCCACGAACCAAAGTATCGTCTCCTGTCTTCCTCCGGTTGCAACGTTTTTTGAAATAACCAGTTCTGTGTTTACAGATTGAATTTGTTAGTTTCAGAAGATCCCGTTAAGGGTGAAAGCAGGCGATTCTTTGCTTAAACTTTAATCTGTTATTTTACTAAATATATATATATATATATATATATATATATATATATATATATATATATATATATATATATATATATAAATGTAAGTATGTACACGTACATACATATATGTATACAGACGTACAGTAGTATGTATATATATACATACATGCACACATATATATATGTTCGTATGGGTTTACCGAACATTTATTATAATGTTCGGTTTGTTTGTAACAAACAGCCCGAATTAAGCCGTACAGTATTCGGCAACCATCGTTGCCCTTTTGTTCAACACTGAAAAAAGAACGACTAACTCACTCGATATGCAAATTAGGCTGCTCAGCCGTTAATATGCATAAGCAAAATATATACTTTCAAACGTTCAATCATCTGACAGGAAGGTATACGATGCTGACGATAGCTAATAAGCTTGAAACTAGTTCATCGTTCCTTTTTCAGTGTTGAACAAAAGGGCAACGATGGTTGCCCGAACACTGTACGGCTTAATTCGAGCTGTTTGTTTACAAACAGACCGAAAATTATAATAAATGTTCGGTAAACCCATACGTACATATATATGTGTGCATATATGTAAATATATACATACTACTGTACGTCTGTATACATATATGTATGTAGTGTACATACTTACATTTAAGTATCAGCCGTACTTAGAGTGAGAAATGAAATTTCATTTCATTCTTTTCCATATATATATATATACATACATATATCAATGATGATTTCTTTCGAACGGAACAGTTCTAGTTCTGTAGACTATTAAATTTGATGTTTACATACTACTAAAGTATTGAGTACCTTAGTTACTGCGGTTACCTCCGATTGAACCCGGGATTCTCTCTCACACACACACATATATATATATTTATGTACATATACAAACTTATATATATATATATATATATATCGATCGACTTTCGTCAAATCGGACCTAGGAAACAACGTTTCCATTGGTCTTTCCAGTTGCTAATACTATCTATCGGTCGCAACTCCAGGTAGAAGGAGCAACGTGAAATAAAGTGTCTTGCTCAAAGACATAACGCATCGCCCCGTTCAGTAATCGAACTCACAACCTCAAGATGTATGTGTGTATGTATGAGTGTGTGTCAGATGAAGAGGAGTGAAAGATAGTGATAGTAGAATAGAATTCTCTATTTAACTGGACATTTATATATCTACCCCGAAAGGATGAACGGCAAATTTGACAATGGAAGGATTTGAATTCACAAAACTGGCAGCAGGAACTAATAACTAATATTGCAATACTACAAGCAATGTTATAACGACACTGCTATTTCGCCTTCTATTCAAATATACAATGTAAATGGTGAATACTTCTAGTACGTCAAATGGCCATATAAAACCTAAAACATTAGCCCAAGATCGTCAGTATCTATCGATGTTGTCAACGCGATATATGTACAACGCATGTATATATATATATAATTGTTTCTACTTTTGACACAAGGCCAGCAATTATCCCAGTGTATTACTGGTACTTTATTTTATCGACCCCCGTAAGGATGAAAGGCAAAGTAATAATAATAATAATGATTGCTTCTACTTTTTGGCACAAGGCCAGCAATTATTCAGTACATTACTGGTACTTTATTTTATCGACGTCGAAAGGATGAAAGGCAAAGTTAACCTCGGCCGGATTTGAATTCAGAATGGCAAGGGCCGTAACTCAATGCGTCAAAGCATGTCGTCCGACGCTCTACCGATATGATTTCATTTATTAGCCACAAGGGCCGACATGTAGGGGACAATACAAAGACAGGGACAGTGGGGTTTACAATAAGGTCGAGTAAAAGTGCACAATGGCAAGACTAATTTAACAATGAAGATATAAAAATATAAAATACACTATGCATAAATATAACAAAATAAATTCCCCAAGGGGGTGGACGACACTGGGGTTACTCGGGTACCCCACCAATCCTGAACCAACCTGCACTTCTAGGGCACCCAGGGAGAGCACCCCCTCTCCTCAAGTTTGCCTGCCTATAGGCGCATGGTCAGAGTAGGCCCATTCACACGAGACATTCTCGCCACATTCACCCACCTTTTAGGAAATGTACTGGGGGGGGGGGGGTAGCACTTCTCTCTCCACCCTCACCCTCCTTTCCAGGTGAAACTTGAAGAAGTTGATGAGGGATTGGCAGAAGAGAAAAGTGTCTGTCTTCAGTCCTTTTAACCTGGTCCACCATATAACCTCTTTCGCAACTGCCACCAGACAGAGGAAAATTTCCTGCTCTTCCTGACCTAAGGAAGGCGGTGGGTCGATCTTCACTATGGACTCGGCCGATAGCCGGATTTGTTCCAGACGCGACAGTAGCTGTTCGACATAACTCCACAAGTCAGTCATGCACGGACATTGGACAAGTGCGTGCTGAACGGTTTCGTCGTTCTGTGCGCATCTTGGGCAGGTCCGTCTGACAGCACTTCCGTGCCAGTAGAGTTTATCCCGAAACCGGGAGAGCCCCCCGGTAGCACTTCCAAGCGAGGGATTTCTGGAAATTGTCCATCGTCCCCGTCTCAAAAGTCCTCCGGTACAGACTGGTCAGTTCGACTTCGTCGCGGCCCAAAGCTTCTCCGAATGCGTCATCGCACTTGCCCACCACTAATCCTCTATACAACTCGAGAGTGGAAGTTCCACTGATCGCATTTCCCGGACGGGGGCACGGTACGATGGTCAGGCGGTAGTAGATGACGGACGCGATGTACGCATTCGCCACCTCCGCGCGACCTTTCAGTGATAGCTTCCTCCCAGCCCATTTTTGGGTGAGACTGACTGCTCTTCCTCGTTACCCCGTCCCAATTCTTTTCCACCTGGAGGTCTGGTCCGAACCAAACTCCGAGCAACTTTACCGTTCCGTCCGTCCAGCGCCCCACGACGCTGTTAGACGGCATGGGCTTGCCTCTCCAGGTTCCGAGCTGCAAGTCCACCGACTTTTCCTGGTTAAATTTGGCTCCTGTCAACCTTTCATATTCCTTCAATAGGTGTCGACCACCTCGATTTCTGAGGTGTTCGAAACCATCACGGTAATGTCGTCCGCATAAGCCTTCACCGCCTTTCCACGTTCCGGTTCGAGCGGGATGCCCTGCAACAGCTCCAGCTTTGGCAGTAAAGGCTCGAGAGTCAATACGTACAGAAGGGGAAAGAGAGGGCACCCTGGACGGACAGATCGGGAGTTCCGAAATGGTTCCGAGAGGTGGCGATTAACCTTGACCACCGAGCGTGTGCCACTGTGCATTGCAGCGATCTAGCTTCTGAAGACAGGGCCGAAGCCAGCTGCTTTGAGGACAAACTCCAGATACCGATGGTCGATCCTATCAAGCCATCAAGGTAGGGATTGAAATCCGCTACTCTCTCTGACTTGCCACTCTCCCCGAACAACTGAGCAAAGTGCTGGCGAAAGGCGTCACACATCTGCTTGGAATCTCTTATCTTGTGTCCGTCTCTGTTCGCCAAAGACCGAATTGTGGTTTTATTACCACGCTGCGCCTCCACCACGCGGGCCCATCGAACAGCTTTGGTTCCCTCGTTTCTCAGCGCACGCGCCTTAGCTCTGACAATGCAACCTTCGTGTTTCGCATTGAAGAAATGGTCTAATTCCATTTTTGCCGCCAGCACGTCACTACAAATAGCCTCGTCTAACTTATCTACCAGCTCCCCCTCCTTTCTATTTTTCTCTAACGCTAGTTCTTTGATGAACTCTATCGAAGTTACTCTAATCTCTCTTTTGAGGACCCACCACCATCTGTTGTTGATGATCCTTCCTGTCAACTTTAGCGTAACTAAATTGTTGACTCGGTCCCTGTAAGCCTTGCGTGCCGGAAATGACATGTTCAGTTTTCCAGTAACCTGGTCCTAACCTACGCGTTTTATCTAGGTCGACCGTACAGATCACAAATTTGTGATCTGAATAGGCGACCGTTTTAAAAAGTGCGCAGCCCAGACTATTTCTATTTATTTCCTAATGAAGATCCTGTCTATATACGATCTAGATGACCCCATTCGGTTGGTCCACGTCCATTCTGGCACATTGGTGAAATCTAGTCGATACCTGTCAGACAGTTGGAACTGGCTGAGTAGGTGCTCGAGGCTTTTGCACCCCTCGCTCCTATCGGCTTTTCCCACACAATCCCAGCGTGCGTCTAAGATGCCATTCCAATCCCCCGCTAACAGTAAAGGGCGAGACGTACCTAGAAAGGTCTCCAGACGCTTAAAAGGTCCGGTCGTCCGGCCCCTGTAGGGGCGTAGACGGCCAGTAGTCTAAATGCAGCACCTTCGCTGCTGCTCACATCCAAGACCACCAACGTACCGTCCGGGTCCCGGAAGATCGACCTTACCTCGAGATCCAGTCCTTTCCTAAACAGCACTCCCCCCCCCCATTACCGGCCTGATAACAGATGCGAAGATCTGATAGTCGTCGAAAATGGGGGCTAGTGCGCGCGTGTCGGAAATTCTGGTCTCGCTGACGGCAATCACATCCATTTCCAGCGACCTGAGGTCGTTGAGCAGGCAACCCTGCTTCCAGGGTGACCCCAAGCCGCGAACATTAAAACTTCCTACTCTTAATATGGCCATGTTGGTAAGCAAAGCGAGAGAGAGGGAAGATTTACTTAACTCCCGAAGTCTTGTGAAGGTCGGGTGATTCGACCACCATGGTTGGTGGGGTTTCTTTTGGGAACCCCTTTAAAAGTCTCGATGTTGGATTCACATTCGGGGTTCCCACGTCTTGAGGAAAGCTCTCTCGAATTTCTTTGAAGGAATTGAGTGACATTCGGACCAGAAGCAAATCTTCTGGCACGCAAAATGTGCTCATTTCAAAAATCTCCCCCTCTGTTTAAATGTCCTCGCTTCGTGTTAAGAAGGCCATCAGTTTATCGTTGGCCCTTCTGACAAGCACGGAGATTTTAACATTATAATAAAATAATAATAATATTATTTATACTTATATATACACTATATATAATTATAAATTGTAATATAATACGTAGCTATTCTGAACGTGCCTAAAACATTTGCACTCTCTACCGCTTGCATACGTACTGCTAATGTCCTCGTTTTGCGAGTAACTTTCTGCCTTAATGCCTCTTTAATTGTTATATTATTCTTTTGTAATCTTTGTTGCATCCACTCTGTATATATGAAACTGTTGATGAGAGCATTAATAGCTGTGTATCTTTATGATAGGAGGTTAATTATATATCTAAACTTTGCAGTGCTCCGATGGATACAAATGAAATTTTGGAAGAAACGATTGTCAACAATAAAATGTTTTGAACATAGTTTTGAGCATAGTTTTGATTATTCTGTAATTTATAATATATATATATATATATATATATATATATATATATATATATATGTATAAATATATATATAATCAATGATTTTAAATGAATGGAAACTGTATTTATAAAATCATATTTATTTTATTATATAAAATTTGTTTTATAAATAGAGTCGTACCCATGGAAATCATACCTTATCGGTTGGAAATTCACTGGGTAGTGAATTTATAAAACATAGTTTGTATTTTATCTGATGAAAGCGTACCAATATTGTCTTGTTTGCCCTTGAAATATATATAATAAAATAAATATGGTTTTATAAATATAGTTTCAATTCATTTATTATCATTGAATATTTTCTCCAGTAATCTGTTGAATGCTCTAAATCAGTTATAAACATTTATGTTTGTCGGACTTCCAACAAATTAAATACGACTTCAATAACCCAGTGCATTACTGGTGCTTTATTTTATCGACCCCGTAAGGATGAAAGGCAAAGTTAACCTTGGCGGGATTTGAACCCAGACCGTAAAGGGACATAACTATGCTGGAAAGCATGGCGTCCGACCCTCCACCGATACTGCCAATCCAATATAATATAATATAATTTATATATATATATATATATATATATATATATACATATACATATATATATATATATATATATATATATATATATATATATATATATATATATATATATATATATATATATATATATATATATATATATATATATATATATATAATTATGTCCATAGATTCATTTGATAAGATATATACACCATTTCCTCTCACAATCAGCATAATCAACCACACAAAAAAACAATTAAACCAGGCTATAAGATTAAAAGGCATCTATGAAGAAATAATAGATAAATAAACGACACCCATCTATTCGCGATCAACAGCTATAGAATATTTTTTCAGCATTTTAATAGCACGTGGAAATCGATTAAATATATCGTCAACCATACACAATTAGGTATAAAGTTAAAGTTAGAAGAAATGCATATAAACATATCCGGATTACGTTTCTACCCCTTAGGGTTTCTTTCGCTTTTGGAAATATCCGATCAAGAATGAATTCTCGAGCTTCGAAATCATCAGGAAACAAACTCAATTGGACGAAGATTTTTCTTAAATGATCCCCGCCAGAAACGAATTTAAAATGGCTAAGAACTTTGACGTGGCAGTGGTCAAGTCAGAAAGAATGTGATTGCTGCCTTACGGCGAGTGGGCTGGTTACTAGAAAGCGCAGCCTGATAGTGCCTAAATTGCATCTCAAACTTATGGGAGATTATCAAATATAAAGATTTACATATACACAAACTAGACAAAGTCATAGATATATATGTTTTTGGCAACCATTGACCATGTGGCTCAATGATGAATTCATAAATTAAATCTAAAGCATATCAATTTGTCCCTGGATGTTTACTGAGGAGAGCAGGACATGATATTCCTACACTTATTTATCTCGAAACATATTTGGATTTTAGAGTTTAAACTTATCTACGGAACAGGTTTGATTTTGAAATTTAAATGTGTCTAAACATCATAGCCATTTGGCAATGCAGTTCGTCTTTGTTGATTTATTATTTTAAATCGATATGGACAAACTGTAGTATAATAATTAGTATACTTCATTCTGGCTAAATTTTCTTTTGCAATATAAATACAGATGTGTTGGTATCTGTGTTTCATCATATATATTAGTTTATATATATATATATATATATATATATATATATATATATATATATAGTTGGTATGGTAACGTTATACATATATATATATATATTATTGAGTGCTCTGCTACTCATTCCTTATTGTAGGTCGACTTTGCTTGACCACAGCCAACGCTTCGATTTTACTAAGCTTCCACTTGTATTATTATCTCTTAGACATAATAATTAATTAATTAATTTAATTAGACACTTATGTTGATTGGTTACTTATTTCTGTTTGTTTAATAATGTCTAGTTTATAGCTTTTATTCGGAATGTTGAGCGGAATTAATTTTCCTTTGTTAATACTTTGAATTTACCCGTCAAAAACCGGGGGTTGCTTCCCTTGTTCGTGACAACGAAATGATTGAAGGCTGTCGATTGTAGCGGTCGCATGGAGTTTCAGTTCACACCCGTTTGAGGCATAATAAGGAAATGCCTCTCGATTAAGTGAGTCCCCTGTTCGATCATGGAATACCACAAGCTTGCGTGTTACATAAGTGGGATTGATGATATCGATTTCATAGAAACATATCGGACATATTGAAGAATATCGTTCGATCTGTCCAGGCCTGTTGTTTTAACGTGATTAGTTCTTTCGTTGTTTTGGTACTGTATGGTTGGGTTTTGCCTACGGCAATTTTCAATTAGTCAAGCTATTTAAACGTAATGTAATTACGATAAGGACCTACCCATATTGAGTGCTTTCCTACTCATTCCTTATTGTAGGTCAAATTTACTTGGCCACAGCCACAGCTTAGATTTTACTAAGCTTCCACTTGTATATATATATATATATATATATATATATGTGTGTATATACGTTGGTAGAAATCCGCAAATGAGAGATCAAGGAAAACTGTTGAATCTGTTGGAAGAGAGCTAATTTAGTGTAAACAAAACTTCACGCACTTAAAATGTATGTGCTACAATAGTTTCGGAGTACAGTCAAGGCCACCACTATATAATGCAGGAGGACTTTTTTAACTGATCCTTCATCCAGGCGCTTGAGTGAAGAGCCAGTTTAAAAGTGCCATTAAACAGTGATCGCCGTTTCGACAGCTAGATCCGAACTAAGCCACCAGTCTGGTGGCTTAATTCGGATCTAGCTGTCGAAACGGGTGGAGCTCAGACGTCGGGGTCCTGACTCTTTTCCTATATATATGTACAACAACCGGAAATAACATCTGTGAAATAAAAAGAAAATCTATCTGCTTAGCTAGCTACGCCACCGTGAAACAAACAACCCTTAGGCAATCAAAATAAAACGCCTACGCAGCGGCTAAACATCAAACGATTATTTTTGTATAAATAGAGTGGTTCCAAACACTTTCGACAGTCGACCATTGGCAGAGTGAGCTCGCGTATCGTTGTTCCTCTCCTCTGCCACACTTGTCACACACACACGACTTGACCCTCTGTATTGTCGCTTCATGTATGGAATACATCTTTGAACGAAACTACATATCTTGCCTGCTCGTCCTTTCAACTTCTTCCTTCGTCTGTTCATCCTTACCGTGTGCGATAACAGTCCTTTAAAGGGCTAATCTCAGATCCGATCAGAAGTAGTGACCAGACCCACTAACCACGTCACTACATATATATATATATATATATATATATATATATATATATATATATATATATATATATATATATATATATATATATATATATATATGTATATATATATATATATATATATATATTTATTAAAATAACAGATTAAAGTTTAAGCAAAGAATCGCGTGTTCTCTACGCTCCACATATGACTTATTATCTTCGTTTTTTCCATTCATTGCCAGAGAACGTCTCTATGCACCACCTAAGAGAACATTAGTCTACGACTTCTTTTATACCATAAACTTGGTTCTGTCTTTGCGCGTAATTGGTTTTCACCGCACCTATTAATGACGTATTATATTCGATTTTTCCCGTTCTTTGCCAGGGAACGTTCCCACAAACCAAAGTATCGTCTTCCTCTTCTTCCTCCGGTTGCAACGTTTTTTGAAATATCCACTTCTGCGTTTACAGATTGACTTTGTTAGTTTCAGAAGATCCCGTTAAGGGTGAAAGCAGCGATTCTTTGCTTAAACTTTAATCTGTTATTTTAATAAATATTTGCTCTACGGTTCTTATATATTTGATATATATTTATACTTATCGAGCCCTCTTTGGATTTTGGTCTTCAAATTTATTATTATTACTATATATATATATATATATATATATATATATATATATATATATATTGGTAAACGGAAAAGTAAATACTGATTAATTGTCCACAGTAAAAAAATAGTTTAATTAGGAATAAGTAAAAATTAGTAATAGTATTGGTTAGTATTCAGTTTTGCTTTTAAGTTTTACCGGTTGTGCATTTCTAATTCTTTACAAAAATAATTTTGAGATAGAGCGCCCGTGATGTTTGCTCTAATCTTAGAGCAATCTAATCTTAGAGCAAACATCACGGACGCTCTATCTCAAAATTATTTTTAAAAAGCATTAGAAATGCGCAACCGGTAAAACTTAAAACCAAAACTGAATACTAGCAAATACTATTACTAATTTTTACTTATTCCTAATTAAACTATTTTTCACCGGGAACAATTTGTCAGCATTTTCTTTTCCATTTACCAATATATCATAACTCGTGTGTTACACCTCTATTCTTTTAAATATATATATATATATATATATATATATATATATATATATATATATATATATATATATATATATATATATATATATTTATATATATATATATTAATAAGAGGAATTCCAACTTTGTCTGATTTACTCGTTTTATTTACAATCCTTTAAAATATATATAATGGTATTATAATGAAATAGTATGATAGAATATTACATTCTAAGTGTTAATTGAACAAGTACTTTCATGCTTTCGCAATCTTCAGGTTCATGATATGTGGTGACAGTTGAGTTTGCAATTTTCAACTGTAATGAGATGGGTAAATTTCCTACCTTTTATACATTTTATACAGAGAAAAGTGGCTCCAGAATGCAAAGCCCTGTAAACTGTATTTCGACCAATCAGTGTGTAGTTTCACTGAATTACTACAGCTGATTGGTTTAAGCGTCACGGCTGGTTGAGCATGCTAACGACCAATAGTCATACCCAACGTATCAATTGTTTTGCTTTTTGAAATGATGAAAATAGCATTTTCTATTAATCATCACCATCAACATCACTTTTATTATTATTATTATTGTTGTTGTTGTTGTTGTTGTTGTTGTTGTTGTTGTTGTTGTTAGTGGTCGTGGTCATAGTGGTAGTAGAAGTAATACCCCTATGCGTTATTATTGTTCATTTAGCTTGGGTTTGAATTTATCAATAACATTCTTTTCTTTGATTTTTCTCTTGATTTCACTTGGGCTGTGTAATTTGTAGAATGGGAATATTATAAATATTCCCTGACCACATGTTGCCAGGTGGCCGCTTAGGGGTATCTGACGGACATTTGGGTCTCTGATTTGTTGACGGTGTACCGGTGCGCGTTCCGATAGTGCATTTCCAGTTTGACCGACATATAGTTCTTCACAATTCGGGCATTTAATGCAGTAAATTAGATTTCTGCTTTTGCAGTTCATGTTTGCATTTGGGAATACTTTTCCAGTTTTTGTTTTCATATATTGACCGGCGTGTATGGATTGACATGTGCCGCATCGATTATCATTGCATTTAGATACAGTGAATGATTGGTCTTTGTTGTTAAGGTCAAACTTTGCTTTTGTTAGCAATTGCTTCACATTTTTTGGCTGTCTTTTACTAAGAGTCAAAGATCGATCTGTGATTAAGCCTTTTAATTCATTACTTTGAGCAATGATCGGTAGGTTTGCTTTGGCAGTGTTGAATATATTCTGGTGACATGGGTTGTGTGTCATTATAAATGGTATGACCAGTTCTTGGTTTCTTCTTCCTACACCCGTGTATATTTACCTATCTATATCTATATATATATTCCTATTGTGTATATGCCAACACTTGTGGAAAGCAACAAATGAAACCAACAGAATGAGAAAGAATTTTAAAGGAGATATCATCGAAATTATCAACACTTATCACGATGATGGACACACAATCCTCTATTTTAAAGGAAATAGAAAAACAATCTACAGACGGAAAACTTATAACTGAACATATAAACTCTGAAATTAAGAATTTAGCTGAAATTATACCAACAGTTATCAAAGATACAAGAGAAAGCCTACCACAACCCTCTTGGATGTCAGAAATAAACGAAAGAAATTTGGAAAACAAAAAACATCGAATAAGAAAAGAAATGTGGAAGACATGGAAAAAATTCCTTAACATAAGAAAACAAAATTTCTGGAAAGCATACAGATGCGAAAAATATGTCGAAACACATTCGAAATGGCTCTCTCTAACGGCACCCATACTCCCTCGTAAATACCTAATTACAGAAATTGCAGGAGAACCAGAAGAAGAAACAAAACTCCGATGGGAACTTACATTAACAAAATTCAGAACCGACATCTCCATTTCTGAATGTAAACAATGCCGCAATGATCGGTAGGTTTGCTTTGGCAGTGTTGAATATATTCTGGTGACATGGGTTGTGTGTCATTATAAATGGTATGACCAGTTCTTGGTTTCTTCTTCCTACACCCGTGTATATTTACCTATCTATATCTATATATATATTCCTATTGTGTATATGCCAACACTTCTGGAAAGCAACAAATGAAACCAACAGAATCAGAAAGAATTCTAAAGGAGATATCATCGAAATTATCAACACTTATCACGATGATGGACACACAATCCTCTATTTTAAAGGAAATAGAAAAACAATCTACAGACGGAAAACTTATAACTGAACATATAAACTCTGAAATTAAGAATTTAGCTGAAATTATACCAACAGTTATCAAAGATACAAGAGAAAGCCTACCACAACCCCCTTGGATGTCAGAAATAAACAAAAGAAATTTGGAAAACAAAACACATCGAATAAGAAAAGAAATGTGGAAGACATGGAAAAAATTCCTTAACATAAGAAAACAAAATTTCTGGAAAGCATACAGATGCGAAAAATATGTCGAAACACATTCGAAATGGCTCTCTCTAACGGCACCCATACTCCCTCGTAAATACCTAATTACAGAAATTGCAGGAGAACCAGAAGAAGAAACAAAACTCCGATGGGAACTTACATTGACAAAATTCAGAACCGACATCTCCATTTCTGAATGTAAACAATCCCGCTACAAAGCCAAATATGAAGCTATTGATGACCAAATTGAAGTTGAAATTTCAAAGCTAACGACTGGTATTATAGCTGAAAAACTACGAGAACTATGGATCGGAGATATCTCAAAAGAAGAAAACAAATCAAGAAAGGTATGGCAGCAGAAACAATTATTTCTCGATGAATATGCTGCAAATTACGGTAAAGACTCTGGAACCCTGAGAAAAAGCATTAAAAGTGGACAATCTCATCAACACAACATACGCCAGAACACGTGCCAACACAAACACTCACCTTACCTTGAATCAAAGAAGAACTACGGTAATAACTCTTCGCTTTTTCTACAAAAACACCCTATCGCACACAACATGAACAAAAAGCACAAACACGATAGGTATTCCTTTGACCAGACCATGAGAAGTAGTAAAACCAGGAGATCATTCTCAAGATCTCAACAGAGACTACCAACAAGGAATGTGGAAACAAAACGTAGAATAACTAGATCACTCTCAAGATCTCAACAGAGATTGCCCACAAGAAACTGGACGAAAAAACGATCTAAACCTGAAAGCAAACCTAGGTCATTTTCCCAGATTGTTAAAAATAATGCTAACAGGAAGAAAAATAATATACAGAATACCAAAAATAGGACAAAATACATAACGAAACCAAGTATAATATCACGACCAAAAGTTCATCAAGCGAACACCAACAGGAATATAAATCCTGAACAGAGAAAAATTCATTTTTTAACGTCAGGACAACAAAAACCGGAAAAAGAAAAACTCCAGGAGGAAACATACCCAAAACAGCTGTACACGTAGATCCGAAAATAATTAATTTATCTAAAAGAGATCTTGACAATGATGAAATGCAAATTCTGTCAAAAGGACTGAAATTCACACCGACTCCAACAGTCAACCACCAAGAACTGAAGGAGGATACCCAAGAATTCTGTCGAAAATTACGTCTTGTAGAATTCTTCGCTGATAAAAATAATGAGAGTGATGAATCACTAGTAAAGAATAAATCAAAATTCACTCCGCCAAAAGGAAGAAATATCTATCTCGACCAATACATTGACATCCTGTCTAAATTTCCTCTTAGACATAATACTAATGTTAGGCCAAACATTAACAAATCAGAAATGTCTGCACTTAAACGTATACAAAATGATAAAACAATAATAATTAAACAAGCAGATAAAGGGGGTGCAGTTGTTATAATGGATACTGAATACTACAAGGATTAGGTTGAGGAACAACTGAAAGACACAACATTCTATCATGAAATACCGTCAAATATAGACCACAACGTCATGAAGAAGATCAACAACCTGGCTTCAAAATACCACAACTCATTTACTGATAAGGAAAGAGACTACATCACCAATTTTGAGCCGAAACCCAGCAACCTGTATGGCCTACCGAAAGTTCACAAGTCAAAAGAAATACAACTGGCAGTAAGAGAACAAAACAGTGAGTACATTAAATTATTACACCCAAAAGACTTAAAACTTAGACCTATTATAGCTGGTCCAACATGCCCCACTCACCGTCTAAGCAATTTTGTTGACATTATTTTGAAACCACTATGTATTCACATACCCAGTTTCATCCGGGATGATATCGACTTCCTGTCCCATCTTCCCAAAACCACGGAAACGAATTCACTTCTACTCAGTTTTGATGTGGTAAGCTTTTACACCAACATTACACATGATTTAGGAATAAAGGCGGTTAAATACTGGGTGGAAAAACACAGAGAAGTGATTCCCATTAGATTCACAGCGCCATTTATATTAGACGCAGTTAAACTTATTCTGGAAAACAACACTTTCTTCTTCAATGGAAAGAATTACATCCAAATTAGAGGCACAGCGATGGGAACGAAGTTTGCTCCCGTTTACGCGAACTCTGTAATGGGATACTTAGAACAACAACTCTACCAAGAAATAGAGGAAAAATATAGTACTGACTTTAGAAAGTACATTGAAAAATCTTGGAAGAGATACCTTGACGACTGTTTCATCATCTGGACAGAATCTCTAGATACTCTGGATGAGTTCAATATCCTCCTGAATAACCTACACCCATCTCTCCAATTCACAAAAGAGATGAGTAGGACCAACTTACCATTCCTAGATATAATGATAATCAAAAACGACACCACCATTACCACGGATATATATTATAAACACACAGACACCCATCAATATCTGAATTTTAAGTCGTGCCATCCACCTCATACAAAACGCAACATCCCATACTGCCTAGCCAGAAGAATTTGTACCATTGTAGAAGATACGAATACCAGGTACAAACGCCTAACAGAACTAAGAGAATTTTTGCTCAAACAAAAATACACATCTCTACTTATAGAAAATGGCATACAGCGGGCTATAAAAATACCTATACAACAACTTAGAACAACCCAAGGAAGAAGAAACCAAGAACTGGTCATACCATTTATAATGACACACAACCCATGTCACCAGAATATATTCAACACTGCCAAAGCAAACCTACCGATCATTGCTCAAAGTAATGAATTAAAAGGCTTAATCACAGATCGATCTTTGACTCTTAGTAAAAGACAGCCAAAAAATGTGAAGCAATTGCTAACAAAAGCAAAGTTTGACCTTAACAACAAAGACCAATCATTCACTGTATCTAAATGCAATGATAATCGATGCGGCACATGTCAATCCATAAACGCCGGTCAATATATGAAAACAAAAACTGGAAAAATATTCCCAAATGCAAATATGAACTGCAAAAGCAGAAATCTAATTTACTGCATTAAATGCCCGAATTGTGAAGAACTATATGTCGGTCAAACTGGAAATGCACTATCGGAACGCGCACGGGTACACCGTCAACAAATCAGAGACCCAAATGTCCGTCAGATACCCCTAAGCGGCCACCTGGCAACATGTGGTCAGGGAATATTTATAATATTCCCATTCTACAAATTACACAGCCCAAGTGAAATCAAGAGAAAAATCAAAGAAAAGAATTTTATTGATAAATTCAAACCCAAGCTAAATGAACAATAATAACGCATAGGGGTATTACTTCTACTACCACTATGACCACGACCACTAACAACAACAACAACAACAACAACAACAACAACAACAATAATAATAATAATAAAAGTGATGTTGATGGTGATGATTAATAGAAAATGCTATTTTCATCATTTCAAAAAGCAAAACAATTGATACGTTGGGTATGACTATTGGTCGTTAGCATGCTCAACCAGCCGTGACGCTTAAACCAATCAGCTGTAGTAATTCAGTGAAACTACACACTGATTGGTTGAAATACAGTTTACAGGGCTTTGCATTCTGGAGCCACTTTTCTCTGTATAAAATGTATAAAAGGTAGGAAATTTACCCATCTCATTACAGTTGAAAATTGCAAACTCGACTGTCACCACATATCATGAACATGAAGATTGCGAAAGCATGAAAGTACTTGTTCAATTAACACTTAGAATTTAATATTCTATCATACTATTTCATTATAATACCATTATATATATTTTAAAGGATTGTAAATAAAACGAGTAAATCAGACAAAGTTGGAATTCCTCTTATTAATATAATCTTCTATACACAATCATACACACCCGTGTATATTTACCTATCTATATATATATATATATATATATATATATATATATATATATATATATGTATAAATATATTATTTATTATTGACTAAAGTAACTGGAGGCCGGACTGGTACAATTCCTTCAAAGTTTCATAGTTGCAAACATTGTATATATTTTAGTGGCCAGGTTACTGGTGACATCATCACGTGTATATTGCATACTATACTATATATATATATATATATATATATATATATATATATATATATATATATATATATATATATATATATATAAATTAGCGAGAATCTTATTTAGGCTATTGGAAATTAGTGAAAAACAGCTTCCGAGATGTGTGGCAAGCGTTCAATGGATTCTAACGAACCAGAGCTACAATATACGTTAAAAGGCCAAACACACTGAGACGATGGTTAAACCATTATCCAAACAGCCATAGAAACGACCAAGTAATTCGGGTCAAACAAATAACAAAATATGATTGAAAAATTTGATTGAAATATATATATATATATATATATATATATATATATAGTATATATAAATATTGTATATGTATATATATATTATATATATATATAGTGTATATATATATTGTATATATATATATACATAGCACATATATATACTATATATACATATATAAATGTATATATATATTTATATATATATATAAATATATATATATATATATATATATATATATATATATATATATATATATATATATATATATATATATATATATATATAGTATATATATATATATATTGGCAACATGACCCTCCCAAAGTATAACAATATATATATAATATATTTTATATGTACATATATATATATAGTATATATATATATGTATATATATATATATATAGTATATATATGTATAGTATATATATATATATATATATAGTATATATATGTATAGTATATATATATATATATATATATGACGTATATATATATATATATTTTATATATATAGATATATATAGTATATATATATATGTATATATAGTATATATATATATATAGTATATATATATATATATATATATATATATATGTATATATATATATATATATATATATATATATATATATATATATATATATATATATATATATATATATATATATATATATTAGAATTGGTGCGCTGAAATAGCGATATATATATATGAATGTATATATAGTGTATTTTGCAATACACTGTATGCTTAATTAAAAGCATTTTGAAGACCTTACGCTATTGTTTTAAAGTAGTGACAATGTCACTTACTTCTATTTTCAGCAAACAAGAGGTGATAATCTGACAGAGCTCCGTTTCATACTTGTTGGTAATTGTCAAAGCTCAGCACTCCTCCTTTTTGCTGAAAATTATGAATGTTGGATTCTTATAGAATTCCAGTAATAATGAGGAACTGGTTATACAGAGCGGTTGCCGGTCTAGCAAAAATTGAAAATTATTACTGGAATTCTATAAGAATCCAACATTCATAATTTTCAGCAAACAGGAGGAGTGCTGAGCTTTGAAACAGAGCGCTGTCAGCATACAGTGTATTCAAAAATACACTATATATACATTCATATATATATCGCTATTTCAGAGCACCAATTCTAATTTTCAATTTCTGTTATTTGATACTTCTGTACTTTCAGAGTTCGAATTCCTCCTGCTTCTGTCGCGAGTTAGAAGAAGCAATTAGTATCAGCCATGGAGAGACCTATGGAGTCTTAATGTATTTGGTCTGATTTATCGATTGGAGATTTTAATTTCCATATTCCAAATATTCCATGCATGGAAAAATACAAAATGCAACGGTAAGACGTGTTTAAACAAAATCAAACACATTTTAATCAATTACATAACAATAATGCGTGACATAATGAGATCGTAATAGTCAAAGATGCGTAGCAAAATGATGTAAAAACCAATGATACATAACATAATGACGGGATGATTACGTTGACTAATAAGTCATTTAATGGACATGAGAGCAGATATAGCAGACACCAAAAATCAACAACATCCATATCGCTTAAAATTCTGCATTGTTCATCTTCACTGTAGACACCACAAGCTGTTGACTTGAAAACGCTGATTAAACAATGAATATTTAACATGTTAGTATAATCGAACTTCAATGTCTACGATAAATCAAAGCATGTCGTTGGACCTACGTCGGTTCTGAACGTCCAACTTGTGAATTAAATATGCCAATAACTGAGCATCCCATAGACCGGGGTGAACTAATTGTATGTCTAACCCTTCCTTGCGAATGGCTCTGCGGATAGCTGTGGTTATGTTTTCACTGAAGTGTTGTACTTTCACAAAGCAGGCGTTATAGAAGGTATTATGCCTATCGGCGTCTTCGATTCCTAAGACGATTTACTGTCGATGTTGGATATAATAATTGTCATGATAATAAATGCCATTCTCTTCTACATTTACTAACCGCCAAAACTAGTGTATATCCATCTCCTTATATTATCTGTGATTATTTATCAGCGCAGCTACTATGTGATGTATTTACATATATGAGTATGCATTTATATTTATATTTACATGCATATACTATTCTTATTACCCTGGAACACAACCCAATGAGAGACTCCGAAAGAGCATCGATTGCTTCGACCAGTATCGCCGCTACTAACCATAAGTTACTCACATAATAACATATGTATATATATATGTAGTTTATATATATATATATATATATATATATATATATATATATATATATATATATATATATATATATATATATATACATATGTAAATAAATAAAACCGTTTTGGTATAGCCGACCATGTTATTCTTCATTCTTTCACTATTATTACTCCAAGAATCACCTACATGGGAATTCTCGTAAACTCGCTACCTAACTAAGGAAACTTCTTGTTGAGTCAAACAACGCCGTACGTTAAAACTATCCATAGTACAGAGTACTCACAACCTCTAACGGGATTACCTTAAACGATAGCTTGTTATCCTATATATATATATATATATATATATAGAAAGATTTGAATGGATAGAGTTTAGTTGAAAGGAATTTATTGACACGTGTTTCTATAACAGTTACATAACCTAAAACAGCTATCTACAAACTTTTAGTTATGCAGACATTCAATATTTCAATGTTATTATTTACTGTCATTTCATCAGAATAATATTACTGAGGACCTATTTAGTTTTTATAGAGAATATTAGGAGGGAGGGGTGAAGTTGTTAGAAGAATAGTTGAAGGAGTGGTTTTTCGATAGCAGTGAGAATTCTTGGTGGCAGTGAGTAATTAGATTCCCATCTGTTGTTTTGACATTTTTTATAGAATATATTATTGGTTATTTTTCTAAATCTATAGAAGGATTAGAGATAGTGAAGATATGCGTGGTTGGTTTTGTGTTTGCACTTAATTAACATTCAGACTTAAATTTTTCTTTCAAGTGTACGTATCCTTTCACCCACGCATTCACACACAAATATATTTGCACACCTCTACAAAATACATATACACACAATTCACATATTCATACTTACATATATATACACATGCATACACATATATATACACACATGTATTCATGTACATACATACGCGCTCATGTGTATACATTTTCATACTCAACTTATCTTTATATACACACGTATAGACACACACATATATACATACATACTCTAGTCCATGTGTACACACATACACATACATACACATCCATATACACATATATACATACACATATATACATACATATATACATATACATATATATATATATATATATATATATACATATGCATACATACACAAACATACATATACACACATATACATATATATATATATATAAGCACTTTAATACATGAATACACTTACATCTAACTATACACATCAAACATATATATATATTTACTTATTTATATACATTTTCACATATATATACATACTTATGGACGTTTTTAGACACATTCATTATCGCATATTTGTACCTATTCTCATCAGCATATCTTGTCATTATTAGTATGGTAATTTAAGGTTATTAATATATGTTGAGAAGAGATTGTTTTTATATTTTTCTAACTAGATTAAGGTTTATATAGTTGGGGGATGTCCCTCTTTTATGTAATATTCGGCTTGTAGTGGGAAAAAAGGGTTTTAGTTCTGTGACGGCAGAATAATGTTCGTTCAATTCTGTTATTCAGCAGTTTCTTCTTGTGTGTGATTATGTAATAAATCTCAAGATTACACAATTTGCAGAAATTTTGGCTCCTGGAAAAGCTTTGGGTTTTAGCTAATTTTTCCCATTTTAGGGTAAACTTTTGATCGCTATCCCTGAGCGTCCAAGCTTTTTCTGCTAGAGTTGTTACATTTCTTTGGCTCTGGTGTTTTATTGAGTAAGAATGCCTATACAATCGAGATTTAAACGATGTTGCCGTTGATCCCACGTAATACCACTCGTTGCCTCCGGATTTAATGGTACACTTATAAATAATATTTTTTTCCAGGCAGTTATTGCCGAGGGGGCAGTTGTCAGGATAGGTGCAGTTACAGTTGTGTACGTTGGGTTTTCTCTGGAGTAGTATTGCGGACGAACTTAGGTGTGGTTTATTTATGTTCTGTAGTGTATTGTCTACTGTTTTTTTTGTGTTCTTTGTACTTAAGTTCTTAGTGTTTTCGTTTAACCTTCTAGTATTGATCTTTTTTATGTGTTGTTCAAGGTTAAACGCTGTAGAGTATGACAGTCTTATAGTGGTAGGGTTTAGGATTTTGTGGTATTTGTGTGATGTGGGAAAATGTCTTTTAATTATTTTAAAGAAGAGTACTGGTAAATTTGTACTAATGGAGCTATTGTATTCGGGGTTATACCATAAGTACTCTTTGCATCGCTTTCTATTAGTTTTGTTTGTTGGTTTACTGGTGTGCATACTATGGTAGTAAGTGTGGTTTGGTGTTGTGTTATTATATCTACTTATGTGGGATTTATTTTGGGTGTTTTGATTGTTCCCATCTATGTACTCTATTTTGTTGAGGTAGCCTGCTTTACTAAGGGCGTTATCGTAGTATATCGGCAATAACTGCCTGGAAAAAAATATTATTTATAAGTGTACCATTAAATCCGGAGGCAACGAGTGGTATTACGTGGGATCAACGGCAACATCGTTTAAATCTCGATTGTATAGGCATTCTTACTCAATAAAACACCAGAGCCAAAGAAATGTAACAACTCTAGCAGAAAAAGCTTGGACGCTCAGGGATAGCGATCAAAAGTTTACCCTAAAATGGGAAAAATTAGCTAAAACCCAAAGCTTTTCCAGGAGCCAAAATTTCTGCAAATTGTGTAATCTTGAGATTTATTACATAATCACACACAAGAAGAAACTGCTGAATAACAGAATTGAACGAACATTATTCTGCCGTCACAGAACTAAAACCCTTTTTTCCCACTACAAGCCGAATATTACATAAAAGAGGGACATCCCCCAACTATATAAACCTTAATCTAGTTAGAAAAATATAAAAACAATCTCTTCTCAACATATATTAATAACCTTAAATTACCATACTAATAATGACAAGATATGCTGATGAGAATAGGTACAAATATGCGATAATGAATGTGTCTAAAAACGTCCATAAGTATGTATATATATGTGAAAATGTATATAAATAAGTAAATATATATATATGTTTGATGTGTATAGTTAGATGTAAGTGTATTCATGTATTAAAGTGCTTATATATATATATATATGTATATGTGTGTATATGTATGTTTGTGTATGTATGCATATGTATATATATATATATATATATATATATGTATATGTATATATGTATGTATATATGTGTATGTATATATGTGTATATGGATGTGTATGTATGTGTATGTGTGTACACATGGACTAGAGTATGTATGTATATATGTGTGTGTCTATACGTGTGTATATAAAGATAAGTTGAGTATGAAAATGTATACACATGAGCGCATATGTATGTACATGAATACATGTGTGTATATATATGTGTATGCATGTGTATATATATGTAAGTATGAATATGTGAATTGTGTGTATATGTATTTTGTAGAGGTGTGCAAATATATTTGTGTGTGAATGCGTGGGTGAAAGGATACGTACACTTGAAAGAAAAATTTAAGCCTGAATGTTAATTAAGTGCAAACACAAAACCAACCACGCATATCTTCACTATCTCTAATCCTTCTATAGATTTAGAAAAATAACCAATAATATATTCTATAAAAAATGTCAAAACAACAGATGGGAATCTAATTACTCACTGCCACCAAGAATTCTCACTGCTATCGAAAAACCACTCCTTCAACTATTCTTCTAACAACTTCACCCCTCCCTCCTAATATTCTCTATAAAAACTAAATAGGTCCTCAGTAATATTATTCTGATGAAATGACAGTAAATAATAACATTGAAATATTGAATGTCTGCATAACTAAAAGTTTGTAGATAGCTGTTTTAGGTTATGTAACTGTTATAGAAACACGTGTCAATAAATTCCTTTCAACTAAACTGTATCCATTCAAATCTTTCTATTTTTCTCCGGATTACTTTTGGAACTACAACTGGAACCGTCGAGCAAACTCTACGTGAGCTGATAATCTACTGTGTGTAATATTTATATTACAACACAACGGAAAATACTGTATATATATATATATATATATATATATATATATATATACATGTTAATAACTCCCTCTGGTCGAGCAATCTTTGAAGTGTGGGGACAGCTGGAAAGCTTCCATTACTCATACTTCTCGCCTCCTTCACCACCTCTTCTACGGCCTCGATATAAATACCCCCTCCGCCTCCGTGGTATTTTCTTCGGGGTTATAAGAGGCTTAGCTCTGTTTCTCGACCGTTATATCGCGTGACTATCTCCCCCTCCGCCTTTTGGGATTCTTTCTCACGTCGTGTAGACGCGTTCTTGAGACTAGTAAAATGAGGTATCCTCTTGATAAGTCGGCAGACCTCGCAAGGACTCTATATCTTTATGATATATTGTTTTTGTTTATGCCACGAAACTACGTAGTCGAGGAATTTAGAAGCAGTTTAGGTATGATACATTTTATTACTAATTATATCTAAATGTTTCTTCTCTCTTCATAATGTATATATATATATATATATATATATAGAGAGAGAGAGAGAAATTAATAAAAACAATGAATAAAAACAAAGAACAAGTTCCTTATATTAAAAAATTCATCATTTTAGTTCTTCATTGAGTTCTTCATACGGATTGGACACTACCGTATATTTTGGTAGATTTATCTACATATATATATATATATATATATATATATATATATATATATATATATATATATATAAAGCAGTAGCACTCTGCCCGTTACGACAACGAGAATTCCTGTTGATGCAATCAACGGAGCAACCTCCTCGTGAAATTAAGAGTAGTGGACCATTCCACAAACAAGTAATTTCGGCGTAGTTCTCAGGGAGATTCGGCGTGACACAGAATGTGACAAGGCTGGCCTTTTGAATTACAAGTAAGTCATTTTTGCCACCTGAGTAGAATGGAACAACGTGAAATAAAGTGACTCTCTCAACGACATAGCGCGCCAAGGGGCAACGAACTTACAACCATACAATCGTGTACCGCACCCTAACCGCAAAGCGTGATGATATGCAGGTATTTATGTATTGCGTACTGTGTACATAATTGTTAATTAATTGTTTCTGATTGAGTTATTGTTTACATATTAATGTACACTCATTGCCTGTATAGAAACGACCGTAGATAACAAAAATGGATTTAGCTTGAACAGCAAGAACGTTAACATTCGGAAGAATATTTGATTATTGTTAATTCGATATATGCATTGAACTTTTCTCACCTTACCAAATGAAGTAGTGGAATATATATATATATATATATATATATATATATATATATATATATATATATACGATATTAACAAATGGAAACTATATTTATAAAACCATATAAATATGGTTTTATAAATATAGTTTCCATTTGTTAATATCGTATTTTTACTCCAAATATTTGCTGAGTGCTTTATATCAGTTATAAAAATATTTGCTTGTTGTATCCCAACAATTTAAATAGAACTATTACACACACACATATATATATATATATATATATATATATATATATATATATATATATATATATATATATATATATATATATATATAAATATATATATATATATATATATATATATATATATATATATATATGCATATATATGCATATATATATACATATATATAAATATATGCATTTATATATACATATATATATATATATGCATATATATATATATATATATATATATGCATATATATATATACATATATATAAATATATATATATTTATATGCATATATATATATATATACACACATACACACACATATATATATAAAACTCTACTTCGGAGATTTGATTCTGACTTAGTGTTCTTTCTATCTAATTGCTAACCTGTAGGTGTTGTTTTCCATACAGTAACGGTTAAACCCACATGTAATAATTCTTTACACACATCTCACTGTGTAACACACTTCTCTCTGTGTAATATAGTTGTATTTGAGCTCAGTTGAAAATTCTCTGCTCTTCTTTGAGCTAATATTATTATTACTGTGAACTGCGGAATACTCTAATTCCAATCCCTGTATAATTAACTAGCTCCAAATTGTTGAGCTAATACATTCGAATGGTTGGGCTGACCTCTCTAGCATTTCCCCAATTTATGAGATCCATTATTTGATGTAAATAACACGTGTTTTCGCCCTGCTCTGGGCAGCGTGTATATTTGTATTCTCTCTTTCCATTAGGCTGGATGTGTGGCGAGCAATTCCACACTTGCGGACTGAGGAGCCTGTGGTTTTGTGCGCTACACATTTCAGTGGCTAAACGAAATAGATTCCTATCAGCAAGCTTATAGTTATAAGGTTAGTAATTTGAAACTCTACTTGGGAGATTTTATTCTGACTTAGGGTTGTTTCCATCTAATTGCTAACCTGTAGTTGTTGTTTTCCATACAGCAACGGTTAAACGCACATGTAATAATTCTTTACACACATCTCACTGTGTAACACACTTCTCTCTGTGTAATATATTTGTATATATATATATATATATATATATATATATATATATATATTTTTATATATATGTGTGTGTGTGTATATATACATGCATATATATATTTATTTATATGTATATATATGTGTATATATATATATATATGCATATATATGTATATATATATATATACATATATATGCATATATATATATATATATATATATATATGCATATATATATATAAATATATACATGTAAATATATATATATATATATATATGTAAATATATATATATATATATATGTAAATATATATATATATATATATATATATATATATATATATATATATATATATATATATATATATATATATATATATATATATATATATATATATAATAATAATAAAGTATGTTTTCCTACGTGCAAAAATTAAAATGCATATAGGGTCACATGTATTATCCAACCTTATGCCAATGTGGTTCTATGGTAGGTTAATAAATTAACGAGCCAGAACATATATAATCAAGGTTTAGCAAATAGAGAAAAAGTTTTAAAATAAATTTTAAAAAGTTTACTGTACTTGCTATAAGTAGCCTTGCCGCGCGGTTTCACGTGTTCATAATAAATGGATAATCCATACGGACTCCATTGAGAAGAAGACTTTCGTTAGATGGTCCTTCTCACTCGTAGAATATAAAATTCTCGAGTTCAAATCATGGACTGGCGCCATACAGAACTGCACCCGGGTGAGAGTGTATGATAAGGAACAATCTTGTCTAGTGCCAATAGAAGGCAAGGGCGGAAAGGTCAATGTCCTGCCACCCGTATGGATTATCCTTTTTTTTTTTGAGAATTGAAACCGCGTGGTAGGGGTAATTATAGTAAGTACAGTAAACCTTATAAATTTATTTTAAAACTTTTTCTCTATTTACTAAACCTTGATTATATATGTTATGGCTCGTTAATTTATTAACCTACCATAGAACCACATTGGCATACGGTTGGATAATACATGTGTCCCTATATGCATTTTTTGCACGTAGGAAAACATACTTAATTATTATTAATCTCCTCTAAGATCGAGATAACATTTTGGTCGTTTTACTGCTGCTATTTCTAGTGGCAAGACATTGGACCTTTTCGCCCTTACCTTCTATCTTTACACACGGCAATAGACAAGATTGTTCCTTATCATACACTCTCATACGGGAGCAGTTCTGTATGGCGCCAGTTCGTGATTTGAACTCGGGAATTTTATATTCTCCGAGTGAGAAGAACCCTCTGACGAAAGTCTTCTTCTCAATGGAGTTCCGTATGGATTATCCATTTCTTTGGAGACTTAAACCGCGCGGTAAGGGTACTTATAGTAAGTACAGTAAACTTTTAAAAATTTATTTTAAAACTTTTTCCTTATTTTCTAAACCTTGATTATATATATCAAATAGTATAAAGAAAACAAAAAATCAGTGATGCATCTGGACTTAATTTAATCCAATAAATTAAGTCCCGATGCATCACTGATTTTTCGTTTTCTTTATACTAACTACACTCTACTCTGCTGAATATCGAGTGCTAATTTTGGCATACCGCCAATGGAAGCACCATAGCTACCATTATACACTATCAACTATATCAACTATATATATATCTTAGTGGATATGGCGCATGTCTCTGAAACCCCAGAAGCCAAAAGGCAGAGAACATCCACAGTGATCCGCCGATCTTTACGCATGTTTTCCTGAGAAGGAGACCTTACTTTTGAGATTGCCCTCTATATAATAACTGCGCGAAATTTGCACTTGGCGGTAGCGTTCAACGGAAGTTCCATTCTCAACGGCTGCCAAGCCAAGATTAAGCATCCCAGGCAAGCGCGCGCATGCTTGTTTGGCAGTAAAGGAAGCACCAATCACAACAGTGTTGCCAACAGCCGTACGAACAGTTTCTCTGCGTCACCATCGATTTGGAGCCCTTACTTCTGGGATTACCCTCGTATATATATATACGAGGGTAATCCCAGAAGGTAATCCCAGCCGTACTAAGAGTGGGAAATGAAATATCGTTTCATTTTTTCCGTTTATATATATATATATATATACCTATATATATATATATATATATATATATATATATATATATATATATATATATATATATATATATATATATATATATATATATATATATATATATATATATATAGGTATATATATATATATGCATATATATATATATATATATATATATATATTTATATATATATATGTATACATATATATGTGTGTGTATATATATATATATATATATATATTAAAATAAATTCCAGCTTAGTCTGATATACTCGTTTTATTTACAATCCTTTAACATTATAATGATATTATAATGAAATAGTATGGTAGAATATTAAATGTTAATTGAACAAGTACTTTCATGCTTTCGCAATCTTCAGGTTCATATTCAGAAGTGACAGTCAAGTTGGCAATTTCCAACTGTAATGAGATGGCTAAAATATGTGCTTTATATACAGTAAAACGGGGCTACAGAATGCTAAGTTTTGCAAACTGTATTCCGACCAATCGGTATGTAGTTTCACTAGGTTACTAAAGCTGATTGGTTTAGGCGTCACGGTTGGTTGAGCATGTCTAACGAATTCTATTTGACTCTATCCAAAGCATCAATTGTTTTGCTATTTTTAGAAATGATGAAAATAGCAGTTTCTAGGGTTTTTATAAAAATTCTTCAGTAATCATAAACATCAACATCACTTTTATTATTATTATTGATGTTGTTGTTGTTAGTGGTGGTAGTCGACATGGTCGTAGGCGTAGTCACAGTAGAAGTAATACCCCCTAAGCATTATTATTGTTCATTTAGCTCTTTTAATTCATCACTTTGAGCAATGATCGGTAGGTTTGCTATTCTTTAATTTTCATTTAATTCTTGGGATTAAACTGTAGTTATATTTACTCTGAAACATTTTATTTCATTAATTTAATCAAAGGTTGTATTTACTTCTGTATTTACTTATTTTGATATATAGTTTCCTTTTAATGATAGTCTATATATTATTAATCTACATATTTCATATTTAATATATTTTAGCAAGCTAGTCAAAAGGAAAAGACATTTTTACGGCCAACGTAAACAAAAGGAAGATAATTAATTCACCATATACAAAAGTGTATAACTTATCTCTACTCTCACGTCCAACGATATTTCGAAAGCCATACATCACCTATTGTATATATCATAATTGATGCCTAATTAAATATTGAACTGCCCTAATAAAATCATACGAGACTCTTAATGAAATTATTCTAATACATATAAATATCAAAAAATGATTACCACAATAAGGCAAAAGTTATATATATATTTAAATTATTAATTTTTTCGAAAGTGTTACCAATTTTATCGTGACAACTACTAAATAATTCATTTTTTTGTTGATTAAATTGTCATAATTCGTAATTATCTGTAGAATCTCAAGGTAACAAAGATTGCAAATTTGCGGATTATTGAGTTCTGATAGGAAGCAGCATTCTTTAATTTCGATCAAGAGATGGAATATTTAATATCATTGTCCTTTAAAGACCATACTAATTGTAGATTTTATAAAGAGAATATCCTAATTAAATAAAATAATTTAGGTAATAAATGATCTAAATATATATGTATTGATATATTGATATGTATTGATATGTGTGTTTACATACAGAATAGCTGGACACTCACAGTAAAGTGACCAGTGAAAAACTCGGTACATCTACATATGTATACGTGTGTGTATTCATATGCATACTAGTATTTCAGTATACATATGTGGATGTACATTTTTAACTTAATTGTTTATTGATATATATATATATATATATATATATATGTATTGATGGTGATATACGCATGGTATTATATTTTAATACATATTTAATAATTATTTAAATACGCTTTAAAGATGAATTCTTTTAAAGTTGTAACAAAATATTTATAGAATATCTTACCTTAAAATTAAAAATTATAATAATATATAATAAGTTAAATTAAATTATATAAATGTATAATTAAACTAAATATGTGATTGCTATAGAAAGTAATCTATACTGATTAATTTTGATATAATATATAATTTTAATTAGCTAAAGCATAATCAAATACAAGAGATATTCCATTGTTTATGTGAATAGATTTGATGTCTTATTTGATCTAGCATTTGAAAACAACGGTTTTTTATCCCCCTCTATTCGATGTTCCCTTATTTTTCTTTATTTTTATTTACCCCCCCCCCCCCCTGTTCCCTTTTATTTTCTCCACACCTTCCCTCTTTTTTGTCGTTATTTCTCTTTTCTTTTTTATATATGTTACTTTTATTCATTCATCCATTTATATTTTTATTCATTTATCTATTTAGGTATGTATTTATTTATTTCTTGCCTTTTCTCTTTACGCCCGGTCTTATATCTCTAATTTGCTCTACGTCCTTTTCTTCTTTAAGTTTATCATATAATTTGGGGTATAAAAACGTTTAGATTTGAAGAAATAAATCACTGCCAATACTGGAATTGAATAATCAAGACCGTAGCGGTATGTTATATATCAAATCATATATTTTGTCTGATGACTTACTGAAAAAAACAACACAGTACCTTTGAAATATATATAATAAAGTATATATTTTGATTATGAGAATATTTTTCATTTATTAACAATTTGAATAATATATATATATATATATATATATATATATATATATATATATATATATATATATATGCATATATATATATAGAACTCAATATATATATTTAATATATATATATATATATTGTTACACTTGGGGACACACAATTACATATAAAAAACCTCGCAAAACTAATATATATATATATATATATATATATATATATATATATATATATACATACACACACATATATATATATATATATATATATAAATATATATATGCATATATGTAGAAGGTATAGATAATTTGTTGGGATTCCAAAAAACTTAAAAGTGTATAACTGATATAGAGCACTCAACAGTTTACTGGTGTAAATATTCAATATATTAATAAATGGAAACTATATTTATAAAACCATAATTATTATATTATATACATTTCAAGGGCGACGAAGCCAATCTTGGTGCGCTTTCATCAGATAAAATACAAAATTTGTTTCATAAATAACCAGCGAATTTGCAACCATCAAGGTTGTTTTCCATGGTTTTCCATGGTTATGTCACTATTTATAAAACAAATATATATAATAAAATAATTATGTTTTTATAAATATAGTTTCCATTTACTAATATATTGTATATGTATATATATATATATATATACATATATATATATATATATATATATATATATATATAAATATATATATATATATATATATATATATATATATATATATATATATATATATATGTATATATATTTATGCATATATATATGTATATATATATATATATGCATATATATATATATATATATTAATGTATATATATATATATGTGTATATATCTATATATGCATATATATATATATATATATATATATATATATATATATATATATATATATATATATATATATATGTAGATAAATCTACCAAAATATACGGTAGTGTCCAATCCGTATGAAGAACTCAATGTAATCCAAATATCAGGAAAAGAGAAGATGTATTAAAAATTTTTTCAATGAAAAACACAGGAGAACAGAGTCAAGATAAATTAATAAAAATTATGAATAAAAACAAAGAAACAGTTCCTTATATTAAAAAATTCATCATTTTACGATCATTTCTAGGATATATATCTGTGTGTTGGTATGTATATCATATAGATCTATGTAAATTTGTTATAGACTATCAGAGGGAATATACATACCTACACATATATATGCTGTCTTCAGAAATAATGATATTTGTTTATTGAAAAAAAAACAACAAAGATTTAATATAATAGGTCTGTTTGGGAACAGGTTTTGAATTGACCAATAGAAAGGTAGTAAGTGGTCAAGATGATAGGATTGTAGTAATAGAAATTTAATTTAGGGGTACAAACAATGCGGCACTTACCAATATCAACAACAAAACACACAACATAGTAAATAAACTCAATATTGAAGATAGAACTGAACCTTTGGCACTGAAAAAACCACATTTTAACCTGAAAGATCACAAATCTAATTTTAACTCTAATCCTTCTATAAGACTTATATGCCCTTCCAAATCTGACATTGGCATCATTAGTAAAAAATGTTTAGATAGAGTCATCCCACAATTAAGAAAATATGTTAATTTACCACTCTGGGAAAACATCCCAGGTAATTAACTGGTTTACTAATATTAGAAATAAATCATCTGCTTCATTTCTACAATTCGATATAGATGCTTATTATTCCTCTATATCACCCATACTCCTGAACAAAGCCTTGATATTTGCCAAAAATAGATCAAACTTAACTATGGATGACATTAATATTATCACGCATTCTAGACAAACACTACTGGAATTTCAGAAGGAATACTGGACCAGAAATACATATAGTAATCTATTCGACATTACTTTGGGCTCTAGCGATTCTGCCCAAATTACCGATCTTGTGGGCCTCTTTCTTCTATTTAACATAAATGCTTCTTTTCCCCACCTTAAAGGTGGTTTATATCGTGACGACTGTCTTCTTCTTTCCACAAACCTTAGCCTATCAGAAATTGAAAAAAATAAAAAAAACTTATTAGAGCTTTCCTCAAAGATTATTATAGTCTCAATATTACATTTGAAAACACAAGTAAAGTAGTTCATTTCCTTGATATAACATTAGACTTATCTACGGGTATCTACCAACCTTGCCATAAACCTAACCAAAACTTACATTACATACACTCACAATCTAATCACCCTAAATCTATCCTTAAAAACCTAGCATATAATATCTCACTCAGAATTTCTAACCTTTCATCTAACCAGGATGAATTCGACAAAAATGCGACCTTTTATAACGAAGCTTCAGCTAGAAGCGGCCACAAAAACAAATTAGTATATATAACTTGTACCAATAATACTACAAACATACAACCCAATATTACCAACAAACACCAAATGAAATATACACACCTAAATGCCACTCACACTATACCCCAAAATACCAACTTAAAACTTAATTTCTCTAAATCTTCTAATATACAATATAATAACTTTCAAAAAACCATTCCTCCTAATATTCCAATATATGTTAATAACAAAATTCTTAATAATCAGTCTAAAACACCTAAATCAATGAATCTAACTAAAAATATGTGTAATAAAATCGCCAATAATAATTCTCTTAGTAAACATCAGGATGCATCGTATAAAAATAAGAACAACATCCAAACCGTAATAGACGAGTTACTTGGTATAATGCTCCATTTAATCTACAAATTAAATATAATATACCTAAACATTTTTTTAATATCCTAGAGAAAAACTTCCCGCCAAACCATAAACACCATGAAATTTAAAATAGATCAACGGTCAAATTCTCCTACTCAACAACCTAAAATATACAACAAAATATAAGTGCGTATAATGCATATAAATGTAAAAATACCATGAATATACCACCAATACATCAAACTAACCATAATACTAAAATAAACCATAGCAAACCACCATCTCATTCACATACAACAAGTCGAGAAAATTCCACACCTAATTTGACTATCTCCTCTGATACAACATTCACGAAAGGTTGTAACTGTAGAAACAAAGCAAATTGCCCATTAAAAGAAAATTGCCTTATTAATAACATAGTATATAAATGTAAAATTAACATTAACACATATATAGGAGCTACTTCTAACCAATTTAAAGTAAGATTTAATACCCACAAACACAATTTTAAAAATGCCGCATTAGCTAATACAACATCCTTAGCTGAAATAATTAATAATTATAGAAAAAAGAATATCGATTATAACCTGACCTGGAGTGGGCTCAAAAGGGCCATCCCTTATCAAAATAATAGGTATGAATGTAGATTATGTTCCCAGGAACTTTTTGAAATAATCAAATCTAAGGATATCCTACAAGAATTAATCATATCATGTAATCATAAAATTAGAAGAACTTTTAAATATTATAAACCTAATTAATATACACTTTACAAATTATTATAATTAATTTTTTTAAAATTAGTTAACCTATAATTAATATTCTACTACTAATGAACTGCATAATTTTATTTCCCTTTTACAGCTATCTTTTCCTAAAATTTATACCAATAAGTATACATATAAACTATTTTAATTTCAGGTTATGAATCTATATTCCTTGTAATCTATATAAATGTGTTATTTCTCACTAATACATTTACCCCCTCCCCCCATTTTTCCCCTTCGTTTTTAGCAACATTCTTCAATTACATCTAACTCTTATTTATCATATCTATATGAATTAATATACATTTATCAATATAAATATACCTATCAATTAAATTAATTTATTTTCTTTTTATAGATATAAATTCCTTATGTTTTAAATAAGGTTGATATTTTTCACTAACACACTTATCGTAAAATTTTATTCTCCTTAGATTTTAACATTAGCATTATTATATAACATCAAATTTTCGTGTACCTTTCACCGGCTTCACCTATTTTCATCCCCAAAGTAATCTTTTCATTCAAAATACTCTTTCCATTCAAAACTGAAGTCTGCTTTCCTCTACCCCTACATTAAATTTCTATTACTACTATTCTATCATCTCCACCACTTACTACCTTTCTATTGGTCAATTCAAAACCTGTTCCCAAACAGACCTATTATATTAAATCTTTGTTTTTTTTTTCAATAAACAAATATCATTATTTCGGAACTTTGCCTTTCATCCTTACGAGGTCTATAAAATAAAGTACCAGTAATGCACTGGATAATTGCTGGCCTTGTGCAAAAAGTAGAAACAATTTCTATATGTGTAGGTAGTATATTCCCTCTGATAGTTTGTAAAAATTTTACATAGATCTATATGATATACATAACAACACACACATATATATCCTAGAAACGATCGTAAAATGATGAATTTTTTAATATAAGGAACTGTTTCTTTGTTTTTATTCATTATTTTTATTAAACTATATATATATATATATATATATATTTATATATATATATATATATATATATATATATATATATATATATATATATATATATATATATATATATATATATATATATATATATATATATGCATATATATATATGTAAACATGCATATATATATATATTTTGATATATCTCATCTGAAATAATACAGCCAATTTTCCACACAACATTTAATTAGGAATATACTCACTTATTTCCTAATGTTTGTTGAGTGAGTTGGGATTTGGCCGGAGTATTGCTATTAGCTTCCTCTGATAATGTATTTATATATATATATATATGTATATATATATATATGCATATATATATATTTACTCTTTTACTCTTTTACCTGTTCCAGCCATACGGCTGAAGCCATGCTGGGGCACCGCCTTTGTTGCCACACATTTAATCTCCAGCTTGTATAGGTTGGCCACTGGTGTAAGACGGAGTTTGTTGCTGCTGCCATTAGGTTTCCCTCGTGCCTTGCTGTGGGCTCATCTGGTCCTGGATAGGAAGGTGTCGAGATTTTTCTTGAAGTCATCCACCTCCACACCATGCAGATCTCTCAGATCCCTCGGCAGTTTGTTGAAGAGTTGAGGCCCCTTGTATCCTAGGCTATTGCAATATCTGCTCCTTATTCTAGATGTGGAAGACGGGACCTTTGGCACCACACAGTGACGTCCTGTTCGACGGTTGGTCCAGCTCCCAATGCCAAAGTTAGGTGCTAGTCCCTCCAGGATTTTCCACATGTAGATCACAGCGTATCTCTCACATCTTCGTTGCAAGGAGTAGAGATTCAGTTCTTTTAGCCTCTCCCAGTAGCTTATCTCCTTCATCGTGGCAATCCTCTTGGTGTAGCTTCGCTAGATTCCCTCAAGCTCCGTGGTTAGTTTGACACTATGGGTGGACCACAACTGGGAGCAATAGTCCAGGCGGCTTAGGACGAATGTCCTCCATAGTGTCAACATGGTGTCTCGGTCTCTTGTCCGGAAAGTTCTCAAGATCCAGCCAGCGAGTCGTCTGCACATTGTCGCCACTTTCATGATGTGTGAGGAAAAAATGCATCATCGCTCATGTCTATACCCAGGTCTCGTATCGATTGTGACACGGGAATATCGGTTCCTCCTGGTCCTGCGTAACTGTGTTGTACTGTATTTGTGTTTGCAGGTTTGTATTGTAGGGCTTGGAATTTGTCAGCATTAAACTGCATGTTGTTTTCTTCCGCCCATTTATATATGGCATCCAGATCTTGTTGTAAAAGGGCAGCGTCAGCCGGGTTATTGATTGCCTGTGCTACCTTAGTGTCATCAGCATAGATAGTGAGGGATGTTGTTGTATGTACTACAGAGGGCATGTCGGAGAGAGCCACCAAAAACACTAGTGGTTGCAGGACTGTCCCTTGGGGCAACCCCCTTGTTATTGATATTTCCTTTGAGAGGGCCCCGTTTGCTGCGACTGTCTGGCTTCTGTCCTTTAAGAAGTCATGCAGCCACTCACCTACTTTTCCAGTTATGCCGAGTCCGTGTAATTTGTGACATATCATTCCGTGGTTAAAGGCTTTCGCAAAGTCAAGATATATCACGCCCACATGTGAGCTGTCTAGTAGTTGTTTCAGTACCCAGTCGTAGTGGTGTAGCAGCTGTGTAAGGTAGCTTCTTCCTGGGCGGAAGTCATGCTGCGTGCTAGTCAGGCGGTCATTTTCCTCGAGGAAAGTGATCAGTTTCTTTCTGACGACTCGGTCCATGACCTTACTGATATACGACGTCAGGGAGACTGGCCTATAGTTTTTGGCCTCCGCTCTGCTACCTCCTTTATGGATAGGGCATATTGTGCCTTCTTTCAGCTACCTGCGTATTATACTACTAGCCAAGCGGCTTCTGAAGAGCATCTTCAGTGGAGTTGCTAAGGTCCGCTAACATGTTTTTAAGAGGACTGCTGGGAATCCATCAGGTCCAGCAGCTGAGTCTGTTCTACTTTCATCTATGGCGTATACCACATCCTCCTTCGTTATGTCTATGTGGTTGATGGTCGCCATTTCTTCATGTAGTGTTGTGGCATCAAAGAACTCCTCTGGCTTTGTTATTTGCATGTGCCTCAGTGGACATGTGAACACACTTTTGTACTTTTCTTTCAGTATTTCACATATCTCTTGGGGATTCTCGGTTAATGAACCGGCTGTATGGAAGAGTGGCCCAATCTTGCAGTGTACCGAGGCAGTTTCTTTTGCAAATTTAAAGAAGGCTTTAGGGTTTGTTTTACTATTTCTTATGGCCCTGCTTTCTTTCTTTGCCCTCTCATTTTCATGGGAAAGTTTGAGTGCAATCCCAGTGTCAAGTAGTGCACGTTTCAAATAGGATTCCTTCTTGTGTTTGTTTTCTTGTTATGCATTCAGCTGATTTGAGAGCTTGGTTCTACGTCTCATAAGGATTTTCCTATCTCTGGGAATAAGATTTTTGTGTCTGTTTGCCTTTTTCTCCGGAACAAACCTTTTGCATATAGTGTGTATCGTTGTAATGAAGTGTTGAAATCGTGTGTTTGTGTCTCGTGTGGCGGTGTTTTCACTCCATGTTTGCTTCCGGATTTCTCTCTTGATATTTTTCCAGTTAGCCTTGTAGAGGTGAAGGCTGTATAACGTCCCGGTGCTTCTTGGTGGTTGTGTCTCTGTTGGTTCTCTCGGACAACATATCATTAATTCTACTAAGTTATGATCCGAGAAAACTGTTGGTGTCACCTTTACATTGTGGATGAGCACTTCGTTGTTTGTAAAACAGAGGTCCAGGACATGTTCGCCTCTTGTTGGGAGGAGTACTGCTTGTTCCATGAACATGAACAGCCTGTGTGTGAGGGCCAGCAGGGATTCCGTCTGTCTTTGTTCTATTGACGTCATTCCAGGGAGGAGGTGGCCTTCAAGCCATTTGACCTTTGGCAAGTTGAAGTCACCCAGCAGTAGAATGTTGAGACCATGGTCCAGTTTGTCAAGGACCTCTTCTATATTGAGGCTATCCTCAAATTCACCATCATGACTGGGGGCATCGGGCAGCCGATATGTGACTCATATTACTGTCTTAAGTTGCTTCATATGTACTATCAGTGTGTCACAGACTGAGTTTGAATGTGTCAACAGTACAATTGGTGTGACATCTTCACGGATATACAGAACAACCCCACCATGAGTTCTCTCCTTCCTGTCCGAACGAAATACAGTATATTCCGGTATATGTATTTCTGCATCTGCTATACTGCTTGTCAGGTGAGTTTCCGTTAGTGCCATGCATAATGCTTGATTGCTTATGGCTATGTCTCCCAGGTATGAAATTTTACACATGTTACTGAGTTTCACCAGGCCCCTGACATTCAGCAGCAGCACTGGTGTGACTTTTGGTGTGCCAGTAATGGCTGTCGGCAGGACACCTGGCCTGGATTCAGCGGCGGCCACTCTGGGTCCCTTAATTGTGGTGGTCTTGATTGACGGTGTGGGTGACCCTGGCTCTGGAAACGATGCAGCTAGGTCAGCTGTCCCACAATCTTCTCTGCCATCTCTGAAAACTTTTTCTGCTCTGCTGCTGCCATCTGTATCTCGTCGACATGTGCGTGCCTTCTCCTTGTTGGCGCGGCACAAGGAACCTCAGCATACTTCTGGAGCGGCTTGTTTTGGCTTTGGCTGGGGCATGCTGCGCGAGTAGGATGGGCATAGTTCGTTTGGGACCTGGGGTGGGCGAATCTGCAGCCCATCCTTCTCTCTCCATGCCAGCAGGTCCCGTTCCTGAAGAACTTGCACATTACTTGCGTTTTCTCCCATTGTCTCGGTGTTTTCTGTTCTTGCTTTGAACAATTGTCCACTGATCCCTCTGCGCTTGGTTCTCCTTCGAAAGGTGATTTCGCTTCTCACCTTTACTGCTTGCTTGTTGGTTTCCCGGCCTGCCCTCCCTGACTGTGGCGGCGGGTATCTCATTTTCTTTCAGGTCCGTGCTTGTGCTTTCTTCCTTTTCTTTTTTTCTCCTTTTTCTTCGTTTTTCTCCTCCCTGAGGACACGGCTTAGCATCGCTATATGTGGTGCTATGAGGACATAGGCCTTCTCGATTTCTTTTCTTTTCCTCTCTATCTGCGCCAGGGTCCTCAGAAACCCATGGCTCTTCAGGGTCTCCACACTCTTTTTGCTTGATCAAAACCGCTAGTTCCATCTTTGACCAGTTTCGCTGACTCATAATTTCACCTTTTCCCTGAAAGCAGTCCATTTCGCTGTGGAGGGGAGAAAGAAAGATAGCGGGAAGGGTAGGGTAGAGGTTAGAGAGGGACAGAGAGAGATATAAGTCCAGTGAGAAATTTAAGGAGCGATTTAGAAGGAAAGAGAGAGAGAGCTTGTGCGATCTAGAGAGAGAGAAAAAGAAACAAAAGAAAGAAAGGGGAGAGAGACAGAAGAGATGAGCGAGAGAGATAGCGGGAAGAGTGGGGGTGAGGTTAGAGAGAGAGAGAGGGAGATAGATAAGGTGAGAAATTCAAAGTGCGATTTAGAGAGAGGGGGGGGGCTCGTGTAATCTAGAGAGAGAGATAGAGAGAGAGGAAGGAAGAAGGAGAGAGACAGCGTGAGAAATAGCAATGCAGAGAGAGAGTGAGAGAGAGAGGGAAAGAGAGAGAAAATAACAACGTGGATCGGTCAAAGAGAACTATAAATATTAACAGGTAATATCGTTCAAAGAATATTTCGCAATTAAAACACCGAAACAAAGTGTAAACAAACGATATCTACATGAAATATAAAAGGAGACAGAAAAAAAATTCAGATAAAATAAAATAAGATGAATTTAAAATAAGTTAAAGATAAAGAATCACGAAGATTTATATAAGTTGTGTATAAGTTGATTTCAACTGTTGGCATCGTTTGTCTACAAATATAAATAACGGGAACCGTATATAGTGAACCGTAGTTATTGTAATATCAATATATCAAAAACAACAACAAACACACATGCTCACCGAGTCTAAAATAAAAATAAAATTATATTAAATTATGTTACTCAAAATAAAACAAAATAATACAAAATTTACTTAAATTAATTTAAATTACGTACTAGCTTTCTATACTCTGTATGGTAGACAAAGGAAGCACGTGTGTGTGTTGTTTTTAGGAGAATTTCACAGTGAAAATAAGCTCATTTAAAACGCTAGCATACGTAAAATAATAGCGTCAAAGTACAAATACTTATCTCTTTATATATATTTTCCTTGTTTTCTGAAAAATTACGATACATAACACCGATTTCTGTTGATTTAAAATGTCAAATCTCGAAGGACAGGGAAGCATGTCCTTATCAACAAGCTGCCAACCTATATATATATAGTAGTGGGGTTCCTTCTTTCTCACACCGCATTCACCGCGTACGGTCTGCTTCTCTGACTGCTCATGAAATTCACCCAGCTTATGCTGATCGGATAACTATCATGATTGCTTGCTGTTTTCCCAACCTTCGGTTTGCTTTTCCTTCTGTTGTTTACTTGTCTCACTCGCTCTACGCGTTTCACTTGTCCCAATAGCTTATTTTAGTTATTGCTCGCACCAACCTGAGGTATCTGATTTTTAATGCGATGAAATACCAATGATGGTTGGCAAATCACTGATGAGGGACTAATTTTATAATATGTAATCCATGTCCAACCATGCAGTATTCTTCTCCCAATGTTTTTCATATATATATATATATATATATATATATATATGCAAAAGTTCTATTTAAAATTGTTGGGATACAACAAGTAAATATTTTATAACTGATATAAAGCACTCAACAAGTTTTTGGAGTAGATATACGATATTAAATAAATGGAAACTATATTTATAAAACCATATTTATTTCATTATACATATTTCAGGGATACCAAATTAAAATATGGTATGCCTTCATCCGACAAAATACAATATATAAACAGTTTTATAAATAATTTTGACGTACCCTATTAGATGCAACCATTATTTTTGGAAGTTGTCTGGATAGTGAGATGTTTATAATTATTTTATTAGTTATAGTGTTAAGCACAGTTAGAAAAAAGACGGAGAGAAAGAAAAAACGGAGATAGAGAAGGAGAGAGAAAAAGAAGGTGAGAGAGAAAAGGAATGTATGCAGAAAAGAAAGATATATATAAATCGATAGGAGGAAATGAAAAAGAAAGAAAAAAGAAAGAAAGAAGAAAGACAAAAGAAAGCAACAGAGAGATAATAATTCATCATACAGATAGAGAAACTCAAGAGAGAGGAAGTACTATATAGAGAGAGGAGGATATAGTGACAACTTTACGTCATGTCATATTAAGTTGAATTAACAGTTCATATGAAATGAATAATAA
>OZ024740.1:198545581-198585581 GCA_964016885.1 Eledone cirrhosa
TCAACTTTCATACTTTGTTTCGTGTGAGGAGACCACAGTGGACAACAGTATTCAAGGTGGGGTCGGGCAAAAGTAGAGAAGAGAAGCATAACTGTGTGGATATCTCCCGACTGGAAAGTTCTGAGAATCGAGGAACACATTCCGCAGGCCATATCAACTTTGCTGTTTATATCAGTGGCCCAGCTTATGGTGTGGTCCCAGGTCTCTGATGTTATTGGATGCCACTAGAGTTTCACCCGAAGGAACAGAGTTTGGTAGTTTCAGGGCATCCTTTTTTCCAAAGTGGATTAATTCAAACATATCCTCATTCAACAGCATATTATTCATATCTGCCCATTGGATAACAGCCAGTAGGTCTGACTGAAGGCAAGTCCTGTCACCCACCTCATTGATGACCCTTTGGAGCTTGGAATCATCTGCGAAGATTCTTACGTTGCTGTGCTTGATGATGTCAGTAATGTCATTAATGTAGATGATAAAAAGAAGTTGACCCACCACAGAGCCTTGTGGGAAGCCACTGCTGACTTTAGCAGGGCTTGACTTTATACCTTCGACTACAAGATGCTGGGTTCTGCTTGTCAGGAAACATTTGATCCACTGGAGTAACCTTCCAGAAATACCAACATCAGATAGTTTTTTCAGTAGGATCTTATGTTCAACCCTGTCGAAGGCCTTGCTGAAATCAAGGTAGATGACATCAGTGTTGGAGCCCTGTCCCAAGGCTCTCAAATCATTGTCAAACTGACGCAGGAGCTGCATTGGGCAGTCCTAGCCATTACGGAACCCATGTTGGTTGGGGTTCAGCAGGCCGTTGCTTTCAAGAAAGTGGGTTATTCGTGATCTCACCACCCCAGATACCTTGATAATATGGGATGTGATATATATGTATATATATATGTATATATAAATATATGTATATATATATATGTATATAACCATATATATATATATATATATATATATATATATATATATATATATATATATATATATATATATATATATATATATATATATATATATATACTTCGTGTGAAGTGTTAAGGTATATATATATATATATATATATATATATATATATATATATATATATATATATACCTTAACACTTCACACAGAGTAAAACATTTCGTTTTAATCATTTTATAACCCAGAAAAAAGAGAGAGAAACAAGAAAGGAAAAAAAATATTTTTCTTCCTAATAATCGTCTCTTTCGCCCTGTTTTCATATATATATATATATATATATATATCTTAACTCCTGTGCTTCTTCTCCACATTTTATTATATATATATATATATATATATATATATATACGATATTAATAAATGGAAACTATATTTATAAAACCATATTTATTTCATTATACATATTTCAGGGATACTACATTAAATTATGGTATGCCCTCATCAAACAAAATACAATATATAAGAGTTTTACTCTCTGTCTTTGTTTCTTTCTCTCTCTCTGTCTTTGTTCTTTTCTCTTTCTTTCTCTCCGTCTTTTTCTAATTGAGCTTAACACTATGAATCACTATCCAGACAGCCTCCAAAAGTAATGGTTGTATTTTAAGGGTACGTCAAACCTATTTGTAAAACTGTTATATATTGTATTTTGTCTGATGAAGGAATACCATAATTTAATGTGGTATCCCTGAAATATGTATAATGAAATAAATATGGTTTTATAAATATAGTTTCCATTTATTAATATCGTATATCTACTCCAAAAATTTGTCGAGTGCTTTATATCAGTTATAAAAATATTTACTTGTTGTATCCCAACAATTTTAAATAGAACTTTTGCATATATATATATATATATATATATATATATATATATATATATATATATATATATATATATATATATATATATATAAGAGAGTATTGAAGTTTGCTTGAAGCATTGTGTAATAATAAGTAAATATCTTTAAGTCGTTTTGAAGCCTCGACAATGCAAATGGGTATATCTCCGGGTAACAAGATCCGGTGGTGGAGAGAGAGATGTAAGTGGGTGTACGTTGAGATGCGTGGTGTGTATAAGACGTGTAGAAGAATGAAGGAAAGAGTATAAAGGATAAAATAAAAATAACAACACGAGAGAGAGTTACCTTGGGAGAGATTTAATTGTCCCTATATATTTCTCATTCACATCCATCAACTGGGGTTTTTTCCGGGGTGGGGGAAAGGTTGTCTGTCGGAAAGGTGCGAAACGCGTCCTCCGCTGTTTGTTGTTTTGAATATCTGAGGTACTCAGCAGAGCGCGCGTGCGCGTGAAATGGCGTCGTGTCGGGCAGAGGTCAGCAGCCGAATGAGGGAGTCGGGTGGCGCTAGCTGTCAGTCCATTCTCTGCCTGTTTGTTAAATGTTACTGTGTGTGTGTGTGCGTGTGTTGTTGTCTCGCTTGAGTGTGTGTGTGTGTGTGCGTGTGTTGTTGCCATGTTCCTCTGTATTGGCAGTGTAGTATGTTCGTATGGTGGAATGCTACTGTGTGTGTGTGCGTGTGCGTGTGTAGTTGTCTCGTTTGTGTGTGTGTGTGTGTGTGTGTGCGTGTGTTGCTGCATCGTTTCTTAACTTAAACCAGCCATTTCATTTCGCTTCTCTCGGATCGATTGTTTATTTGCGGTTGCAGGCGTTTGATAAAAAGCGCTTCCTTGATACGTAACGTGCCGACGTTTCTTTCAGTCGCTAGAATTGTGACAATGGGCCTTCCGTCTTTGTTTCCGCATTTGTCTATGTGTTTCCGGAAAGAAAGGCCCTGGTTTTAGTGTGTTCCTTGATCCGGATGTGCAAAGGTCGGATTGTGCTACCTATATAGTATTGGTTGCACCTGTCACATTCTATCTTATACACGACGTATGTGCGTAGGCAACAGTTTGCATGGCGTATCGGGCAGTCTCTGAGGGAGCATGCGTCAGTAGATTTCCCGGGTTTCCTGGAGAGGCATCTTCGCAGGGAGGGGCCCGAGTGGGCCAGGTGGATGTCGAGGCCCTCCCTTCGTATAGCCTTGCGGATAGCGTTGGTGGTATTCTCGCCCAGGTGTGGCATTTTAAGGAAGCACTTGCCTTGGGTGCCTCTCTGTTTCTTGTGTCTGGTGTCTCCTATTCTGTCTGTGAGCGAGGTAGGGTACCTGTTCGTCTCCAGCACCTCGAGGAATCGCTTGGTATGAGTGACACCACTCGCGGGATCGCTGCATCTGTTTTTGATTCGCGCGATCTCGTTCGTGATGTATCCTCTTTTGGCACTGTTAGGGAGGGCGAACTTGTGGTGAACGAACAGGTCCCTGCAGGCTGCTTTTCGGTAGAAGATCCAGTGGATCCTTCCCTGTTCCGTGATGTTAATTCGGAAGTCGAGGAGGGCAAGTGACCCGTCTTCGTTGGGGTGTTCAACACTGAAGTCAATGTTCTCGTCCGTGTTGTTGAACGTCTCATAGATTCTGTTCGCCGTGTCTTGGGAAGATGTGAGGATGAGGATATCATCCACGTACCTTGAGAAAAAGGCTACGGCGTTGGGGTGGCAGGCGTTGGGGTGGCAGGCGTTGAGTGCCATGCCGTCGAGGTTGTCCATCTAAGAGATCGCTAGCACACCTGACAGGCTTGATCCCATGAGAAATCCCGAGGTTTGTTGGCATGTTTCGTCAAGGAATCCGAAGTAGGTGTTGTCGACGACGATGGATAGGAGTTGGTGGATGTCAGTGGTGGTGAGCCCAAAGCAGTGTAGGTCGGTGGATTGGACGCGTTCCATCAGTATATTGACGGCCGGGAGTGCCGGGACCGAGGTGTAGAGAGCGACTACATCAAGGCTCAAGGAATATCTGTTATTCCTTCTGGTGTCGGGATCCATTTGATGCAGGCGCTTCAACACCTTCTCGGAGCTGTTAACGTGTCCCGGCAAGGTGTCTAAGATGGGTTTGAGTATTCTGGCTAGGAGGTAACTCTCTCTCGTGTTGTTATTTTAATTTTATCCTTTATACTCTTTCCTTATTTTCTCGCTTATTCTCTTTCCTTCATTCCTCTACACGTCTTATACACGCCACGCATCTCAACGTACACCCACTTACATCTCTCTCTCCACCACCGGATCTTGTTACCTGGAGATTTACCCATTTGCATTGTCGAGGCTTCCAAACGACTTAAAGATATTTACATATATATATATATATATATATATATATATATATATATATATATATATATATATATATATATATATATATATATATATATATATATGTATATATATATATATATATATATATATATATATATATATATATATGTGTGTGTTTATATGTATGTGCATATATTTTTCTAATGATATATATATACATATATATATATTTATACATATACATATCCATATATATGGCGTCATCGTATGCCTAAAACACAACGTGCTGTAACCAGCGACAATGAATAGCGCCCGAGAGACTGGTCGGCCAAGGTGATATGTATATGTATATATATATATATATACATATATATATATATACATATCACCTTGACCGACCTGCCTGTCCGGCGCTATTCATCGCCGCTGGTAACAGCATACGATGCCGCCATATATATGTACATGTATATGTATATATATATATATATATATAATATATAAGATCAAAAGATGGTTAAATGAGTTCCATGTATTTTATTATGCGCATTTCAAAAACAAATATCATCATGCAATAACATTTGTGTTTTCATCAGATAAAATAGGAAGACATGATATGAAGGTTAAAAACACTTGTGGATAGTGCAGTTTTAAATCAACATATGAAAAATAGTTTTAGATTGATGTGTGATATTGGGGAAAATAATTTTTTGAGGGGGGGGGGGGGTGCAAAGGATGAAAAAGAGGAGGAGATGAGAGTAAAAAGTGGAGGGGGAGGAGTATAATGAAGAAGGATGAGATAGAAGGAGAGATGGGTGATAGAGAGAGAGAGATAGCTTTTATAACTGAGAAAAATATATTGTTTTACATAGAGAGTCTGAAAAACCGTTGGGAGATAATTTATAAATTAAAAGAATTTGAAAATTAACGAGGAGAAAAATAATGTAAAGTTAAGGTTTGTATATTGAAGGGTTTAATAATATGTGCGATGAAAAGAAATTGTTAATATGTATTAAGAATAATATTTAAGGGTTTAATAATATGTGCGATGGAAAGAAAATGTTAATATGTATTAAGAATAATATTTAAGGGTTCAATAATATGTGCGATGGAAAGAAAATGTTGATATGTATTATTAAAAAAAAACCAAAAGTAATGTAAGTAAGGATATATTGTGAGATGAGCATGAATAAGTTAGATGAAAGTGAGAAAAAAATAATGAATAGAGGATGAATAGTCTAACGTCAAAAAAAAATGTTTATGTTTATGAAGGATTTTTTCAAGGTGATATAAAGTAAGAATATATTGTATTGTGTAATAATTGTTTCTATGTTAGGCACAGTGAGAAAAAGTACAGATTAAGGGTTAGAAATTAAAAGAAAAAGAAAAGAAAAGGAAAAGGAAGAAAGGGAAGTGATAAATAGGAGTGATATATTTCTTCCTTTTCCTTTTCTTTTCTTTTTCTTTTAATTTCTAACCCCTAATCTGTACCTTATAATAAAATACATGGAACTCATTTAACTATCTTTTGATCTTATATATTATGTATACTCCAGTCCTACAAACTGTAGAGTGCTTCTTATCCGATATCTGCATTGCTTTATTGTACTACAATAAAACTCACCTCCTACATATATATATATATATATATATATATATATACATAATCATATATATATATATATATATATATATATATATAGTGGCTGCCAACTCGTTCGAGTACGGCCACTACTTTATATCCATGTAGGAGAACCCCTACCGATGCGCTGAACGAGTGTGAGTTTTTAGTCCAGCCAGCGACTTGAAAACTCTGGCACAAATACCCCACTTGTGACCATTATTGACATATAGTGCTGGGCCCATGGTACATGTGATGACAAGTGCAGAGAGATCTCCAGATATAAAGCAATGCCTGTGTCGTGAAGCTTTTATAGTGAGCAAAGGCACTGCACAAAGCCAGTCCCACTCTCTTAACCAAGATGATATTTACCAAAAAGAAGAACAAGTCAACATCATTGGATACCATCAGGGTTGCAGGTGTTATATCAGAGTTTTCCTTCTCCTAGAATTCTGCCTTGACAAAGGCTAAGGGGTCATCTCTCCATGTGATTTTGGATGGCCATTGACTCTTAAGAGCTCCTTTGCCCTTTGACAGGTCTTGTTTTTAGTCCTGCAGGATGTCCAAAGTGACCCTCCTCACCAAGAAACCTTGGTGGGGTTGCCAGTTTAGTCGCCAACGACCCGACCATGAGACAGGTTGTACTGGGATACATGTTACCAGTAGCACCAACTGGTGACCAACTGGTGACCTGACATAATATATATATATATATGTATATATATATATGTATATATGTATGTATATATATATATATGTAAACGGAAAAAATGAAACGAAATTTCATTTCCCACTCTTAGTACGGCTGTTACTTAAATATAAGTATGTACACGTACATACATATATGTATACAGACGTGCAGTAGTATGTATATGTACATACATACATGCACACATATATACATGTGCGTATGGATTCACCAAACATTTATTATAATGCTCGGTGTGTTTGTAAACAAACATCCCGTATTAAGCCGTAGTGTCTAGCAACCATTGTTGCTTGTTTGTTCAACACTGACAACGGAACGCTGTACTAGGTTCAAGCTTATTAGCTATCGTCAGCAACGTATACCTTCCTGCTAAATGATTGAACGTCTGAAAGTATATACTTTCCTTATGTATATTAACCACTGAGCAGCCTAATTTGCATATCGAGTGGGTTAATCGGCCGGGTGCACCGAAAACGATAAACGGAAAAAATGAAACGAAATTTTATTTGCAAGAGAGATTAAAATAATTTGTGGATTTAAAGATTTTCAACATTATTTTCAACATTATTTTAGATGCTATGGAAAATTTAAATAATTATGATAAGGAAGTGAAAGAGAGTGGAAAAACGTTATTTTGGGGGGAAACATTTGTTATGTATATTATGAGTTATAATATTGTATATAAATTGTATGAAGCTTATTGTTGTAAGTATTTTTATCTTATTACATTAGGATAGGTTATATGTATATAAATATCTCTATATATATTAATAAGTTGCGTATGTATTGATAGTTTATATAATGAAATATTAGTTACGAAGGATGTTGAAACTTTATTATCAAGTTGTGAGATTAGAATAATTTGTGGATTCAAAAATGTTTCAACATTGAGAATGTTTTCAGAATATTGTTAATTTAACGAAGCTTTATAAATTATCAAACTAAAATTGTTAAAGAAGAAGGAAAGGGAAGACTACATGAACGTTAATTTAACGAAAATATATTCAGACATTTATATGGAGAATTATTTATCTTATTATAATAATATATAAATATCTATATATGTATTTTAATAATAGCATATGTGTTTTTTTAAAAGGATAGTTTGTTTATAATATGAGTTACGAGGGATGTTGATTTATAAACAAAAAAGAAAAATAGGTGTTTGTTCATAATATAAGTTACTAGCGATGTTGATTTTATGTAAATAAATAGGTATTTTACAATTTATAAGGTTAAATTAACGGAGTTATATATAACAAGTTTTTATGATTGAAAGAACGAAAAATAACTCCAATTTTTTATTAATCGCCAGTGTGGGATTAATAATTTATTCTAAAGAAATATGAATAATTAAACACCATCCTGAATAGGATATATTTTAATAAAAACAGTTAATGGTTATTAATCTACATTTAAAAATTAGCTTTAGAGGGTATCATTAGAAAAATAAAGCTATAGAGGGTGTCATTAGAAAAATAAAACATATTTTATGATTTAGAGATATTAATATATTAAAGAATTAACAATATAAAATGTTAGAGCAGATAAGATCATTTTGGAGATTAATAGGAATATTATAAATATATTATAAGTTACATATAGTTCTGGATGTAGAATTTTGGCGATGTGTGCAGGTGCTTTCGAAATCGTTTTCCAAGATAAGGAATAGTCTATATTCCTGCTTTTTAAATTCCATATAAGATGTGAGAGGGTCAGATCTTCTAAAAGAACAATTGTGGTTATTCCAGCGAAGTTTAAATTCTGTAGAAGTGGCACCGACATAGTTGAATATATTATCACTAGTTTTAACTGTACATTTATAAACTATGTTTTTATCTAAATAATTATTTTGTAAAGGGTAGTTTGATTTAATTCTACAGTTACATTTTACGGAGTTGTTGTTACTCAGAGCGGTACTATTTTACTGGATATTGCTAGAAATATTATTATTACTATTATGGTTATTTTGGTTAGGGTATAAATTTAAGTTTCTATTATTAATTCGATTTATATTTTGTGCTATGTTCATAGTAGTAGAGTATGTCTGTTAAAAATTGAGTGGTCTCTTTGGGTTTTAGGAAAACATTTGTCTAGTGCTTTAAAGAATAGCTTTGCTAACAGTTTTTTAACGCTTAATGAGAATGGGGGTGAGTACCAAATAATATTTATAGTTCTAGTTCTTTTGTTTGTTTTAGAGTTTATGTTAAATTGCTTATTCTTATTATAATAAATATTAGGGTGATTTGCCTGATTATTGTTGTTAATGTATTTAAATTTATTCGTATACCCTGCTCTATTTAAAGCTTCATTATAATATTCAGCCTTATCTTTATATTTTTATTAGCAGGAATGCGTGAAATTCTTTGCTGGACACTATTGGCGATAGTGTTCTTAATAGATCTAGGATGATTAGAGTAATTTACGTAATTTAGATTCTAATTGATCTTATGGAATGGATAGTAGAGCCCTGTGGTAAGGTTTCATGTTATGTCTAAAAAGTTAACGATTTTATAGTTATTCTTTATTTCTAACTTAAGGTTATAATTATTGAAGAATTGTATTATGGATTTTCTTTTCCTATTAATTTCAGAATTACTATAATTTTCAATTAAAAGTAGCATATCATCACGATATAAACCGCCGGTCATCTCTGGCATTTTGCTATGCAGTGCATTATTAATAAATAGGCCCACAGGATCCGTTATTTGCGCTGAGTCGGATGCTCCCATGGTGATATCAAAATTAATTTTCCTATCGGCTCTTGTCCAGAGATGATTGTTGAATTCAATTTAAATTTTCCGTGCAGTTAAAATGATATGCATTTCTTCACTAGATACATCTGCATGTTTAGATTCATAGATAAGAGCCCTGTTAAGTAAACTAGGAGTAATAGAGGAGTAGTAATTTGCAATATCCATTTGAATGAATTTTTTGTTATGTTTAAATTGTATGTTATTGAACCAATCTATAACCTCATTAGTACCGTTCCATAGTTTTAGGTGTGATTTTTCTTTAAGTTGTGGTATGATTCTATTTAATATATGTTTACTAATTATCCCTAAGTCTGATTTAGATGGTGCTATAAGTCTGACTGGTAGTTCTATTTCAAAAGTTTCTTTTGTGGTCTTTCAGGTTAATTTTCGGTATTCTAGGTATAAAGGGTTCAGTCCTATTTTGGCTGCCTAAATTATGAATTATATCGGAAGCTTCTCTATTTAACGTTGCAAGATCTTCATTAGTTATGTTTCTGTAATTTTTTCCGAGTTCCTTCAATATAAGATTATTGTATTCGTCCCTTTGCATTCCGTATCGATGTTAGTTTTATCAGATTTAATTAGGATCTTCTCAGTTTTTTCAAGATTGTCTATATTATTCTTGAGGTCTTTAAGGTATTCCTGGCCTACAAATTGGTTTTTCTTGAATTTGATGTTTTGTATAATCGATATTACATCCTTTTCAAATTCCATTAATAGTTTGTTGCTAGGTGGATTCTTCTTAGATTTTAGATTTAAAGATCATATCGAAGTTGTAACTGGATTTATTTATTTTTTCCGATTTTCTATCGAAATGGAAGGCACGCCATCTAAGTCTTCGTATAAAGGATTCAGATTTCTTAATGAGTTTTTTTAGATACTCATTATTGTTAGCTAAAGGTACATCTTTTAGAGAGGAAGAAATGCTAAAGAATTCCATTATTTATCAATCAGTTATAATTTAAAGTGCTCAACATTAAAGGAGCTATTTATATGTAGAAGAGATATTTAATTTGTTGGAAATCCAACAAATATAGATGTTTACAACTGATTAAAAGCACTCGGCAGCTTTCTGGAGTAAGTATTCAATTGATATTAAATAAATGGAAACTATATTTATAAACCATATTTATTCTATTATATATATTTCAGGGGTACAATAAATGTTGGTACGCTATCATCAGATAAAATACAAAATGTTTCATAAATATTTGGCATGACCAAGGATGATATACCTTAACGGTTCAAGTTATCCCTGGAAAATGAAGGGAAGAGAGGGGAAAAGTCAGATATTTAAAATTATTAATATAAGTATGCATTTATTTAATATCAATTGAATACATCCTCCAGAAAGCTGTCGAGTGTTTTGCATCTATATTTGTTTGATTTCCAACAAATGAAATATCTCTTCTAAATATATACATATATATATATATATATATATATATATATATATATATATATATATATATATATATATATATATATATATATATATATATATATATACATATATATATACATATTATATATGTATATATATATGTATATATGTATTATATATATATATATGTATATATATATATGTACATATATATATATATATATATATATATATGTATATATGTATATATATATATGTATATATGCATATATATATATATGTATATATATATATATGTATATATGTATATATGTATATATATATATATATATATATATATATATATATATATATATACATATATATATATATACAAGATGCATGGTAGGTCGTATGTGAATCGCGATGATCACGTCTGACCTACCAAATATGTGACGGTAGCTAGTTAAGCTCTATGCGTATACGCAGAGCAGAAATATTAGTGAAAAAGAACAAAGGAACTATTATGACATTATAACGAGTTTATTGCCGACAGCCGTTTCGTCCGACCATATGGTGGGACTTTTCAAGGCATATAACATGTGATTGTAGGATCATTATTTACATCAACGTATCACTCAAGGCTAGCAGTTTGAAATTGTGGTATACATCAGCAGCTCCGCTTGTATAGTTGGGGTCATACATATATATATATTTATATATACACATATATATGTATATTTATATATATATATATATATATATATATATATATATATATATATATATATATATGTATGTATATATATAATATTTAAATATCGTGAGAGAGAAGAAGAGGTTTAAAAGGATAAGCGATACATATAACTAGCTGCCGAAAGGTTGTGCATTTGTGCTCAATACTTGTGCCTACAGGGTTAAATATTGGAAGCGTTAATATTTAGCGGGCAAGAAAATAAGCAGAGCGGTTAAAAATGAAAGGATTACAAAGGAGAATATATACTGTCAGAACATGTTTATATAAAAGGACCTACGTACGTTTTGCCCAAAATGGCTTCTCAAGGGCATAGAAAACTACATAGTGTTCAGTACCATATAATAAGAGCACTCCCCGAGTTCATCAAAAGTAGAGCAGAATCGGAGATAAACTGCAGACACAGAATACAGCAGTCTTTATTTGGGTGGAAATTGACACCTTACAGGTGGCTAGTGCGAGTGGTTGTTTGGTATATCAGGATTTGTGTTGTACAGGCCAGCGTTTATTTACGCTATTTTATAGTGTCTCCTTCACAGGTTAGTGCAATCAGCGCTTTTATTTGCATATACACACATACATATATATATACATGATGGCTGACCCCTCGTTATCGAGTAGGGCCATTGTACGAGGAGAAAAAAAAAAAAAATAAATAAAATAAAAAAAAGAAATATATATATATATATATATATACATACACACATACACACACACACAATCACACACACATACATTAATAACAATAATAATAATAATAATAATAATAATAATAATAATAATAATAATAGGAGAACAGTCAGGTGAAGGTGCTGTGGGATTTTAGGATACAGACGGACAAAAAACTGGAACACAATAGACCTGACCTGGTGGTTGTGGACAAAGAAAAAAGATCGTGCCTGATTGTGGATGTGGCCTGCCCGTTCGACACGAGAGTGCAAGAGAAGGAGAGGGAGAAAATTAACCGATACCAGGACCTAAAGTGGGAGGTGAAAAGGATTTGGAACTGCCATGAAGTCAAAGTGATCCCGATTGTCATAGGCGCACTGGGGACTATCTCCAAAGGTTTCCAGGGATGGTTAAAGAAAATCGGCCCCTTCACGCTTTTTGGAACGCTTCAAAAGGCATGCTTGCTTGGAACGGCAAGAACCCTCCGATACGTCCTGAATATCTGAGGCTGCAGGTAGTGGCTTGATATTCAATCCAACGGACTTTCCAGTTAACCAACATCAATGACTGAGATTCAAGGAATAACAACAATAATAATAACGACAACAACAATAATAATATACATATACATATATATATACACATACACGCACACACATAAGCATATCTATACGCACACACACACGATAGCAACTAACAGCGCTGCGATCGAATGTGGCTTTTTAGCCCAGCCAATGATCTAAAATGTCTTGCACAGAGTCGGCAACCAAAACATTCACTGGGAATAGTCGGCTGAGGTTGGAGTTCGAGTACTTTTGCATGTCGCTTGAGCCCTCCTGCTGATTTACATTCTCTACCACATGTTTGGCAAGCATGATGAGTAGCATCTCCAACAGCAGCCTGGTAGTCAACCACTGGTCTTACTTTATGACTGCGAAGATGACTTTCGAGTCCAGCTTTGCTTAGGTAGAGTCTCGCACAGACGCTGCATGTCAGCACCATAGGAGGACCCTCACCGTCTGGAAGTGCAACAGCAATGCCCTTCCTCACATCCCGCTTTACTTTCTCGTATGCGATTCGAGATGCCTCAAAGACAACTTTTCCCTCATATACAGTCTTTCTCCATTTATTACGATCAGCAGCAATATTTTCCCATGTATGAGCAGAGATGTTAGCGTCTTTCAAAGAGGCTTTCAAGGAATCCTTATACCTCTTTTTTGGTTTATGTGGCGGTCGTTTTCCTTTAACCAACTCTCCATAAAAGAGTTGTTTTTGTATTCTAGAATCCTTCATCCTGGCAAGGTGACCACTCCAACAGAGTCGTTGCTTAAGCACAAGAGCTTCTATACTGTCACACATAGAGTTTTCCAAAATCTCGACATCACTGATGTGGTCCCTCCAGTGAACGCCATGGATCCGTCTGAGACACATCTGGTGGAAACGCTCCAATTGCTTAAGGTGGTGTCGATATGTGACCCAGGTCTCGCAGGCATAAAGAAGACAAGAGAGCACACATGTCCTGTACACCTTTACCTTTGTCCTCCTGCATATGTCTCGCCGACCCCAGAGTCGCCTTTCTAGCTTTCCGAAAACATCACTTGCTTTCCTAATCCTAAGTGAGATTTCACTGTCAAGGTTGCTGTATCGATTGGCATTGCTTCCCAGGTAGACAAACTGATCAACCACTCCAAGTCGTTTGCCATACACATAGATGTTTGGTTCAGTGTACTGCTTACCAGGGGCAGGTTGGTACATGACGACGGTTTTCTTGAGACTGACAGTCAATTCTAGGGCAGTGCACGCGTCAGAAAATGCATTCAAAATGTGCTGCATATCACTCTCTGTGTGCGCTACAAGATCGCAATCAGCTGCATACAAGAGGTCTCTTATGGTTGATGTAAATACTTTTGTCTTTGCAGCAAATCGCCTGATGTTAAATATGCTGCCTGAGGTTCGATATCGGATGTAAACACCATGCTCGCAATTCCTGAATGCAATACAGAAAACCATTGCAAAGAATATGGCAAACAGGGTCGGTGCTGGAATATCCCCCTGTTTCACTCCATTTTTTACTGAGATAGGCTCCGACATGTTACCTCCGACATTAACCCAAGCCTTCATGTCGTCATGGAAAGACCTAACTAAAGCAAGGAACTTATCAGGGCAACCAAGTTTCTGGAGAACCTTCCATAATGCATCTCTGTTAACAGTATCGAAAGATTTTGTCAGATCGACAAAAACCTGATACAGATCCAAGCCTTGTTCCATGCACTTTTCCTGGAACTGTCTAGCTGAGAAGATCATATCAGTAGTGCCGCGTCCAGCACGAATACCAGATTGACTTTCAGGAAGAACACAATCTGCAATGTGTGTCAGCAGACGGTCCAGAAGCACCTTATATAAAACTTTCCCTACGACAGAAAGCAATGATATACCTGTGTAGTTCCCACAATCATTCCTGTTACCCATTCCATTATACAAGGCCACCATTACTGCATCTCTCCAGTCCTCAGGTACGGATTCATTAGCCCATATCCTGCCAAACAAAGAGTGAAGATGTTGCAGGAGTCTCTCACCACCATATTGTAGGAGCTCAGCATGTATGCCATCCATACCTTGAGATCTTCCACTGTTCAGTTTCGAAATAGCCACTGCAACCTCCACAAGCGTCGGAGGTTCTGCAAGAGCTACTTTCACAGGACTTTCTGGAATGAGATTGAGGTAATCTTCACTGACGACAGACGGCTGATTCAAAATATCATCAAAGTGCTCTCGTCACCTTCGTAGAATTCCTTTGAGTCACGAAGAAGTTCTTTGCCATCCTTGCTGCGAAGCGGTGTCACCAGAGAAGAAGACGGTCCATAAACCGCACGCAACATACTGTACAACAGCTTTGTGTTATTGAAATCTGACGCAGTTTGTATCTCACCAGCCTTCTCACTCCACCACTGATCCTTCATCTGAGAAAGACTACGCCTAACACGTGATTTTACATCCCTGAGTTCCTCATGCAACGTATTCCTCTCCTGTGGTTTTGCCGTCAAGTAGCGTGACAGAGCACGCCTCTTATCAGCCAACAAGTCTTCTATATGTACATCATTCTCATTAAACCAGTCCTGATGTTTTCTCTGCACCAATCCCAGAAAACGCCTGCCTACATCATAAACCGACTTTTTAAGGGTCGGCCAATGCTCACCAAGATCTGCAGCCTGCATCTCTTCTTCCAATGTCCTCTTCACATTTTTATCCTTAAGACGAGCAGCATTCAGTCTTTTGGGCAGGGAAACACCAGGAGCCCGGATTTACGTTTAGTGATTAGTTTCACTTTTGCGCGTACCAGGCGGTGGTCCGTCCAGCACTCAGCTCCACGAAGAGCACGAATACACTGCACATCCTGTCTGTCACGCATCCTGACTAGGACGTAGATCCTTAGATGCAGGATGCATCCATGTGGTCTTGAATTTGTTCTTTTGTTGGCACATGGTGTTGGTAACACACAGATCCAGCCCCTCACACATCTGCAGCAGGAGCATACCATTGTTGTTACACTTTTCCACCCCATGCCTTCCGATTACATTCCATGTGTTAAAATCCCTACCCACTCTAGCATTAAAGTCACCAAGCACGATGACTTTGTCTGCCTGAGGGATATTTCTTAGAACACCTTTTAAGGCATGGTAAAAGGACACTTTTTCTTCATCGACAGAATTCATAGTTGGAGCATACACACTCACCAGGGTAGCATATCTTCCTTTGTCCAACGGAACCCTCAAGGGCATAAGACGCTCACTAATCCCTATTGGGAATTCTTCTAATTTACTCACAAGTACAGTCTTAACAGCAAATGCTACCGCAGCCTCTCTTCTGGTTCCTTCATCTCTTCCTTTCCAGAAGAATGTATATTCTCCACAAAATCCTGTAAGATGACCATCTCCAGCTAACCTCGTCTCGGATAAAGCCACGATGTCAAGATTCTAACGTCGAAGCACCTTTGCAACAAGAGCGGTCATTCGTTCAGGACGCTCCAAGGAATCCCTGTCAAGCAGCGTCCGTACGTTCCAGCAGCCAAGACTAAATGCCTTGTTTGGCTCTATTACAATGGCACGATGACGAGCGGGCCCAGGCTGTGATAACCTGGGGCCCCTGTCCTTATTGACAATTATCTTTTTTGTTCCAGAACATAAATTGCCAATTATCTCTTTTATATTGTTCTGGAACATCATTGAATTGGAAAAAAAAAAAAAGTAATAATAATAGTAATAATAATAATAATAATAGTACACTATTAATAATTATTAATGCACTCGTGCAATGTCTGTGCGTGACGAATATTTTTAAAGTGAGGAAAGACTGTGCACTGAGCCAATCCCACTCTCTGAGCGACAGTAGCTATAACCCGAAAAGAAGAAAAGATCAACATCATCGGTAACTACTGAGCCGCAGGTTTTATGTCGGAGTTAACCCAGTTTCCTGAGATGCCTTCTCCTAGAAGAATGCCCTGACAAGGGCTACGGGTTCTTCACTCCCAGTGGTTTAACTGCGCGATCGGCATCCAGCCCGATTATTTTTATGTCCTCGCGCAACCCCCCCCCCCCAAAATACTCACTTATTGACACTTATATGTACGAGATATACACACGCGCATACATATGCGCGCACACACACGCATACATACGCGCGCACACAGCAACATTCATACATACAAACAAACACGCACACGCTACTCACTTACACACACACACACACATATATATATATTACCGTCATTACTGATACAAGATTACAAGATTATGTCAACTGTTGACTTTCAAGAGTTTGTATAGTTGAAGCCGATCGTATTACAGTCCAGTATTATTATAATTGCTTTACAGCATAGAGTTATTGCTCCCCACGCTCTGAGCTGAAATCCCGCCGAGGTGAACCTTGCCTTTCATCCCCACGGAGTCAACAAAATATACATACATACATACATACATACATACATACATACATACATACATACATACATACACACACACACACATATATATATATATATATATATATATATATATATATATATATATATATATATATATATATATATATATATATATATATGTCTATATATATATATATATATATATATATATATATAGCATAACATGTAACGAGGGACACTGTAGGAACAAGAACACAACATACACAGGTGCGAGAGCACGAAGCGTAGGAGAAAGAATAAATGTACACTGGCGAGAAACTCCAAGATGGACAAAAACTCATCAGTACTCCACCAACATGCCGAAAATGAAACATTGGGGCACATTAGAGAACAGATAAAAAGTATATCCGCACACAGGAAAGACGCAGTGTTCAGACAAATTACAGAGGCGACAAACATAAACGAACTCCAACCAAAGTTAAACAGTAAACGTGAGTAGAATAGCAACATCACAACTAGTAATTAAGGACGAAATGAAGACATACAGCGACACACAAAAATAGGACAGGAGCGACAGAAAATAAGAAATCAGTCACTGAGGAGATCACAGAATGTGTGACGAAAGAGCTTAGACAATATATAAACCATCCGGTTATTGAAGTTTATAATAAATTGAAGTAAAAATCAACAGGTACATGTGTTTTTAATTGGCAGCATGACTCTCCCAAATTATAACAATATATATATAAATACACACACATACATATATAAATACACACACACATACACATATATATAAATACACACATATATATATATAAATACACACACATATATATATATACATACACACACGCATACATATATATATATATATATACATACATGTGTGCGTACGTGCATGCGTGCATGCGTATGTGTATGTATGTGTGTGCGTGTGTGTCCGTTCCTACTTGCCTGTGTTCCTGGTTTTCCCTACATGTTTTCAAATATAAATTTGATAAAAATATAAGGTGACGTGTATTTGATGCATTGTATTTTTTGAAATAACCATAATTTCATTTATTCTGTTTTCTATCGTTCCTGGCGGCTCCATACTTGCTATGTCTATGAATATTTCAATGACTTCATTTGCACCGATTGACCTCCATGTCTCTTAGATTTCACACTGTGTAAACCTGAATGAAATAATATCGATGTATATCTAATTTCTATGCATCTTGTTTGATGCGCTTAAATATTAACCTTATCCTTACCATATTTCAAATAAAGACTTTCAATAGTTTATAAACACTTGTGAATATAATTATATATTTGGTATACTTGATTTAAATCTCTCTGTCTCTCTCTTCATCTCTCTCACATACACTCTTCCTCTGTCGCTCTCTCTCTCTCTCTCTCTCTCTCTCCCTCTATCTCTCTCTCTCTACATATTTATTTATTCATCTATTTATTTATTCATTTATTTATTTATACAATATATCTGTGTTCATGTCCCGTAAATTAGTGAGTCGACAAAACGTAAATAGGCGCCAGTCTTCAAAAAATATTTACTGGGATCAAAATGATCAATCGAATCAAGGCCAGTCTCAAACAGGCCCGCAATCTAGTGGCTCTAACCAGTGACAGAATAAAGAGTATGGAATAATGTATTCTGAGGTGTTTATAATTATATTTTAACTAGCAGTGGTACTCGGCGTTGCACAGGATAAGGTATTTTGGAACGCGGGCCGCAAACAGACCTAATCGTGGAAAAACTGCATGCCTGGATAATATGTAAAGAAAATAAACCGAATATTCCGATGGCTGGATAATCTTTAAGATTTTCCTCGATGAAGCAGGAAAAATGCAGGTTTTCACCTAATGCGGGCCCTAGGGGATCAAGAAAATGAATTTTTTTTATGTGCATAATATGCCTGGAAATTTCGGGAAAATCGGCTAGACGTAACGCCTCAAAAAAGCCCTAAAAAGCTGAAAAAATGAAGTTTTTCACCTAATGCGGGCCCGAGGCCATAAAAAAGTTGGATTTTCCTTGCTCACGGTATGAAGAAGATACTGACTAATACATAGTTACACTTTCAAGGAAATCGGTCTGACGTAACGCCTACCCCCCAAAAAAAATAAAACGTGAAAAAACGCAGTTTTTCACCTAATGCGGGCTCTAGGTTATCAAAAAGTTGAATTTTTTATGTGCATAACACTCCCTGAAACATAAGTAATACACATGTAAAGTTTGAAAAAACCGGTTGGGTACTTCTCGAGTTTTAGGGATTCAAATTCACAGACACACACACAGACAGACATCCTCAGTTTTATATATATAGATGATATTTCCTACACATTAATGTTATCGCTAGTGGCATTGTGCCGTTAATTTCGTCCGTCTCTTTGTTATCAAATGATGGCCTTCAAATTTGTGGTTAGGCTATTGAACTCAGAATAGTTTTTGTCGTATTTACGATTCGTAGTTCTGGGATGGCACTTTGTTTTATTGAGCAAGTCACTTTATTTCAGGTTTTTCAAGTTCATGGATGGGTGATCTGTTTAAGAGTTAGAATCTTGAGGTTTTATCGCTGATCGCCAATAAATCCTAATTGAGATCCAACCTGATATTTCTGTGTTTGAGACTTTACTTAATAGTTTTAAATATTTATCCAAATAGCTATACGATGGAGTATGTACTTAAGAAGATTTCAGCACTGTCCCAGTTAAACATTTATGATATCTACATGCTCCGCCCCACAGTTATACACATAAAAATAATTTTCATTCATATGCACTCGTTTCACAATTTTTCTTCCTGTCTTTCTCCCTCTCTTTCTCTCTCTCACCCCCCACCCCCAAACATACATCTCCCTTCCTTTTATCCCGCATACATACATTATGCCATGAGACCATGTACCAAATAACACAAAACCTTTTCTCCGTATTCCCTCCAGTCAAAAACGTCACATATAAAGGAATGAACTGCATCAATATAAACCATTCTCTTATTCATTGATTTTCAAAGGGTATTTCCATAGAATGTTCCTCAATCTTCCATTTAGACAAATAATATAAAAAATTATTGGATTATTAACAGATTATTGCAATAAATGCATATGTAATTAAAGGCCTTCGCTCCAGGATTCAATCGATAATTAACCTTTTAATCGATTTTATTCGATATGATTTTTAGATGTTATTTTAATAAAGAAATATTGTTGCCGAGCAACATTAATATTTTAAACTATATTTTCCTGTGTAGCCATTTCAATGGATTATCCGGTAGTTATACTACGTTCAGGGAACCCATGAAATTTTGAAATTAAAATTACATCTCACATATATGCAGGGTTAGCTGGCTTCCTTCAAGATAGTATCTCATAGTTTTTATGGAAGTTGTAATGTGTGGTGGACCCAGCCCTATCATGAAAATAATGGGTCATGCACAATAATACAACACGCCGTCCACTCGAGAAATCGACCCCAAAGCAATATACTTGCGAGTTCAGGACCTTAGCTACTAGGTCACTTCTAAATGAGATAAAGATTAACGTTAACCATACGAGTGGTGATGTATCAGAGCAGCGAATGGGATGTCTTGCGCTATTTGTTCTGTCTATTTGCCTTGTAATGTTAAATATAGCGGTGGAATATATGAGTAGCAGGCTTAAAACATTGGCAGCCTTAACATCACTAATTGGTCAACGGGTGTTTTAGAATCTATTTTTCAATTTGCACGTAGCGAGCATCGTAGTTAGAAATATATTCTTTCTTTCATCCCCCCACCATTGAAACACACACACCTAAACACACACACATACATACGTACACACACATACACATACATACATATATATATATATAAATATATATATATATATAGGAAAAAGTTTAACCCCGACGGCAGAGCTCAAGCCGTTTCGACAGCTATTACCCACTCTACTACCCTAAGTATTGAGTACTCTGGTGCGTTATAATCCATCTGGTTCCTTACCACACATCCTTCGTTTTATATATATATATATATATATATATATATATATATATATATATATATATATTGTTATACTTTGGGAGGGTCATGTTGCCAATAAGTAACACACGCACCAGTTGACTTCACTTCAATTTATTATAGATTAAATTTTTAAATTTAAGAATTTATAAATTTCCGGTTGGTTGGTTGGTTCCATAACCGGACGGTTGTTCATATTTTGTCAAAGTTCTTTCGTCACACATTCTGTGACCTCTTAATTGACTGGGGATTCTTTTCTTTGTTTTGTGCCTCTCCGTTGTTCTGTCCTACGCCATCTTGTTTTTGTGTGTGTTGTGTGCTTAGTTTGCGCATGTGTTACATCCGGGTGTCTGTGTGTGTTTTTATTTGTCTATTTATTTATTTATTTACATGTTACTGGTTGGTTGTTTGTTCTATGTGCGTGTGTGTTTTCATTTATTGTAAGTTGTGATGTTGCTATTCCATTCATCTTTTTTATTTAATTTTGGTTGGAGTTCATTTATGTTTATTGCCTCTGTGATTTGTCTAAACATTGCGTCTTTTCTGTGTGTAGTTTCTATTTTTATTACTATGTTCTCCCAAAGCATAACAATATCGGTTTCAACACACGTTTTCAGATAAAGAATCTTGCTAAGCAAATTCAGAAACGAAATATATATATATATATATATATATATATATATATATATATAAGTACCCGTGACGGAGTGTATAGAAGAAATTAATTTGACATTTTTTTTTATTCCAACATTAGAAGGGAAGGGGCATACATTTGCAAGTTTCATTGACTTTCAAAGCTTCAGTCAGCAGCAGTAGTAGCAGTGAAAGGGTCAAATTCATGATCATCATCATAAAATAATTGTTTCTACTTTTGGCGCAAGGCCAGCAATTTACCAGTGTATTACTGGTACTTTATTTTATCCACCCCGTAAGGATGAAAGGCAAAGTTAACCTCGACGGGATTTGAACTCAGATCGTAAAGGGACGTAACTATGCTGGAAAGCATGGTGTCCGACCCTAGTAATAATAGTAGTAAAGGTTATTTATTTATGAAGAAAGTAAACTTTATGACCACTTCATAGACACACATTTCCTTGTATTTTATTATAAAGACATATAGTTACTGAAACTCCTCATGCTGCGTACACGTACATATATATATATATATATATATATATATATATATATATATATATATATATATATATATATATATATATATAAGTTATATCTGTATAAATACAGTGTGTGAAACGGAGATTGTACCAATTTGTATAACTATATACACATATACACATGTATAATATGTAGGCATGTAGATAAGCCAGAATATACGAATTTGGGATGGATGTACTAATTTGCACATAATTAGTGTTCATGTTTGTAATTGATTAAGATATATTAAGAAGTGTGCTAGCAGCCGAAGGGTATGATAAAGTTATATCTGTATAAAGTACAGAGTGTGTAACCGAGTTTAGACCAACGTGTATAAATATATGCATGCATGGTCACATAGTTCCCTAGTTAGTCGTCGGAGTGCCGTATTGACATACCGCCTGTCTAGGCCATTTATAAACATGGGGGAGCTCATCTCTCCATATCTGAATACAGCAGATTTCTTCAAAAAAAGAAGATAGAAAGTGACAGAATCGAAGTGAGAAAAAGATATGAAGAAGAATCGACTCCACTTGATTGCTACGTTTTTTTTATCGACCTTGAACGGATGAAAAGAAAAGTTGGCCTTATGGGATTTGAACGCAGAGAACAGAGAGCCGGAACAAATACCGTAAACTATTCTATTCGACGATCTAACGATTCTCCCACCCTTATATAAATATATACGTATATTTAATATGTAAATTGAAATAATTGTTTCTACTTTAGGCACAAGGCCAGCAAATTACCCAGTATATTACTGGTACTTTATTTTATCGAGCCCGTAAGGATGAAAGGCAAAGTTAACCTCGGCGGGATTTGAACTCAGAATGGCAAGGGCCGTAACTCTATGCGTCAAAGCATGGCGTTCGACCCTCTACCAATACTGCCAATCCAGCAATATCTGTATGCGTGTGTATGTGTGCGTGTGGATTTGTTCATCGGTTATTTTTTTTAATTTAATTTAGTTGTGCGAATGACGTACAGAGATTCCAAGCTGACAATTATGTTAATGGAACAATCAGATTTGTATCTGTTAGTTCGCTCGTGTGATTTGAGAGGCCAATAGACAAAATTATATTTGAAATACAATTCTACATATTCTGTACATAAACTCTACGACTTTGTTGCCTGACAAATAATATGGATTATTTTTAGTAAAAATAACCTTTGCGCAACAGATTTCAAAGCATGAACTTATATGTCAAGCATATGTCAGAAACTGTTTCACTTAGACTGATGCATCTAATTTCTACTCCGCTTATTGGCATATAAAATAGTCAGGCCTCTGTGGGGCTGTTTCAATTACTTCTTCCGAATTCGAATAAAGGAGAATTTAGTGAATTATTTGTTTAAAAATTGAATCTTGTTATTTTGTAAAACAAGAGTTTATATAAGTTACTAGCAGTGGTACCTGGCGTTGCACTGGATAAGGTGTTTTGGAACGCGGGTCGCCAACAGACCTAATCGTGGAAAAACTGCAAGCCTAGACAATATGTAAAGAAAATAAACCGAATATTCTGATGGCTGGATAATCTTTAAGATTTTCCTCGATGAAGTAGGAAAAATGCAGGTTTCACCTAATGCAAGCCCTATGGGGATCTAGAAAATGGATTTTTTGTATGTGCATAATATGCCTTCAAAATTTCGGGAAAATCGGCTAGACGTAACACCTCAAAAAAGCCCTAAAAAGCGTTAAAAATGAGGTTTTTCACCTAGGCCATCAAAAAGTTGGATTTTCTTTGCTCACGCTATGAAGAAGTGACTGACTAATACATAGTTACAATTTCAAGGAAATCGATCTGACATAACGCCTCAAAAAACCCCCTACAAGCTGAAAAAACGCAGTTTTTCACCTAATGCGGGTTTAGGGGATTAAAAAGTTGAATTTCTTTGTCCCTAACACTCCCTGCAACATAAGTAATACACATGTACAGTTTGAAAAAAATCGGTTCGGTTCGTCTCGAGTTTTAGGGATTTAAACTCACATACACACACACACACAGACACACACACACACACACACACACACACACACACACACGCGCGCGCGCACGCACGCACGCACGCACGCACGCACGCACGCACGCACGCACGCACGCACGCACGCACGCACACGCGCGCGCACACACACACACACACACACACACACACACACACACACACACACACACACACACACACACACACACACACACACACACACACACACCGATATCCTCAGTTTTATAAATATAGATGTGCAAAGGATATCTACAGCAATATTTCGCTTAAGAATTCCCTAATTAACGACAGAACTAAAACAGCATGTTATAGAATAAAACCATATAATGCAACATAATATGGACATGCAATGCTACACAGTATTTTTACGTAAAGTAAACATACCTTTAGTCATGACTGGAGTAACTAAACAACTTCGACAGAGGGGTAAATATATTATATTAAATGCACATTTATTCTTGCTCTGAATATTATAAGCTGTTATCATGTCACATTAATCACACTTACTCCTATTTGAAATATTTCTTTCGGAAAGTCTTCACAATACGGACTATGTTCCTAGATCTAGAAATTGAGTTAATGGTGCTAGACGTGGCCACCAGCGACAGTTATACCGTCAAACGTGTGGCCGTCTACGTACCGACCGGAGCAGGTCTGATTTCTTCAGAAACATGGAGACCTTTTTAGAAACGTCCCACTTTTAGGCTTAGTGGACGATTGGAACGGTATCTTTGAAGCATGCTGTGACAAGTAAACAGGAGACGAGGGCATAGGAGTCTCACGAAACTGCTCAGCCGAATCCAATTGTGTGGAAGTCACCAACTGGATTTCCTAGACGTGCTAAACTGGTCATGATCAAACCGCATCGGTGCATCCAGTTCGTATCTAGATAGGGTATGCTATAGGGAAGTAGAAGTAAATAAGGCTAAACTAGGTTGTCCAATCAAAGTAGTCGAATACACAGACCACCATTTTGTGATATGTACAGTCATTATAGATAGGCTACAGAGACAGGGACTCGGATACTGGAAGCTGAACATTTCTTTCCTGGCGCGCAAAGCTTACAGACAGGATTAGAGAATTAATTAAGCGGGTGTTGATGCGGTCAACCGTTCACAAAGTATGGTGGTTTGCCGTGAACAGAACGATTAGAGTAGTATCGATGCAGTTTAATAAAGGATTAATGATAGAGAAAGCTAGAGGGTGAGCAAGTTAGAATGCTGGAGGAAAACTTTAGGAAAATATCGCCGCAAGATTGAACATCGACCCATCCTTTCGCTTCTTGTGGAAAAGCCACGATCCAATGTTCAGGAGGTCCATTTGCTGTCAGCAACTGCAGCATGGCGAGCTGGGATATCTAGAGCTGACGATTATCTGGGATGCACTGAGGCTACGATATCTTCAGATATCACTTGAAGAAGAAAAGCAGAATGGAGATGGAAGAGCACCCTTCCAACCAGTTTATTGAAAGGTGGATGAGATTGAGAAGCATGCTCCGAGTGAATGGGCCTGCTTCAAGTGTGCGTCTATAGATTGGAGGGGGCACGTGTCCTATCGGTCATGGTGACACTAGCTTTTTGTAGGCATTTCAACGAGTGACATTCGGATGTCTCCACCTACTGGGGATTTTGCTTTTTTATAAAATGGTTAAATGTTTGTTCTTGTATTACCACATTTTTACACGCTAAACTACATATTATGCCGTACTATGTCATCTTCAGCCATCTTTATCGTTTTCGTAATATCATCCATCATGTAGTTGTTATTGTTGTTGTTGTTGCTATTATATTTTCATTTATCTTGCTTTATGTTCCTGTAACTGTAAGTTACTGCTTATTCTTTCCCTCATTGTCGAGTGTTTGATTCCGTCTCCTTCATAAAGTCCTAGATATTTATAAGTTTCATCTTGATCAAGTTCTCTTATCACATTCCCCCGATCAAGATTAATGTCTGAACTTCTCAGTGGCTTTCCTCTGGCTTTCCTTTGACCGTGGCTTTGGCGCATTTATCTAGTCCAAACTCTTTTAATATCCTCACTGAACTGCTTCACAGTGGCTAATAGCCCTTGAAATTGCTCATCATTTTTTACAAATAGTTTCAGGTCATCCATGTAGAGCATGTGGTTAAGGGGTTTGTCATAGACTTTATATCCATGTTTTGTTTAATCGAGCGATTTACTTAATGGTATAAGTGCGATGCAGAATAAAAGCGGTGATAAAAAGTCACCCTGAAAAATTCCACAATTAATATTTTCTTCAGCTTACAGTGATTATTTTTCACTGTTCGAAATGAGTATTGTTTCCCATGTTTTCATACTGAATGACAGGAACTTTCTGACAACGGAAGGTATCTTCAAAATCTCTAAACACTTTTCAATTCAACTGTGTGGCAAACTATCGAATGCTTTTTTGTAATCTATCTAAGCAATTGATAGATTTTTATGTCTTTTATGACAATCTTCCGGTATCATTTTATTAACCCAAAGCTGATCCTTAACCTATGAGCCTCCTTTACACCATTTCTGCTCATTGGGAAATAGATCATTTGTTATCAGTGATCAGTTAGGATTCATGTTAAAATGTCATACATTGTAGTCAAACAAGTTGTTGGTCTGTAATTTTTTGGATTATTTGTCTCATCATTCTTCGGAAGTAAGAATGTAATGCCGTTAACTAGCCATGATGGTATCTTTTCTGGCTCATTAACCATTTAATTGTAAAGTTGGGTTAAGAGCTCATGAGATTCTGTGAGATTTAGTATTTTGTCTTTCTCTGGGGATTTTCATTTGCTGGATTTTCTAAGAGCTAAACGCAGATGTTCAACTGTTATATTTCCCCATGTTTATTCTTCAAGGTGAGCTGTATCTATCATTTGTCTGTCTATCCATGGGGCATTTATATTATGAACTTTTTCTTCGGCTCACATCTTTTCCCATAATTCTTGCACTTCCTCCTTGGGTGGTATTGATTTAGCAGTTATTGTTGACTTGCCAAATTTTCTGTAGAAGTATTTTTGGTTGTTTGTTGTTGTTTTTATCTGTCTGGTGGCCATAGCGAAAGATATAGTATGGTGGACGCGTCTGAAAGGGCTGAGACGAGCACTTATCTCTTCGGTGATGCCCTGATTAACTTTTTCAAATTTCAAAAAGGAAAATAAGGGTAGATTGGGAAGTGCTCTCTTCCCAGCATTTTGTTGAAAGATGGGTGAGAGAAGGAAGAATGGCCCGAGTGAATGGGCCTACTCTGAGTATGTGTCTGTAAATTAAAGGTGGAAAACTGGGAGAGGGCACTTGCCCAGGTGGTCAGGGTCACTGTAGCCTTTTAATGGGCTTTCTCCACAAATGTTCCTCGGAAGTCTCCCCCCCCTATTGGGGAATTTTTCATTGTTATTTTTTTGTTACATCCTCTGTTTTTGTTTTTTACACGCAGAAATGGCCATTTGTACCGTCCTGTATTGTCCTGTACTGTCCTTAATGTCTACTTGTCGTTAATAAAGAAAGTATTATTTTTATTATTATTATTATTGGCGACCTACGTAGGAAAGCGTATTGTCGTGAGCTCAGCAAAGGTTTGTTGTTTTCAGTTGTTTAAAATTGCCATTTATGTAAAATTTTTATTGTCAACTGTATATAAGTGCACCTACAGTGTTTTCTGAAAAGGACACTCAATAAGATTGGGGCCTTGAGCCCAAAATTTAAACTTTTATAATTATCAAACAAAAATTTCTTTGAAAAAAATCATGGACGATTCACAGTCACACCTTCCTCACAAACTAACACCTCACACCGACACCGCCATTGTAAATATTATTACGTTTGCCAACACTAAAAATATAAAGAGTAGAAATAATTTAAATTTGTCTCATGCAGACATTCATTTCCCGCCATTACCAATGACCGCAGGTCTTGAAGCCGCCACCCCCACCACCACCACAGCGACAACAGAAACAAAAGAAAAAAAGAATTATCTCGTGACATCGAAATGGATTCACCCAAAATTGACTCTTCCACACCGAACACCACTGACGCCACTACTACCACAACTGAAACTAAAAATAACAATAACAAAAATAACGATAACAACAATGAGAATAAGAAAACCACCTTCTCTTTTGCCAGAGTAGCAAAAAAGTGCGAAACAATCCAGGTAACTCAGGAGGAATTAGATGAGGCCAAGAGAATGGTAAAGAAAGATGGGTACAGGGTCACCCCCCCCCCCCCCCCCCGCCTAATAAAATGGAGCATCGGCGCCTATGCACCGTGTCTTATCGGACGATTAACATAAAATCGCGCTGAGTAGAACGAGCATCCGAGTCCCAAATCCAAAAAGCTTTGGGACATGTGTGGGCAAAGAACCCCCACATCAGACGTGGGCAGAAATATGGAACTGTGGACATGTTCTTTGGAACACCGCAGGAGGCCAGGGAACACTCCATTAAGAAGTGACGACTTCACACTCGTCCCAAGCTATTGTGGCCAGAGACTCGTGAAGATCAGTGTGACCCACGTTCCACCGGCCATCGAAATTCCCTGGCTAATGGCTACTGTCCTCGCTGGCATCGAGGCCAACACCAAGATAATCGAAATAGGGAAAGAAAAGCAGGAGAACTGGTCCGGATCTGGGATGGAGCTCCTGATCCAAGCGGACCAAATAAGCATTGAGGAGATCCCAGAGGTAATAGACCTCACTGACGGCCCCACCTCACCGTAATCGTCGAGGACAGAAGGCCTAGGTGTGTCGTTTGTGGTGAAGGAACCCACCTAAGGGATTTCTGCCCGTAGGCTAAAAGGTTGAGGCCACTTCTCTTACCCACCCCAGTGACTCAACCATCAACACCACCCGCAGCAGAAATGGCAGCAACAACGGTAGCAGCAACAACAGAAAAAAAAGTAACAGCAACAACCCCAGCAACAGTAGCAAAACCAACACCACCACCACCCAACACCCCAGAACTAGCACCAGCGCCTACACCATCCACCACGCCACAACCAAAACCAACGCCTGTGGAGGATTTTCCACTCCCTGGTTTATCGCAACTGGAGACAGATTGTGACGACGAGGAGTGGGAAACGGTATCAGGAAAAAAAGAAAAAAAGAAACCAAAAAAGAAAAAAAATTCTCTTCCTTCCCCCTCCAAAAACAAAATACAGAGGGAAACAAATAAATTATCGAACAAGAAAGTTAAGACAGATATGCCACCATCCACACCAGCATCACCAACCCCATTACCACAAACACCAACACCATCACCATCATTAACCCCAACACCACCATCACCAACACCACAAAAGTCACCAAAAAGCGTAACACAAACAAACCCACAACAAACGCCAGCAAAACAAAATAACCAAAACGATACACACTACACAGCATTAAATTTGAGCAACAACCAATTATTACACTACATGCAACACAACACCAACATCACAGAAAAAGACTACACAACAACCCAAAAGTTCACACCATCTCCACACATACAAATCACTCGCATCACACAGAAAACGTACACGACACTAAAACAAAAATTCTCCAAAGACATCGGAGACTTCCGACAAACACTCTCCAGGAGGATTTATAAGGACATCCTTACGGAGGAGGCCACAAGCGGTGAAAAGGATGGACAAACCATCCTTCCTCTACGAGAAGTAAGGTAAGTGGTCTTTCCCATCTTTTCCACTCCATTTCAACATGACCTCACTCAGAATAGGCAGCATAAATGCGCGTGGCTTGGGGTCGTCATGGAAGCAGGGCCACCTGCTCAACGACCTCAGGTCACTAAACATAGATGTAGTGGCCATCAGCGAGACCAGAATATCCGAAGCACGGGCCTTCGCACCGATCTTCGGCGGCTACGATGTGTACGCATCTCCAAGCTGTCCGGGATCGGGGTGGGGGGTGTTGCTGTGCTTTTTCGGGGTGGTTTGGATCTCGCCATACGGGCCATCTTCCTGGACCCAGAAGGTAAGTTGGTGGTGCTAGACCTGACCAGCGGAGACGGGCAAGCTTTCAGGCTAGTGGCCGTCTATGCCCTGTCAGGAGCAGGGCGGCCTCATTTCTTCCGACGTCTGGAGACCTTTCTTAGAACGTCCGGCTCTTTAGTGTTAGTGGGCGACTAGAACGGGATCTTAGATGCACGCTGGGACTGTGTGGGATTAGTGGATAGGGGAAGAGGGTGCAAGAGCCTCACCAACCTGCCCAGGCATTTTGAACTGTCTGACAGGTACCAATTGGATTTCCCGAATGTGCCAATGTTGACTTGGACAAATCGCATAGGGTCATCCAGAGTATTTTGTAGAGAAATAGATAGGTCTAGCATGGGCTGTCCACAATTCAAGATAGTCAGCTACACGGACCACAAATTCGTGATCTGTGTGCTTGACTTAGTTAGGCTTCATAGACGAGGACCCGGCTACTGGAAGCTAAACGCCTCCTTAGCAGCGCGCAAGGTCTACAGAGACCGGATTAGCGTACTAGTTAAGCGGGCGTTGACGGGGGCCTTCGTCAACAACAAGTGGTAGTTTGCTCTGAAAAGAGCAATTAGAATAGAGTCCATTAGGTTTAGTAAGGCTTTAGCAATAGAGAAAAATAGAGCAGAGGGAGAATTAGTTAGACAATTAGACGAGGCGCTTTGCAAAGCATCGCGACCGACGTACTTGCGGCGAAATTGGCCCTTGACCAATTCTTCAATGCAAAGCACGAAGGCTGCGTTGTCAGAGCTAGGGTGCGTGCTCTCAGACGCGAGGGAAGGAAAGCCGTTCAATGGGACCGAGTGGCGGAGGCGCGTCGTGGCAACAAAGCCACGATCCGGTCTTTGGTGGACCACGACGGGCGCATGCTACTCGATCCCGGGCAAATGTGTGACGCTTTTCAGCGACACTTCACTGAGTTGTTCGGGGGAAGCGGCGGGCCGGATCGAGGGATGGACTTTAGTGTCTACCTCGACGGACTGCCGCGTCTCTCGGCCACTGAGGCGGAGTGTTGCGAAAAGCCGATGACATCCGCTGAAGGATGGAGGCAATGACTAGCTGCACAAGGGGTAAATCGCGTGGTTTGGATGGTCTGCCCTATGAACTTTACGTACAGATGCCAGACTTGTTCGGAGGCATCTTGGCGGACGTCTACTGCAACTGGCAACAGAACGGGAGAATTCCCAGCTCTGTGAGCCGAGGAGCTGTGGCGCTGCTGAGAAAGGATCCGAACAAGGCGGATAACATAGATAATTTTAGGCCCATAACTCTGCTAAACACAGAGTTCAAGATTTTGGCCAAGGTGCTAGCAAAGAGGTTGGCGCTTATCGTTAGTGGTCTGGTGGGAGAGGTGCAGACATGCGCCATTCCCTTCAGATCCATCCACGACAACCTCCATCTCATGCGATACATCGTAGAGAGGGTAGCTAGGGAACCTGGCAGGGGTGGGTCCTTGATCAATTTAGATCAGTCGAAAGCTTTCGATAGGGTCGACCATCGTTACCTAGCGGCAGTCCTGAAAGCGGCTGGCTTTGGGCCCGTTTTCAGAGGCTGGATCGCTGCCATGCACAGCGACATCTGCTCTGTGGTGAGAGTGAAGGGTCACCTTTCGGAACCGTTCAACATCATGCGCTCGGTCCGCCAAGGATGTCCCCTCTCGTCCCTCTTATACGCATTGACTCTCGAGCCATTACTGCACAAACTGGAGACGTTGAGGGGGTCCCGCGCGACTAGGATGCGGAAGATCCGTGTCAGCATATGCGGACGATGTCACCGTAGTGGTGTCTAACGCCAAACACATCGAGGCGATCGGCACTACACTAAGAGAATACGAAGCGGTGACAAGAGCAATGATCAACCAGGAAAAGTCAGTGGGCCTGCAGCTCGGCATCTGGAGAGTCAGGTCCATGCCGTCCAACAGCGTCGTCGGGCGCTGGACGGACGGACCGGTTAAATTGCTAAGGGTCTGGTTCGGCCCGCCTGACTGCGCTGGAGCGTTTGCTCTTTCGCTTTTTGTTGAAGGGACGCGCTCCGATGGTCAGGCGGTCCATCTGCTGTCAACACCCCCTACGTGGAGGGCTGGGCATGCCGTGGCTGATGATGCGTAGACACGCGCGCAGGCTACGACATCTCCACCTCTTCCTCGACGGTGATCAGGTGAGGTTTCCGTTTGCTAGACGCGTCTTTCCCCAGCTCGTCTCCTTGACGGAGCTGCAGTCCTGTGTCAAGCAAAGACGGAGAGGGAGCGCTTGGAGACTGGAATGTCTTCAGGCGCTGACAGCCCTCGACCAATCGGGCAATGTTATCGGTGGAAACTCCACCTTGGCGTTCTATAGAGGATTAGTGGCGGGGAAGAGCGACGACGTACTTGGGGAAACTCTAGGCGTCGACGAAAATCAACTAGCCAATCTCTTCGGAAGAACTTTCGGGCCGGGGCCTTTGGACAACTTCCAGAAATCTCTGGCCTGGCAGTGCTACGAGGAGCTTTGCCAGTTCGGGATAAACTCTACAGGCATGGAGGTGCCGTCAGCCGGGCATGTCCGAGATTCGCGCAGGGCGACGAAACCGTCCTGCACGCACTCGTCCAGTGTCCGAGCATTGCTGACTTGTGGGTTTATGTCGAACACCTGCTGTCGCGTGTGGGACAGATCCAGCTATCAGCTGACTCCATCGTGAGGATTTCCCCGCGCTCTTCCTTTAGCCGGGAGGGGCAGGCAGTTGTTATCTGTCTGGTGGCCATGGCGAAAGAGATAGTATGGTGGACACGTTTGAAAGGGCTGAAGACGAGCGCTTACCTCTTCGGTGATGCCCTGATTAACTTTTTCAAATTTCATTTGAAAAGGAAAATCAGGGTAGAAAGGGAAGTGCTCTCTTCCCAGCATTTTGTTGAAAGATGGGTGAGAGAGGCAAGAATGGCCCGAGTGAATGGGCCTACTCTGAGTATGTGTTTATAAATTAAAGGTGGAAAACTGGGAGAGGGCACTTGCCCTGGTGGTCAGGGTCACTGTGGCTTTTTAATGGGCTTTCTCCACGAATGTCCCTCGGAAGTCTCCCCCCTATTGGGGAATCTTTTCATTGTTCTATTATTACATCCTCTGTTTCTTGTTTTTTACACGCAGAAATGCCCATTTGTACCGCCCTGTATTGTCCTTAATGTCTACTTTATGTAAACCCTTGTGGTTAATAAAGAACACATTATTATTATTATTATTATTATTATTATTATTATTATAATTATTATTATTATTATTATTACAGTTGCATTTATCTTGCTTTATGTTCATACGAGTTATCACCAAGTCACAACCAGTGACCTCAAGAGACAACAAGGTCCGCCATGTTCAAGAAAGGACATACATATTCACACATGGATCTTTAGTGTTTAGACTTGTGATGTACTTATATTGACAGAATCTTCCTTAGTATATGGGCAGTTCCCATTAGTACTATCTTTTGTATTTCTCCTATACGCGGGTTTCCTGGGATTTGCGATAAGTAATCATTAGACCCCTTAGGTATCATTCCCAGAGCGCCTACAACCACTGGTAATTTCCACATTTTTCCAATTTCTATCTCCAGGTCCTTATACTTGCTCAATTTTTCAAAAGTTTTTATAGATACATTCTTGTCTATTGGAACAGACATATCAATTAGCAGGCATACCCTCTTTTGAAAGTCTTTCAATATTATATCAGGTCTGTTTGCGTCTATTTTTCGGTCTGTTTGGATGCTAAAGTTCCACAAGATTGAGATGTGATCTTTTTCAAGTATGGGAGGTGGTTGATGCTCCCACCAATTCTTTTGATGGGGCAGGTCAAAATGCTTACACATTATCCAATGTATGTATTGTGCAGCTCTGTCATGCCTGTTTAGGTATTCGGTTGGAGCTATAGGACTGCACATTGAAATTACATGGTCAATGGTCTCTGGTTGTTTTTTCCATACACGGCATAATGGGCTGCACCCATTTTTTATAATGTTGGCTTGGTAATTTTTTGTTGGCAGACACTGATCTTGTGCCGATATAATCAGTCCTTCAGTCTCCGATTTCAGTCCAGAGGATGGCAACCACTGATTGGTTAAAGTTTTGTCAACATCAGGATTGTTAGCTCGCTCTGGGTATTTTCCATACAGAGGCTTTTCTAGCCATTTCTTAGCCAGTTTCTGTAGCAGTTCTTTCTTTGCAGTTACTTTTACCTGCTTTGCTTTTTCTGTGTTTTCCATTTCAGCAGTAAATGGGACTTCTGAAATTTGTAGTCCATTACTGTATCTTTGTGCATCTTTTGTAATGGAATATGATCTTTTGATGCTTTCGTGTTTCAAAACGAGTTTGATCATCCAATCATGTGATTCCCTTAGATATGTAGATAATCCAATTGTTGCAGTTTTCAACGCAATGTCTAACTGGATTAACCCACGTCCTCCTTCTTTCCTAGGGAGATGTATTCTATCTATATCTGCTTTAGGGTGATGCATACTGGTATGGCAAGCGTGTTTATGGCATCGATCCTATTCCTTGCATTCAATTCCGTTTTTAAGATTGCTCTCACTCTGCGGTAACATTCCTTCCTTATCCTTTCCCTCATTGTCGAGTGCTTGATTCCGTCTCCTTCACAAACACCTAGATATTTGTAAATTTTTTCTTGATCAAGTTCTCTTATCACGTTCCCCCGATCAAGATTAATGTCTGAACTCTTCAGCAGCTTTCCTCTGGTGAACGTTGCTTTGGCGCATTTATCTAGTCCAAACTCCATTTTAATGTCATCACTGAACTGCTTCACAGTGGATAATAGCACTTGCAATTGTTCATCATCTTTTGCAAATAGTTTCAGGGCATCCATGTAGAACAGGTGATTAATGGTTTTGTCATAGACTTTATATCCATGTTTTGTTTCATTGAGCATTTTACTTAATGGTATAAGTGCGATGCAGAATAAAAGCGGTGATAAAGAGTCACCCTGAAAAATTCCACACTTAATATTAACTTCTCCAGCTTCCAGTGATTTTGTTTCACTATTCAAAAGGAGTGTCGTTTTCCATGTCTTCATACTGAATGACAAAAACCTCCTGACAACGGGGGATACTTTGAAAATCTCTAAACATTTTTCAATCCAACTGTGTGGCAAACTATCAAATGCTTTTTTTTAATCTATCCAAGCAATCGATAGATTTTTGTGTCTATTATGACAATCTTCCAGTATCATTTTGTTAACCAGAAGCTGATCCTTACAGCCATATGAGCCTCGTTTACACCCTTTCTGCTCAATGGGAAATAGGTCATTTGTTATCAGGTGGTCATATGTGTATTCAGTTAGGACTGATGTTAACATTTTATACATTGTGGTCAAGCAAGTTATCGGTCTGTAATGTTTGGGATTGCTTGTCTCATCATTCTTCGGAAGCAGGAATGTAATGCCGTTAACTAGCCATGAAGGTATCTTTTCTGGCTCCTTAACTATTTCATTGTAAAGTTGGGCTAACAGCTCATGAGACTCTGTGAAGGCATTTATCCAAAAGTTTTGTATTTTGTCTTTTCCTGGGGATTTCCATTTGCTGGTTTTTCTTAGAGCCAAGCGCAACTGTTCAACTGTTATATTTTCCCATGTTTGTTCCTCAAGGTGAGCTGTATCTTTCATTTGTCTGTCTATCCATGGGGCATGTATGTTATGAACTTTTTCCTCGGCCCAGATCTTTTCCCAGAATTCTTGCACTTCCTCCTTGGGTGGTATTGATTTAGCAGTTATTGTTGACTTACCAATTTTTCTGTAGAAGTTTCTTTGGTTGTTTTTGAACATATTATTGTCCTTATAGAATCTAGATCGTTTTTCAAAGCGCCTTATACGAGCAGCTTTGGCCGACACTTTTTGCTTGATTATTTCTATCAGCATGTCTATGTCACATGTTGATTTTATACTGTACTTTTTTTCAAATTTCTAAGTTTAGTTTGTTTAACATGTTCACCTACTTTATAGTTTGTTAAAATTTCTATGTCAGATCGGAGAAGGTTTATTTGGCGATTGATGTTCTCTTGCCAAGTAGATTTCTTGTGGGAATTCCTTTGTTTTTTCATCTTCACTCCACATAAGTGAGTGGTGACTTTAGCCGATGCATAATAGAGATGATTTAAATCAGTAATGTTTAGTTTGTTTGTGATGATAATGTTTTTGAGAATTATGTTAGTCTTGTAAATTATCTTTTGGTTCTGTTTGGTGTTCTGGATCTTAGGGAGGGTGTCTCCATGTCACATTCTTTCATTTTCATCCATTCGATCATAATTTCATCCTTCAAGTTGGCAAGTTCATACTCATTCATTTCTTTATCATTTACGATCTCATTATTTTCATTTGGAGTTTCATCCTGAGCATGCACTCCCTCCACTTTTTCGATCCTTTCTTTAATTTTTTCTGTTGCCAGTGATTCCGCCCCAACCCTGGGATTCGAAGTGTTACAGTTTACCTCGTTTTCACTGACACATGTTTCATTTTCCCCTCGCTGACTTTGTGCTAATAGCTTGATCTGATCAATTTCTATATCAGTTAGTAACTTTTTTCTTACAATATTTCTTCGTATATTGGCTAGTTTGTTGCTGTCAATATAGACTCTTTTTTCGGGATGTTTCTTTTTCCAGTTGATATATGTCTGTTCTGTATTCGATGTATTTGATGGGTAGTACATGGCAGTGTAGAAAGCCTCAAGGACTTCTTTATTATCTTCCCTTGACCATTTTTCTCTCTTTTTCTTTGGATTTCTTGGTGGTGAGCATGGAGGGCCAACAGTAGGAGTATTCCGGTTATGGGAGGTCTCCAGCTCCGTGATGGGAAGGTTTGAACCATTAGCTGATTTTTCGACCCCAGTCTGGTTCCTCTCTGAGGGACGCGGCCCTTTTTTACCCGAGTGACGGCCGATCCGGTATGAGATTTTATCATTAGACATTTACTTTATTTTGTCGCGTTTTATCCTTATCCGCCAAGGGGTAATCATTTTCGTGTTACCACTTCTAGAACGAGTGTCAACCAAGACTAGAGGGGTCGTTCTCCCCTAGAGACACGGCTATTCCCCGCCGGCCGCCATCCCGGTATTTCTTGGTCGCGGGGTTTTCATTTTGTTGTTTTTTTAAATTGTTATTATCATGAGTGGTTCCTTAATGTGAGCATTGCGTGGCTTAAGAATGAAATTATTAATAATTGTCTCCACTCCAGGCACAAGGCCAGCAATCACCCAGTGCATTACAATAATATAATATACTTTTTGCTGTGGTTGGCTGTTATTGTTGTTGGCTATGTCGGTGGTGGTGCCGGGGCTTTTCATATTGTTGGTGAGGAAGGGGTGAGCCAGCAGTCCCGTAATTGTTGATGTGGCCAGGTCACTAAGTCAATCTATTTATATCTTTTGCTAGCCTCTCCCTTGTCTAGTGATACCGCTACCTTCCTCTTTCTCTCTCAAGTTAACAGGGGAATAGTGGTGGTAGCATTGAAGGAGTGGTGGCGGCGGGGAGATGTGGGAGACAGTAGCAACGGTATCGATACTGAGACAGTGGTGGTGGTGATGTCGATACCGAGGCAGTGGTGGCGGTGATGTGATCGTATTACTGTAGCGATGGTGTTGTAGCGGTGGCAGCAATGAGGGAGTGGTGGCGGCGGTGATGGGATAGTGGTGGTAATGATGGCAGTAGTGAGTGGTGGTGGTGAAATTGCCGTTATCTGGCTGTTGCGTTTAGTGTACACAGAGAGGTAATGGGGTAGGTGTTGTATCTAGTTTCTGGTGTTGTTTGGCTGTTCTATATAGCGTAGACAGAGGAGGGGGGGGGTTCTTCTTCCATTTATGGCCATTTTCTTTTTTGAATATACAATGTACAATACAAAGTTGAATATTTGAATATTTGAGCCTTATAAGAATATATTTTGGGTTCGAATTTTTTTGGGGCTCAAGCCGGATGCTTTACGTAGCATTTGTACCAAGAGTTGTTATTTCACAAATGATTTAAATATGTTAAAAATTCAAAACTTACTGGAGCGATTTCATGACCTTCTACCACCTTGTGCGTCTTCTTCCCTTATTATTATTATTATTATTATTATTATTATTATTATTATTATTATTATTATTATTATTAATTACAAGTGGAATTCCTGTAACGATATTCTGATATGGAATATAAGTGATAAAACGTTTTGAGTCTCAACTGGAGTGCAATAATACTTCGTGTTCATCAAATTTGAAGTGAGATTTAATTTTCCCTTTGCCTTGAAATAATGGCTGTTAACACTCTGAGATTGACTTCACCTTTCATTCTATTGGGATTGACAAAATAGACTACCAATCAATTACCGGTGTCGATGTAATCAACTATTTATTTAATCCTAAACCTAAGGCTTGTTGACAATTTTTGAAATCAATATTAAACACCTGCATATGGAAGAGCCATTTCAAGTGACATATCTCCGAAATTTAGTGATGTTATTATCGAATAATAGCTTATTGAGAAGTATATATATATATATATATATATATATATATATATATATATATATATATATATATATATATATATATATATATACACACACACAGATACTCACACATAATGCCTTACCACATGAGTACTTGAGCATGTGTGTGTCTGTGTGTAATGCGTAAACTGAAGTATGTTAAACATTAGTAAGGTTTCTTCCAATGACCGATATGATCAAATGTTCCGATCAGTGGATTCAGAAGAAATAATTTGAGATATAAATGTTTGAAATTTCACTCAGTGCTCCATCAGTTTATCCATTAGTGTCTGACATTAAAGGTAATTCCCATTGCTAAACGTATGCCTTAAATTCCATGAGATCGGTAGCTTATTTTTTGCCCTCCTTCAAGATAGAAGTATGCCTTAAATTCCTTATGAGGAATGCATTTATATGTTGACAGGTTGAACGAAGTTCACATATTCTTTCAATTTTTTTATATTCTTTAGCGTGAGGTCAACCTCGATTAAGCATATGTATCTTCAAAAGCCAACAGCCATACCCTCCAGACTGTTGAGATTAGGCTATTTACCCATTTTATCTCACAAGGTTTGTGGCAACCCGAAACTATCGTAAATTATGTTTTGGCTAGATAAACAAATGCTAAAAATGTTAGTTTCACCCCACTCCATGACATACGAGCTCTTGACCTTTTAAAAGAATATTTTATGTCTATATTTCTAATTGTTTGTAAAATATTATGTTTTAGTCAGGATTTTAGTTAAATAGGAAGATGTAAAACAAAAATATTTCTCTATCTTGCTTTGATGGCATATCTGGCTAGCATTTCTAGCCGGTCGAGGCGTCATTGAGAAGCCATATCTTGGGCTCGCATTATCAATTTTCGTCACGCTGTGTTATGTAGAACATTTATCTCCCAGGATCTAAGTTTCATTATGGAATCCGAGACAATGAGGTTGTTATCAAATACGTGTGGTGATACTTAAACAAGGAACTCGAGCACAACTACCTCCATCAAAACAGTAGCAAAAACAACAACAGGAGCACAACCCCCAGCAGAACAATAACAACAACAACAACACCAAAGCCACAAGGATCATCGATATTAAAAAAGACACAAACAGGTGCGCCAAAAATGCCTTGAACATGATTAAAATATTAAATTTCCCAAGAGTGCTCTCTGTATGAAGAATAGATAGTTAAGTACAAACAATGATACTTAAGTTATTAAGCTAAAAATAATATTTAATCAATTAAAATTATCGATTCTAATATAGGCACATGATAACACAGTTGTAGGTAATAGGTAATCGATGAAATCGACTCCAGAGCTTGACAGGTACTAGACTTTATTGAACCCGGAAGAGTGAAAGGCAAAATCAACATTAGTGGAATTTGAAAGCAGAAAGTAAGCAGTTGTAACTAGCTATCTCAAGAAATTTTGTCCTTCATATTAATTACTCTGACAATCTATCATAAGTAAATAACTGAATTTAAGAACATAAT
>OZ024740.1:198590581-198645581 GCA_964016885.1 Eledone cirrhosa
TCTCAATATATATATATATAAATATAAATAATAAACATTTTAACATTTTTTCTTTCTTTGCTTTTCCTTGATTTTATAAATATAAATATATATATGTATCCATAAATATATAAAATCATGATTTACGAAGCCAAAAGAAATTCGGGGCTACAAACTTATGAGTGGACACATTATGTTAATAGCAAGGAAGAAAAACGCGTCGGGTGATGATAATTATATATATATGTATATATATATATATATATATATATATATATATATATATATATATATATATATGTATATATATATGTGTGTGTGTGTGTGTGTGTGTGTGTGTGTGTGTGTGTGTAATCCATAGGAGAGAACTAAACCTCTATATTCGCGGCCTAGTACGATCGAACCTGTAACGCTCACCATTCTTCACTACACACGTATCTCCTAGTTGTGCGCAAAGAGCTAATTCCTAGCACTGATTCCCTATTCCAATATCTTTGAAATGCTGAGACACAAAGAAATATATGGCGCTTTGATTAGATCTAAGAACGTAATCTATAAGAAATAAATTCCAGTCATTAGTCGATATTTTGACTGCCTATATGACCTGAACTTATGAACCAATTTATACAAACTGATAATCAGGGTTATTAGATTATATAAAAATGTTAACGTTTATATCAAAATCATCACTTCCAATCAACACATTTCTGGCTGTCATTGATGAATTTGTTGGACAAAACATTTCAGTAATATCACATCAAATAAACTGAGACCCTGTATACATAGCTGCAATAAAAGGATAATTTATGAGTTAAACTATTGATATCTGTTTTTACAGATACAAATGGTTCGATTTTGAAAGAAAAGTGAGGAGACGAGATATAATGAAAATCATGCATTTCCAAGAGTATTCCCAATCAAAGATATGTGGGGGGAGTTTGGTAGAAGGAAACAGCATTACCCCGTCATATGCGCGCACACACATACAAATATATATATATGTATATATATATACATGCATACTTACACATGCATACCTATATATATAGATAAACATATACATATTTACTATATAAATATATACTAATATATATATATATAGGAAGAGAGAGAGAGAGAGAGAGAGAGAGAGAGAGAGAGGTAGAGAGAGAGAGAGAGAGATAGAGAGAGAGAGAGAAGGAGAGAGTTAGATAGATAGATAGAGAGAGAGAGAGAGAGAGAGAATCTGCAGTGCTGAGACCGGGGAGACAACTATCATAGGAGAACTCAATGCATGGGGAGATGCTGAGTGGGTATAAGTATCCCTTCTATCACAAATGACGATGGTATCGCACCTAGAAAGTTCCCTTCCGAGGCACAAGCCTGGGCAAGGTGTGTCTGTAGAACATCGGTAATCGCCCATGCATACCAGTCTTTCCTCTCTACACCAGTGATGTTGTCCAAATGAAAGGCAAAGGCCGATACAGCTTGTCACCAGTGATGTCGCAACTCTCATTTCTATTGCTTAGGAACACAATACCACACCACCATATTGATTCTTCACTTCCTGAAAGTTAAAAGGTCGTTTGTTGTTAAAATTCGCAAAGAGCTGGAAGCCGCTAAACGGTGTCACTACTGAAGTAAAACGCAAAATGCATTCTAATGTTCCTAACACCAACAGAATACTCAGAGTTGTATAAAAAGTGTAAACAAATATGGAAAAGAGAGTCAATTAACGCTATTTATAAGGAGGTCCACGTTTCAAGGTACACTATCAGAAGAATTATGATTGAGGACACCGGTACCTATCATATTTCATGTGGAGAGGCTAATTCATGCCTGCAAACTGAACAGATAACCGTCTGAACAGCGCGATGCACTTGTTGAACAAGTTGAAACATCAAGATTTATGTGCTTTGGGTTTTTTCCTGGAGTGAAAACTTTGATTAGGACCAAACAGTGAACCGAAGTATTGACAGATATTTATGCAGAGACTAAAGACGTTTCAACGTTTTTTGAACACAACGATTCCTGTAAATGTGCTGGTTCTGTGAGTCGCGAGCAACGAGGGAGATGTTATGCTGCGTCACTTCTTAGAGCTTAAGGACCAATACTGCTGTCTATAAGGAGGTGTTGTAGAAGGTTATGATGCGTTGTATAGAGAGCATGAGCAAACGAAAAGCATGCACCTAGCAGAATGACACTGCCTCGTCTCATAAGACCAATAAAACCGAAGAATTGATGCGTTTTAGGTTCACTTCACAACATTTTCATGAGTCAAATACACGTATTTCGCTGTGTAAGTTATTGTTTCGGCAGCGAATCACCCATATTCGACAGATGAAAACGTGAATTTAATCAGATTTTTATATTAGAGCTTGTCCTTCGAATGAGTGCTCTCTGCTAATTGTGGCTATAATTTTTACAAAATTTACAACACTATATATTTATATATATATATATATATGTGTGTGTGTGTGTGCGAACGGGTTTATAAACATATACACATATATCTATCTATCTATCTATCTATCTATCTATCTATCTATCTATCTATCTATCTATCTCTCTCTCTCTATATATATAGGAACAAGTATGACCCCGACGGCAGAGCTCAAGCCGTTTCGACGGCTAATTCTGGACTGAGGCGTGGTAGGGTCGGAAAGTGTTCTACTACGGAAATAGGAGCTAGATAATGAAGGAAATGTGGTAAGGAACCAGATGGACCATAAAGCACCAAAGTACTCAATACTTAGGGTAGTAGAGTGGGTAATAGGAACAAGTATGACTCCGACGGCAGAGCTCAAGCCGTTTCGACGGCTAATTCTGGACTACTTTGGTGCGTTATGGTCCATCTATTTCATTACCACATTTCGTTCGTTATATATATATATATATATAGAGAGAGAGAGAGATAGAGAGAGAGAGAGGGGGAGAGAGGGGTGTATACATGCGTATATACAAACATTAACAGAAAAACAAAACCAGAACACGACTGAAGGTTGTTCTAATTGTGAATATTAGTTTAACGCTCGGGAGATTTGCAAAACTTTAATTACATAAAGTTTCAATCTACGTCTGTCTTGAGACGGTAGAGAGAGAGAGGAAGAAATAACATTTAGGAAAGTGACATCAAAAACAAATATTGAAAACGAATAGACGAAGAGTAAATATAAACATATTTGGTCTTGTTCTTCAATCATCACGTTCGTAATGCAAAGAATTATTTTCATCATACAAGTAAACTCAAACATGTTCGACAAGTACGCCGTGTGAGTAAAAGGGGAGCTGGAAATTGAGTGGAACAAACTGAGGTGATGGGCTCAGTCTGAGTCGGCACACTACAAAGGAATTGTTGTTCAGGTCTTGACTAGGGCGAGCTGTGATGAAAACCAATATAAAACACTAAGTGTGTAGGTGACTTGACAAATGAAGGTCAATAATGCAAGTACCTGACTTGAAATATAAGCCCGCTGACTAATGACTGAATCCTGTAAATATATTCTGAAACATATTAACGGGGGTCACATAGTTTTAGGAAAATATAATGTTACAAACAATATATAATTGTTTCTACTTTAGGCACAAGGCCAGCAATTACCCAGTGCATTATGGTACTTTATTTTATCGACCCCGTAAGGATGAAAGGCAAAGTCAACCTCAGCGGGATTTGAACTCAGATCGTAAAGGGACGTAACTATGCTGGAAACCATGGCGTCCGACCCTCTACCTATACTGCCAATCCACCGCCTAACAAACAATATATAATGCTCTTTATAGAGGTACAATGACAGAAATTTGAAATGAGATACTTAAATCAACTACATGATATTTAATTCTACTGCGATACTCCTCTCTCTGAATTATGAAAGCAATCAATTAACCTATTCGGGATTAAAACTACGAATGTAATAAGGGAAACAAATAACAAATACGACAAAGTATTATGTTTGGCGTTCTGCCAATTCACTCTCCAGACGAGTCTATAATTTTGTTTTGAATTTAGGCACAACGTAAGCGATTTAAAATCAACTCCAGTATTTGGAAGGTTTTTATTACATGAAGCCGTAGATGTTTGAAAGGCATACTTAATCTCGGTAGGATTTCAACTGAGATCATTAAGAGCAATAATAAGGAAGACAAATTATTTTGGCGGACGATCGAACGACTCAGGTGAGCGTGTTATGATGCTACATAGGTGTAATTAGTGGAGATATATCAACATATACAATTGCGAACCAGCAGGAAATTACCTCTGAAATATATCATATCCTAGCTTTTACATAATAAATTTGATGTGATGAACTAAAACTTTATTACCTTCTACTTCACTATATATATATATATATATATATATATATATATATATATATATATATATATATATATAAAACTGAGAATGTCTCTGTGTGTGTGTGTGAGTTTGAATCTAAACCCAACCGACTGTTTTCAAACTTTACACATGTAATACTTATGTTTTAGGAAGTGTTCTGAGCAAAAACAATTGCAAATTTTCAATGCCCTAGGGACCGCGTTAGGCGATCAGTGATCTCTCTCTATAATTCTTAGTCTTTCTCTTTTTATATAGATACATACATATAACGTCGCACCCTTATAATATCTGTCTGTATGTCTGGCTGTCTGCTGCCTACGGTTATTCTGCCACCTTTGCTCAAGAGAAATCTCACACTCATTCCCCAAACAGTTGGTAAGTGCACATAACTTCTGCCTCACGTTTTAAGCCACAGTGTTGCTTACTTACGTACCACCAGACCCTTACTTCTTTGCGAGCCGTGGTTGTGGCAATACTAAGCTCAGCTAAGGCGGTTATATATTTCACAATACCTTATCCCGTGCAACGCCGGGTACGAATGCTAGTATATATATAAAGTTGCGTTAATATTATGACTATGATAATATTAACTGGAGTAGTTAAACTCGTTTACAAGTTAATTTAAATTTCAATGCAGTGGTGGTCACGCAGAGCTGTTAAACATTAATTTCAGAATGTAATTGGAACTCAAAATAAAATTCTCTCTATCTATAACTCTCACACTAGCCATGTCTTCATCATTGCCATAATTGAATTGTTTTTTGAATAGTTTTTGAAATTGCACTTTTGATTTTTTTTGGAAAGGCCTGTAAACTGTTAACACAATGAATAATTAATAAGTGCTTTAATGTAATGAATTGTTATCATAAGTGCAATAATAATGAAGCCTTTAATAAACTCTGATGATTCCGATACCGTATTGAAACATAGAGGTTAAATTATAATATTATAACCCACCGGTAGAATGTGTATGCCGGCAGAAACATCTTTTAGTTTGATAATGCATTGAATCATCAGTGTTTCTGAAGTTAATGTATATATATATATGTATATATATATATATACAAACAAACCGAGCATTATAATAAATGTTCGGTAAACCGATACGTGCATATATATATGTGTGCATGTATGTATATATATACATACTACTGTACGTCTGTATACATATATGTATGTACGTATACATACATACATACTTACAATTAAGTAAGTGCCGTACCATGAGTGAGAAATGAAATTTCGTTTCATTCTATTCCATTTATATATATATATATATATAATTATATAATTATAATAAAATACGAAGACTAGCTCTACATAATTCTTTGTATTACGTGAATATCCACATGTGCGTATATATATACATATATAATATAATATATATGAGTGTGTCTGTGCGTGTGTGTGTGTGTGTGTGTGGCAAAATCGTGTCGAACCTGGGATATCTCACTCATGAAGACCCAACACCCCGACAAATAGGAATACTTAAATACATTCTTATGCCTAAGTCTATATTCTGTTATATGTCGAAGCAAAATCACAAATATAAATTCACTTTCTGGCAGATTGTTAGGATTTTCATATATATAAGCATAAGGTTGTATTTAAAAGAAGATTCAGTTTCACATGCAGTTATTAGATAGTCGATTGGTACAGTGCTTCGATTTACAGTTAACTTTCATTCCTATATGTTGTCCTGTTCTCAGCGCTCCGAGTTTCATTTCCACTCGAGAGTTTATCGTTTTCATATTTGGGGTCAATAAAGAAAGTGCGAACCAAGTGCTGGGGCATATCCCTTCCCTCCCACGGTAGCATCGCGGATATTCCACTGGAGTAATGTGTGGAGGGGTTAAAGATAGCCATTGTCTGCTCGTGCCTACATTGGAATCTAAACACATTAGCGAATGCATGGCACAAGCTCAAAATTCTTCCTCGATTGAAAGTGAGGGCCTTTGTTTTGTTATTTATAGGTTTAACATATCTCACGTTAATGACAACTCAATCCTTGGCACCGCCTATATTTAACATATTTTGCCTATGTAAAACTATAGACTTATTCAGTCGCTATTTTCGTAAAACACACTGGTGCATATATTTCAATGCATTATAACTGTCAATCACTGTCAATCCAAATATTCACATGCCATACTCACTATCCAATAAGACACTAATTTATTTCTTAGATCAGATAAACGAAATGTTCCTCGTTGGAGAACATTTTTTAAAAGTTCGGTAGCAATTAATAAAAGTGTTTCATATATTTCCATATATCGCCCCTGTCTATTTCTCTGTAGGTAGAGGTGTAAACATATACTTCACCATTCTCACACACATGTGTCACTTTTTTTAACATTCTTTCTCTAAATATATATGTGCCTGTAGGCGGTAGTAAAATACCGCTTTTTGACACATCCAGATGCATACACACATACACACTATCTCTCTCACACATACACTCACACACCCACATATATATATATATTCAATGTAATATTTTGGGAGAGTCATGCTGCCAATAAAAGATACACACACCAGTTGAGTTTTTCTGGTTTTTGTTTTTACTATTTGAGTAAATATAGATTAGTAACTAGATGGTTGTTTAATTATTGATAGTCATGTTAATTATCAAAGCGTTTTTGTGACCTCCTCAATGAATATTCTTGTTAATCTGTGTCCTCTTTTTTTTGTATTTTGCTCCATCTTGATTTATTTTTATATATGGTTCAAAACAAGATTTCACATCAAGAATCTTGCCCACCCCCACCAAAAAGGAAAAACGAAGTGTATATATATATATATATATATATATATATATATATATATATATATATATGAAAAGATTCAGGACCCCGATGTCGAAAGGACCGGAGCTCAGCCGTTGGGGTCCTGAATCCTTTCATATTACCCACTCTACCACCCCAAGTAACGAGTAATCTGGTGCGTTATGGTCCACCTAGTATTTTACCACCTTTCTCTCTCTGAGCACTCGATGTTTAGGTTCACTTCTTTGTCGAGGTGTAGAGCTATACAGAGCTTCTATGGTTTTACCAGCGTTCCTTAAACGTTTAGCAATGCTTTTTACCAGCGTTCCTTAACGTAATGGAGGCCGCACCTATGTATGAGTACTCCTTATTTCCAGCTGTGACGACATCCACTATGTTTAGGGAGCGTTGGTATAACCATAGAAGCTCCCTTAAACATAGGCTGAAACGATCCCAACTAGACTGGCCGATTTGATCTGGGACCTCAAGGACAGGAACATCGAATTCCAGATCATATGGTCAGTCAAAAGACGCGTGGTCCAACTCCCCAGTGACAGAAACCACTGCAGGTTATGCCTGGCCGAGGTGGCTGAGATAATTAAATTAAAATCTGCCATAAACTATAGGTCGGACATAATTATCAATTACAGACACACCAGATTGAACACCTTTTCTACACAAACATTCGGCTGAGGGCCGCACACTCACCATGAGCCAACATAATATTAACCACCTTTGCCCTGTCTCACCGTCTTCATCTCAGTGCATTTGTTTTATAGCATGTAACCCTTTGTAAGTCCAAATGTTGTATATATCATGCCGCATACATCACCCCCACCAAAAGACACATCGCCATACACCCCTCATATTAGTACCATTATGTTCTAACTGTCCTCTCTGTCAGGTTTTACCTTGTAATCCACTGTAGCATCCGATCCTCTAAATATAATGTTGTTCAAATCACCCCATCGCCACCACCACCAGCACCACCACCGCACATATCGTTACATGTCTACTATCCCACACCTACAACCTTGTTCCCCCATGTTCCCTCTGTCTGTTTTAACCTACAATCATTCGTTAAATTCGATCCTGTAAATGTACTGTCGCACACACCACCACCGCCACCACTAGATACAACTCCATACTTCAACAATCATTAACATCATTAACATCACCAACACATATCACTTCTCCCTTCAGGAACCACAATGTGATATCTGCCCTCTCAGTCAGCTTTACCTTGTAAACCACCGTAACATCTGATCATGTAAATATATTGTTGAACATATCACCCCATCATCACCACCACCACCACCACAACCACACACATCGCAAGATGTTCACAACCTTGTTTTCCCGTGTTCCCTATGTCACTTTTTAACCTGTAACACATCGTATAATTCGATCCTGTATATTTTCTGTCACTGACAACACCACCACCGCCACCACAAGGCACATCTCCATACTCTAACAATCATTAACATCATTAACATCGCCAACACATACTTTCCCTCCCTACACAACGCAAGTGTGGGTGTCTGTGTGTAGGTATATATATATATATATATATATATATATATATATATCGGGACATGATATTCCTACACTTATTTAACTCGAAACATATTTGGATCTTAAAGTTTAAACTTATCTACGGAACAGGTTTGATTTTGAAATTTAAATGTGTCTAAACATCACGGCCTTTTGCCAATACAGTTCGTCTCCGTTGATTTATTATTTTAAATCGATATGGACAAACTGTAGTATAATAATTAGTATACTTCAATCTGGCTAAATTTTTCTTTCACAATATATATACAGATGTGTTGGTATCTGTGTTTCATCACATACATATTAATTTATATATATATATATATATATATGTATATATATATATATATATATATATATATATATATATATATATATATATATACATGTATATATATATATATTTATATGTACAACGGCATCTCCATTGGCTCTCCCCCTTCCTCTATCTATGTTCTACGCCATCTCCACTGAAACTCCCTCCTCTCTCTATACATGCACACACGTGTATATATATATATATATGTGTATGTTTATATGTATGTGTGTGTATGTATGTGTGTGTGTGTATGTGTGTGTATGTGTATATATGTCAGTGTGTATATACGCATGTGTATGTATACAAGGTTTTTGGCAGACTAAGTGTGTCTAGGTATATATCTCCTCATTGTATTTGACACCACCAACACATCCACCACACCACCATAAACACCATTACCATAAACCACAAACCACACCCATATCACACACAATAATCAGCCACAAATACATGCCAATCTGTCTACCGACAACCCACCACCCCGCCCCACAGCCCATCTTAGCCTGCGACCATTACCACCATCTTATCATCACATCCACCCCAACATACACTACAAGCGAAAACATCTCTATGATCTATTCCACCAATCAAAACGAGCCTATTGACCAACATATGAACTTCTGACTTTATCATATAGCATGTATACTACTAGCATCGAGTTGCGGATTATTGAGTCGGGTAAGATCGATACAGATCGAACCTTTGAGCTGATCAGTGGCGAAACGCGCTTCACCTACCAATAAATGTAATGAAGGAGTAACCAATCGTCCTTGTTATCTTTTCAATATATATATATATATATAAATTAATAAAAATAATGAATAAAAACAAAGAAACAGTTCCTTATATTAAAAATGTACCCCCCCCCTCCCAATAATAATTATTATTATTTTTTTATTTCCCCTTCGTTTTTAACAGCACTCTTCAATTACGCCTAACTCTTATTTATCATATCTATATGAATTAATATAAATTTATCAATATAAATATACCTATCAATTTAATTAATTTATTTTCTTTTTATAGATGTAAATTCCCTATATTTTAAATAAGATTGATATTTTTCACTAACACATTTATCTTAAAATGTTATTCGCCTTAGATATTTACATTAGCATTATTCTTTTATAACATCAATTTTTCGTGTACCTTTTACCGACTTGACCTATTTTCATCCCTAAAATAATCTTATCATTCATCATACTCTTTCCATTCAAAACTGAAATCTGCTTTCCTCTACCCCTAAATTAACGTTCTATTACTACTATTCTACCATCTTGACCACTTCCTACCTTTCTATTGGTCAATTCAAAACCTGTTCCCAAACAGACCTATTATTTTAAATCTTATAGGGTGGTGGATTGGCAGTATCGGTAGAGAGTCGGACGCCATGCTTTCCAGCATAGTTACGTCCCTTTACGATCTGAGTTCAAATCCCGCCGAGGTTGACTTTGCCTTTCATCCTTACGGGGTCGATAAACTAAAAGTACCAGTAATGCACAGTTAAATGCTGGCCTTGTGCCTAAAGTAGAAACAATTATATTAAATCTTTGTTGGTTTTTTTCAATAAACAAATATCATTATTTCTGAAGACAGCATATATATGTGTAGGTATGTATATTCCCTCTGATAGTTTGTAAACATTTTACATATATCTATATGATATACATACCAACACAATCATATATATCCTAGAAACGATCGTAAAATGATGAATTTTTTAATATAAGGAACTGTTTCTTTGTTTTTATTCATTATTTTTATTAATTTATCTTCACTTTGTTTTCCTGTATTTTTCATCGAAAAAAAAAAAAAAATTTGAATACATCTTCTCTTTTTATGATATTCGGATTACATTGATTTCTTCATACAGATTGGACACTACCGTACATTTTGGTAGATTTATCTACATATATATATATATATATATATATATATATATATATATATATATATATATATATATATGTATATATATATATGTATATATATATCAGTGGCGAAGGGTAACCTGGAAAGCAGGGCATGCAGTCCAATCGCCATGGCGGTAATTGGTGCTGTGCAGCCTTACAAGTTCCCTCTAAATGGCCCTCTTGGTCAAAGCTACATGTAGTCTTATCTAGTGTGTGAGTGTGTGAGTGTGCGTGTGTGTGTTTGTGTGTGTGTGTGTGTGTGTGTGTTATGTCTTTATGTGTCTACGATTTAGCAAGCAGCCAAAATTCTGCTTGCCTCATCCGACGCTGTCGTTTGTCTGTGTGTATACGCGTGTGTGTGTGTGTGGGTGTTATCTTTTTATGTGTCTACAGTTTAGCAAGCAGCCAAAATTCTGCTTGCATCAACCAACGCTGTCGTGTGTTTGTGTGTATGTGTGTGTCTTAGTATTTTATGTGTCTACGGTTTAGCAAGCAGCCAACATTGCTTGCTTCAACCGACGCTGTTTGTGTGTGTGTGTGTGTGTGTGTGTGTGTGTGTGTGTGTGTGTGTGTGTGTGTGTGTGTGTGTGTGTGTGTGTGTGTGTGTGCGTGTGTGTGTCTGTCTGTTATCTTTTTATGTGTCTACGTTTAGTAAGCAACCAAAATTCTGCTTGCTTCAACCGACGCAATTGATCAACTCAAGATTCTATAACGCATGCACTGCATGCGTTGCATGCACGCACCCTTCGCCGCTGATATATATAGAGAATAGAAAACGAAAAATCAGTGATGCATCTAAACTCAATTTATTGTGTGTTACAATTGTTTCGCCGGCGGACAGCTCGAGACGCGATCATTGTGTGGATGTTTTGGATTCTGGACCCGCAGGTTCGACGGACACGTCTAATGATTTCGGAGAATATGCTCCGAAATCATTAGGCTTGTCCGTCGAACCTGCGGGTCCAGAATCCAAAACATCCACACAATGATCGCGTCTCGAGCTGTCCGCCGGCGAAACAATTGTAACACACAATAAATTGAGTTTAGATGCATCACTGATTTTTCATTTTCTATTCTATCATACACTGCTCTGCAAGAGCATAGATTGCTCAACCGGCATACTTGCCTATGGAACCATCTTAGCTACCATCAGACACACACACACACACACACACACACACACACAAACACACACACATACATATATATATATATATATATATATATATATATATATATATATATATATATATATATATATATATATATATATATATATATATATATATACCTTAATAGAAAGTCAATGAATTGGAATAGGCTTAAGGTCCTCAGCAACGTGACCACTCACCGGTATGGGCATCGGATGGATCTACTTTGCTAACAGATATAAGTGATATTCTTATCCTATATCTAATGTGGATGTTAATGTCAATAACTAAATTCCTTTAAGGTTGGAAATCTCTCAGTAGAGCTTTCACGCAACATACACGGAAGTTATAGCAGCTGAAAAGCAAATTAATAACAGGTAAATCACCTGATGATGATGGAATACAAGCTGAGGTGTACAAAGATGGATGTAACGTACTTGCGCATAAGCTGTTGGACTTCATTGTTTTGATTTGGAAGAATAGCCATTACACGTCAATATAACGTAAAGGCAAACAAGAATTGTGTGACAATCATCGGAGCATCTCACTGATGCGGAGTATATAACTGTTACGGGCAAGATCGTTGTTCGAGTTGTTCTGGACAAAATAAAGACTGACGTGGTATATCATGTTTATCCAGAATACCAATATGGCTCCATGGCTGCGAGCTGAATCATAGCCATGATATATTGCTTGTGGTAGGCTGAAGAGAATGTACGGGAGAAGAATATCGAACTGTGTATAATCTTTCTTTACTTGACACCATTAATTGTGAAGATTTGTGGACAATGCTGAAGAAGATTGGCATTCGTAATAAGATGCTGAATGTTATAATAGCCTTCAAGAAAAACATGTAAGCTTCTCTTTAAGTTAGATAGAAGTTCATCAGATAAATCAGGGGGGAATAATGGCCTGTCCGTTTGCTATTTACAAGCATACGAATTTGTAAGCAGAATTTCCTCTGCAGCATAATCGTATCGCCTAACAATAACTGTGAGGAATCGTGGACTCTATATAGAAAACATTATCAATGACTATTGAGATATATGTGACATGTTCAGAGAGAAAAATAGAGAAAAATAATTTGGTTATGAAGAAAAAGTATGAGTTTCTCGTATATTCATCTTCTATAAAATATATTGTATATTAGAATTGGTGCTCTGAAATAGCGATATATATATGAATGTATATATAGTGTATTTTGCAATACACTGTATGCTTAATTAAAAGCATTTTTAAGACCTTACGCTATTGTTTTAAAGCAGTAACTATGTCACTTACTTCTTTTTTCAACAAACAAAGGGAGATAAGCTGACAGATCTCCGTTTCAAACTGTTGGTATTCCTCAGAGCTTAGCACTCCCTTTGTTCGTTGAAAATTATGAATGTTGAATTCTTATAGAATTCCAGTAATAATCAGGAACTGATTATACAGAGCGGTTGCCGGTCCAGCAAAAATTTAAAATTAGAATTGGTGCTCTGAAATAGCGATATATATATGTATTTTGCTGGAATTCTATAAGAAACCAACATTCATAATTTTCAACAAACAAGGGGAGTGCTAAGCTCTGAGGAATACCAACAGTATGAAACAGAGATCTGTCAGCTTATCTCCCTTTGTTTGTTGAAAAAAGAAGTAAGTGACATAGTCACTGCTTTAAAACAATAGCGTAAGGTCTTCAAAATGCTTTTAATTAAGCATAATACACTATATATACATTCATATTGTATATGCTTTTATATACTCATATTATGCGTAACTACTCAGAAATATTTGAAGTAGGCAGCCAATAAATAATTTGTAAATAAATGACAGTACAATTGGTCTAATAAATATTTTTCATGTATATATATATATATAAATATATATATATATATATATATATATATATATATATATATATATATATATATATATATATGTGTGTGTGTGTGTGTGTGTGTGTGTGTGTGTGTGCGTGTGTGTGTGTGTGTGTGTGTGTGTGTGTATGCGTTTATGTATATAGACAGAAATATCACTTTATCTGAAAGTTTATCATATTAAACGCCTCTATATTTATAATGGAACATTAATATCTGCCAACCCTCTGGTAATAATTAAAAAGAAATACTCACAACTATTTTACGGATTTTTAATCACAAGAGTTTTTAGGAAAGAAAAGGAAACAAACTAAAACGAAATATCGTTGTCCACGTGTTATATTTGTCTCTATCACAGATATTGGAAATCAACTCTTTTTTTAATAGCTAATCCACTCTGTAACGTTAAAATTCTTTGCTTAATTTGAAGAGTTGCTTTTTATATTTTGGCTCTCTTTGTTCTTTAACTGACCATTATGTTGATCTGATGGAGACTTTCGTTTTGTCGATATGCTGCGAGCAGACCTGCCAAACTCTAAAGCCCCCAAATGGGGGTGGGGTGCATGAAAAACATCGTCCCAAATGGGGAGCAATGAGGCAAAATGGGGAGATTTTACATCTCTCACCCACCTAATATAGGGTGACAGATATGCCAGTTCGACGGGGAGAGATGACAGGTGAAAGTTTAGAGAAATGTGAGAGTTTACTGAAATGGTTCAGTGATGAATTGATGATGTATTTATATTTTGTCTTAGTTAATGAATATAGTAAATCATAAATGGACCTTACATCGATATCGACAATGTGTGTTCTGCTGTTTATTATCTTCTGTCAAAATTATTATCTTCTGGCTTAAATTAGTGTGTAATAAGCTGTATATTCCAAATACACGTGTACATTTACCTCTTTTGAAACCAGCTCAATCAAACCTGGTTGTTGCTCTATGGAACAAAATCCCCTACTTTAAATGGTTTCTATTTAAATTAAAATCTCTGAATATAATTTCATATTAGAAAGATGTTAAGTTATTCTCTTATATCTTAGATAAATAATAATTTTAGTAAATCCCTTGAAATCCTTAATTAATTTGAATAGAGTGTATTTCATTAGATATACGATGACGAAAGGTTTCATGTATTTCTCGGGGAGGGTGTGCGCGATACTGTTTGGTGACGATGGTCCGTTGAACCACAAATATATCCATCCATCTAAAGAAAAAAATGCATCCATCTAAAGAAAAAAAAAATTCGTCTACGCAATTTACAAATATCGGGTCAAATCGAAGCTATATTAAAAAGACATATCTACGATTTTATACAGTGCACCTAAACCTACAGCATCTTGAATGTGGTGTGCAGATAACAATTTTTTCATGCTGCACATATTATATGCTATATTATAGAGGCGTTGTGTCTTATTAAATATCCAGGTTTATGCTTCGAATACAATGTCCATAACATCAATACCAGTAATGGAGCATATATTCTATTGCAAGTATAACTGGCCTTGTGGCAGATATAAAAAAAAACATTATTAGCCATTTTTCGATGACATCTTTGATATACATTTCTAAATAATTGGGAAAACGTAAGAGAGGCAATCAATTAAATGCCGTTTTAGAAAAGATTCGTAAACATGTTTGTAAAAATATTGGTGCGTACTTTTAATATTATATACATATTAATATTATATAAACCAAGTTTTGGTACGACGAAATTAATTGTAGCATTCTATTAGGCTTTGTACGTTTTGGTTTCACTTTTCTTTCATCCAAGTTAGAAAATATACGATATAATCAAACATACACCTCCCCGAAATTCGAAGCCCTGTACTAACCTTAGACAACAATGAATATTTACATAAATTACTGGTGCTTTATTTTATCGACCCCGTAAGTATGAAAGGCAAAGTTAACCTCGGCGGGATTTGAACTCAGAAAGTAAAGGGCCATAACTCTATGCTGAAAAGCATGTTGTCTGACGCTATACCGATACTGCCTAATGTCGCATAATTATTTGTCTTGTTATCCTGTAAACCAATATCAGCAGTGCGTCGGACAAAATGTTTTGCGTTATTTCTTGCGGCTACTACAGAGTTCAATTTCATCTTTCATACTCGATGAAATAATATATTAGAGAAAGGTAGATGTAATCGACTAAACTCCTACCAAACGTTTTGGCGTTGTGCTAATTCAACATTATTATATACCACAGGAGTTACAATAGATTGCCAGACTCAGTAGAACGTCGCGTATCTTTCATGGTCATACTTAGCTAGGATTCGTAAAGTTCAGAGTTCAAAATGTACATTTCAGCATACTAGATTAAACTCAAAAGAAAATATGAGTATAGGCGAGCATCTAACGGGATATCATTTTGCTACAGAGTACAGACAGTTTTATATGTTCAGTCACTTAATCACTCATGAACCTTGGATAACATTTGCGTCTGAGGAACCTATAAGCTCGTGATATGCTTTAGTTATTTAAGAAGATTATACACTTAATTTTAACCGAAATCCTATCACTGTGAACACCGACCTCCTTCACTAGACACCCCTATATAAAATCCAGGAATTAGTTGGAGTGTCAGTCAATTACTTCAATACCAATGTTGACAGAAGGATGAAAGGCAAAATATACGTTGATGCGTTTGAAATCAGAATGTAATGTGCCAGGACAGATAGCACACAATAATTTATACGACGTGTTAACGGTTCTGACTACTACCAATATTCATAGTTCACTTAGTCGATTATATACCTTTCTTTATATAATGTGCTCTCATGTCTAATCAAACAGATTTGTATTTCTCTAGTCAGTAATGCCATTTATAATTATGACGGAAGTATTGGGTGAAAGTGATGTTTTTAACATACACGGTTCGTTGCCTTCAGTTAATGAGGTCTCCTCCATTCTTCTCCCACACCAATGTTTTTTTTTCAACTACAGTTGATTCAATAGACTATAGTATACTTCTAAAATAATTGCCCGATTCAATTCAAAATATGAGGGATGAATTAAATAGACAAGATAGTTATATTGGAAAGATCTCAAATACAATGTCAAGACATAACTGATTCTAGATATCGAATGTAATCTAGGTGTAATAACATGTGTGGTTCTTAAACTCCACATTTTCTTCAAGTTATGTCATATGTACATCTAGAACATATCATTATGGGGTTCAATTCTGGACCGAATGGTGCACTCTCTTCTTAAGGAAGATATTTCATTTCACCTGACAAACCTTCTATGTGATACAACTTCATATGAGGTCAGTTAATCCTGTGTAGGTTTGAGCTGTAAACGTAATTTCATATATCATACTACCTCTTCGGGTGGCCATAATATCTAAGGCTCGTGCCCTATTGATTAAGGTGTTTGGCACACGATCATAAGATTGTTGGTCCAACTGCTGGGCTGTATGGCATGTTGAGTCCTCGATTCATTTCCCGTTGCCCCAGTCCACCCAGTCTTTGGAGTAACGTTACTCAATAGAGTGCGTAGGTCGGAGAGGTGAGAGTCACTCCAGGTAGAGTAGGTACTTCTCCGGCTTGAGAGATCACATCCCCGATACTATGGGCATATGGTTAGAATATCTGAGGAAAGAATCGTTGGACAGATTTTACGGGCAAAACTAGCCGGCAAGAGACCCAGGGATAGAACCCGAGCATGGTGGTTGGATAACATCTATAAGCTTGGCTCGTCTCACTTGGGGATCGAGCTGGATTATTTGGAGATAGTTGCTTCTGACAGGACCCGCTATAAGTAGTGTTTGAGGATTCTGCCCCCAAGAGTCTTTCAAAAATAAGTGGGTGAAAACGATGAAGAAGAAAAAAAGTATTTAATACATTATATATATTTCTTTAAATTATAATACCTCAATGACAATGTTCACGACAGAAGAACTTTCCGTAATTTTCACTTCGGCAACACGTTAAAAGAAAACATTATTTTAGGCCCCTTCTGTTATTCATAAAATGTCATTCAGTGGGACCCATCCGGGATCAGCTTGCGAAGTAAACTTAACTATTCGATCACAGAGCAAGCACTTCTGATAATCGTTGACGATGCCTACAATAATTTTAACCCAGACTCAGTGAAGTAATGATTATTTATCTTGAAAGACATCTATTGTACTACATAATTGAAAAATCAAATTCCTATAGAAAAACTGAACACGTGAATAACTTCCGTTGATTTTCCGCTAAAATGATTGTCTTGAAATGAAATGATTTTAGATAATTTGATTGCAGAAAATAAAAATAGATCTGAAATTTTCTGATGAATATGATAAGAAAAATTTCTAAATTAAAATGAATGATATTTCTTTCGTGAGTTCATTAATATCATTATGATATCAAGTGTGGTGGATTGGCAGAATAGCTGGGGCGTCGGATAAAATGTATTCGTTCCTGTATTCGTTCTGTCTTTTTACATTCAATTCCTGTCGATACCAACCTTGCCTTTCGGGTCGATAAAATAAAGTTCCAATTTTTGTCACATATTTGTCTGAACCTACGAAATAAATGAATTGATGTTCTTTAAGTCGCATTCACCATCTTAAAAAAACGTTTTCCTGCAAAGAACATGGTTGGAGTACATTTGATAATTAATCTCTTTGGATGAAAAGCTGAGCTGACCAAAATCAAAAACAAAAACATCAGTAATATAAGCAAATATTATCAGTGCTACTGTTGCTGCTGTGTCTTGAATCTTGAATTAGCAGAATCGTTAGAGGATCGAACACAATGCCTTGTATATTTGTTTCAGCTCATTATGTTCTGATATCAAATCACAGCCATCACATGTTTTTCTCGAATTCAATTTTGCTTTCATCAGTTTTCATTTTGTTTCCTTCCAGAAGTTGCTAATCTAATACTTTTCTGGAATGGTTTGTCCATCTGATGAATATAGAATCAACGTACAACGTAGTGTCGACAGTCGGCCAAAAACTACCTCTCAAACCTTTGACCGCTTAAGAGGCAAATTCTTTCAAATTCGTGAATACGCAGAGTTATGGCTCCTCACGGTAAGTGAATGTGTGTAGCCATGTGTTTAGAGTGCTGTACTCACGTTCATAAAGTCGGAGGCTCGATTTCTGAAAAAGATGTTGCACTGTGTTCTTAAACAAGACACTTCGATTCGTGTTGCTTTACATGACAAAGCTGAGATCCCTTCATTAAAGTACTCGATGAAACTCCTATGAGATGCAGCTTTGGAAGAGGTCAGCTAAACCCGTATGAATTGAGCATTACATTTTATTTTCCTTTCAGCCTACAAGAGTAAAGTGTTGAGCATCTGAACAAAGAAGCGGTACAGGTTCTAGCTGGCAAGAAAAAAGAGGGAGAAGAATATTTAGTGAATACGATAAGATCAATCCGTGAAACCTGGAGACAGAGGGCAACGTTGTAATACATGACAGGATTTGGGCTTTTAAAGCTTGCTGGGCCCATCACTCTCCAGGTCTGAGCACAACCGATTACTTTCAGAGAAAGAAAAGGAGAGAAAGTTAGAGAGAAAAAGGAATGATGGAATCTAATACTGAACACGCACTTATTTATCGATCTTGAATAAATGAAAGGCAATTTTACCTCGGTTAATTTAATCTCGAGTTCAGCAAATTGAATACCACGAAGTGTTATATGTGATATATTAACGATTCGACCAATTTACAGCCTCATAATCAGCTACATCAAATGTATATTCCAATAGCCCTGAGCTCTAGAAAGAATAGCAGGGACGTACTTCCCAGGTATAGATATATAGATAGATACAAAGAGTGGGTGAGAGTTAGTGAGACGTGAGAGAGCGAAAGCGAGAAAATGAGGTAGGGGAAGAATCTAACCCAAGTAAATGACTGGTACTATATTCATCATTGTAGGAAGGTTGAAAGGTAAATTTGACCTTACATTTATATGTTTATATAATGTTTTTCCTCTACATACATTATTTATTAATATCAAATTAGTCAGCGCATTATAGTATTGTTTTCTCCCGCTTGCTTGTAGCTGTTTTCTACTTCTGATACTTTATAATCAACTAAGTAAACATATTTTAATTTCAAACCGGTTAGAAGGCTTATGTTAGAAGGCTTATTTTAAATATCTTTCAAAAGTATTGCGTTATAACAGTGGAATAATTTTCTTAGGCTTCGATATGGAAGTTCATGTATTGATATTCCGGTACATGTTATTTCATCATTCTCAAAATTAAATCGGAAATATATAAATACCTTTCAGCGTTTGAATAGACTCAATGACATATCTGATGAATTTATTGGTCAAGCATGTATATATATATATATATATATATATATATATATATATATATATTTATACTTGCATATATATATATAGTAAAAAAATGAAGAGTAACATGGTTGGCTGTACAGCAAGGGTCTTTATTTCAGGTATTGACAATTATTTCATTAATCAGGTGAGTATAGAGGCCGCTAATCGCTCGAAGAAGCGTCACTCGATCTCCATTACATTATTTACCTCTGACCAACTCATCAGAATACAAAAATAATTCCCTCAAGGCAAGTTGTATATATAAATAGCGTATTATCAAAACAATAACATCAATAATAAAATATATATGATAAATAGGTAGAGAAGTTACAGATGTAAAAAGTAAAAAGTAAAAGGTAAGAAAAAATACAGTAAAAAAGCAAGAAAATGGAAAAATATAAAGAAATAAAGAAATAAGGATAAGTGAGAGCATGTAAGTACAGACTATAATAGTGGTGGTGGTGAGTAAGTGTTCGTATAAGGATTCTGTGGTGGGTTTAGTGCTAACATGAAGAGTCATATTCGAAACATACATAGATACGTGTAGAGAGTCTGACGTAGTGACAGATAAAAGTAAGAGCAAAAAATTAGAGATTAATTGTGAGATACAAGTATAAGATTTAAGGGCTAAGGGTGGATGATGAAGGGAAGTTTGACTAATGTGTGTGGTAAATGTTTTGCTGATTGTCTTGTCTTAGTGGGGTTGATGGTGTTTCAGGGAGAGAGGGTGAAATAGATGTTAAAGGATTTATGATCTAGTGACCAGTTGGCCGTTTGACAGCTAATAGCGGTGTGACGAATTATTTCTGTATTCTAATGAGTTGGCCAGAGGTAAATAATGTAATGGAGATCGAGTGACGCAACTTCGAGCGATTAGCAACCTCTAGACTCACCTGATCAATGAAACAATTATCAATACCTGAAATAAGCCCCTTGCTGTACAGTCAACTATGTTACTCTTCATACTTTTACTATTTTTACTCCAAGTATAACCTACATAGGAATTACCGCGAACTCGCTGCCTAACTATGGAAACATCTTGTTGAGTTAAACAAAGCCGTACGTTAAAACTATCCACGACGCAGAGTACTCACAATCTCTAACTGGATAACCTATAACGATAACTTATTACCCCATATATATACACACGCACACATCCACACACACACACACACACATATATATGTATATATATATATACATATATATGCAAGTATAAAAGAAATAGTGTGTTGGGCCAGAAAATTAAGGAAACAAAAAATAATTTCCAATCGTAGGTAAATTCATTTTAGTTTTTGTATTTTAAGGATCGTAATTGCCAACTATGACTGAACGTGGAACCACATGGACACAATGCCAATTACGTAACCACACAGCCATTTTTTGCATCTGTTACCTCTGAAATATATAATTCTATTTCCTTTGCTGTTTAGTCAGAGAAAATGGATGTGACCATGGTGCTTTTCAGGCATATGAAAATAATGGTAAGGGGGAAAATAATTGGGCATCTTCAAATCACAGATCTGAATGCTTGCAATAGAGTTGAATCTACTGAAGGTATCTATGGTGGTGGAGCTGATATTAATCCAATGAGACTTGAATTTTGAACTTGAACATTACAAATAGCCAGAACAACTTTTGCAATATATTTAATCAGAAGTGCTAACAACATCTCCAATTGGTAGTTTATTTGGTCTATTCCGAAAGGATGGAAGGTAAAGTTAAAAAGGATTTGAATGCAGATAACAGGGAGCTCCAACAAATAACACACATCATTTTCTCAGACGCTCTAACGAGTCGGCAAAACCGCTGCTACTTTTTGTAATAACACATACATTAAGTGAAAAGTGCATGTGTGTATCCAGGTATGTGTGTGTGTGTGTTGGAGTTTGTTTATCTTGTTCATTATGTTTTTTGTGTCTGGGGATACAATTTTCTGTTTGTGTATACGTGTACCTACGTGTTTCGGTTTCTGTGTATTTATTTTGAGTATTGCTAATGAGGGAGTGCTTCAATGTTTAGTCGGTGTGTATATGTGTAAGCACGTGTGGGTCTATTCACTGAAATCACGAGATGTTTACTTTCACAAGTGTAAGCAATATATTAAATTCATTCAAACAGGCAAAGAAACAGGATCAAATATTTGATCTTGACAACAGTATTGAAATATGTTTATATTGTATTAAGTCTGAATGAACGATTCGATATTTCAGGGTATATTAATTATCTCAAAACTCTCTTGTGTGAGGAGAGTAGCGAAAAAGTGAAGGTGCGGTTGCGCGTGCGATTCATGAACCTAGCAGCGCATTCTTCCCTTGAACGACCTTACGGCCCTTCGTCTAAAGCGAAATGAGTACCAGCACCACCTCTTGGTAAAGTCTGTGACAGAGGGTATTTGGTCCAGATAATGTCACGTAACGCAAAGAAAAGCAGGATAAGTTGTGACGTGAGCAACCACTAGGCATGGAAGATTCTTTAAAATAATTAGGGAAGAAAAGTAAAATAGCCGCCATCTGTGATGAAATGTAAGCATTGTATTTGCTTTATTTTATGTTATACTTAACGTCCTCAGCCCCACTGCCAAAGAAATATAGAACCAGTGTGATAAAAAAATTCGATAGAGGGAGCGTCCACACACACACACACACAGACACACACACACACACACACACACACACACACACACACACACACACACACACACACACATATATATATCTTGTTAATCAAGCCAAACCAGAATCTTAATTTGGATATTGAAGCTGGAGTCGGATCTATAACACAATATCGATCCAGAGCCATCCATCTATGAAACAGTCGTAACTAGGTCTAAGCAATAAAAAGGTCTCTGTGAAACCTCGTTTTATTCATCTTAATGTATACGTTCTGCTATAGCACTTTTGCATAGGATGCAAATATTAGTACCTTCCTCAGTAAACCACAAATCTATTGAATCACCCAATCTTATATATATATATATATATTCTTCTCACATTTGAATTCGCTCCTGAAAGGTCTTTTTTCTAAGCGCTCATATATTCACCTAGCTTATGCTAACAGAATAACTATGAAGCTTGTTCCCTTCCTTCTACGGTTAGCTATCCTCTTTGTTGTTATCTTGTTTCACTCGCTTTACGCGTTTTAATTGTCCTAATAACTTAATTTAGTTATTATTGCACCGACGTGAGGTATATGATTTTTAATGCAATGAAATATCTATGATCGTCGGCAAATCACTGATGAGGGACTTATTTTATTACATGTTTTCCATGTGCAACCAGCAGTATTCTTCTCCCCATATTTTCACATATATATATATATATACATATATATATATATATATATATATACATATACATACATATATATATATATATATATATATATATATATATATATATATATATATATATATATATGCATATATTCATACACACGCACACACATCGTACCGAAGAAAGCTACGATAATTGCAATTGTATGCATTTCAAATTAAAGACACAACCCATACATTCTTTTGTGTCAAATTACAGTATGTAATTTAGGTTTGACAGGAAAGAAATATTGTTACTGGCTTCTCAATTATTCAAGCCGTTGATGGTAGTGTCATTCTTTGGCAAGTAAGCACCATCGAGGATATTCCCCATATATTTCTATGTTGAACCTAGATGTTATTGATTTTTACGTCGTGCCATTGCACTAGCCTGTATGTGTCTAGTATTTTCATTATGAAAAAACGAAAAAATATATACATATAATGCAATATTTTAATGACGTATAAGATTACATGAAGATATTGATTACTCGATAAGTATAAACATAGTCACATATGCATGTGCAGATATAGGCTATATATATTTACATCTCTATATGCGCACACATACACGCACGTACACGCACACAGACACACACATATATATATATATATATATATATATAGACATTTTAATCCCTGTGTTGGTGATGTATATGTGTGGATACAACTGATATATCTTCATGCATGTATCTGTTCAATAGCTGTATATAGTTTATTACTGTGACACTTCTAATCAAATAATTATCTCAAGCTCTCACTTATCTCTGTTTCAATGTGTACGTGTTAGCGATATCAGATAAAGGCCATCAATGTATATCTAGCTCGCCCATCGAGGGATATAGCTTTACGAAGTGAATAGAAAATATCTACGATGGCTGCTTCAAAGTACATACATACCATAAAATATATTTATTCATTAGGAAAATCTATAGAAAATATTTTGAATAAAAAACATTCCACCTGACATCTTTTTAATTAAATATACAATTTCGTTGTGGATAACGCGTGGCTTACTTAGTGCTTAGTATGTCGGTCATACAAGCATTGTGTCATAAGCATTGGAAGAAGTAGAATAGAAGGTGACATGAAGCAGAGAAGGGAGATGAAGTAAAGGGAAGAAATTAAACAGTATTTATTGAATCGTGAGGATGAAAAACGGCTTAAAATTAGCAGCAGTAGTACCAGCAAGAAGTTCACTTTGCAATGGATAAACATCCAGCCGACAATGCTTTGAGTCGCATAACTCCCCTTGAAATGGGATAAGCTCCAGCGTTCATAAAACCCGTGCCAACATGGAAAAACGAACAAAAACAATGATGATAATATTGATGATGATTATTGAGGTAATCTTTAATTCATTGGATTAAACCTATGTTCCCCCCGTTGGTGTCGATAGTATTAATCCAGGGGCAGTGGCATGTCGGAATTTTTAAAAATGGGACAAAATGCTTTGTGGTGTCTGATTAGATTCTGTGTTATCAAAATTCGCTTCTTTTTGACATGTGGTGCTAACGGCAGTTAGTATCAGCAAAGAGCGAAGGAAACACATTCCTTTCTTGCTTCGAGCTGTCGTTCCCTTAATCAACTTTCTAATTCTAAGCTATGCTTAAATAGATATATCGGATTTACAGACTTTCGAGTTTAAAGTATATCTTTGTGAAAGTTTGCGTTTATTATTTTGTAGTGTTTACTTCGCGGCATAGATTACAAATCACGTAGAGGTGAGCTCTTCCTTTGATCCTTACCGGGTCTAAAAAAATGAAGTACCAGTAACACACTGGTGTTAATTTAGTCGTGTCTCATTAATGAAGGTTTGTCAGAATCACAAAATGAAAGAAAATAACAAAGAAAGAAAATATATATCATATATGCTATTATTAGTCTGGAAATTCTGTAAACAATAGGACAGGTGACTAGTGACAGCTTATATGATATTTATTTTCTTTTTTCTTTGTTAATTACTTTAGTTTTGTGAGGCTATCAACACTTCTTTGATTGGTCAGGAATAATCTTATTTTCGATATCTTTAAAAGGTGAATAGGCAACGTGAAGATTTTGGAAAGCCACGCACAACAGTTTTAAAAGGACAGGCACATACACGATAGAATGGAATTGATCTCTGGTGGTTTCGATGACTGATGTGTCACTTGTTAAAGCAACATAATGAGCAGCTCTTGAACTTATCATGCAAGGCTGAGTATTCCACAAATACGTGTAACCTTATACTTCATTATAAAATAATTCTTTCTACTTTTTGGCACAATGCCAGCAATTACCCAGTATATTACTTGTACTTTAATTTATCAACCCCGTAAGGATGAAAGGTAAAGTTAACCTCGGCGGGATTTAAATTCAGATCATAAAGGGACGTAACTCTTTGCGTCAAAGCATGGCGTCCGACCCTCTACCGATACTGCCAATCCACCGCCTATAAAATAATTGTTTCTTCTTTTGGCACAAGGCCAGTAATTATCCAGTACATTAGTGGTACTTTATTTTATCGACCCCGTAAGGATGAAAGGCAAAGTTAACCTCGGCGGGATTTGAAAATAATGGAAGTAAATATTTACAGATTTGTAATAATTTTGAAAGTATTTTTGAAAGTATTTTTGAAAATATTGTTTTTCTGAAAATGAAATAGCTAGCTTCATTTGTATTCGAATGACTTGTAAACTGTTCTACAGTAATTTCACTGTATATATTGTCTACATACACCTAATACATGCCATTTCATTATATACCTGTGTGTAGGGCGGTGCCATAGAGTTACGGCCCTTTACGTTCTGATTTCAAATCCTGCCGAGGTTAGCTTCGCCTTTCATCCTTATGGGTTCGATGAAATTAATTAACAGTAACACACTGGGGTCGAATTAATCGACTCTCCCTCCCACAAAATTCTTGGCCTTACGCCTAAATCATAAACCGTTATATGCCAGTGTGACGTGAACGTTCAGATAGGAATGACCTAGGAAAATACTTAGATTCGAAATAAAATGCTATGGAATGACTATGCATAGTCCTACACAAATCACATATGCAAGGAAAGTATTCGTGCAGCTATAAGGCGAAATAAGATAAACTATGAAGGACTACTAAACACCGTATAGATGGCATGGTCACATGACAAGATTTTTACCCAAACCCATCATCCAAGAAGCAGTTGAGGGAGAAAGAAGGATCTTAGAGTGCCATAGAAAAGTAAAATAAAATAAAGTGATTTAAATTTATACATGTTATATCACATAACTCTCGGACATACTATATATTATGGCCATTTTATTGACATTGATTCATTTTTTTTAGAAAAGATAGAAATACCTATCTTTGTACATATTTTCTATTGTTGGTATGGTTGACAGAAGCCTGGAATTTGTCCAAGTTTTCTGGATGTTAATCTACTGATAGTACAACATTCCCCCATGTTTATTGCGCAGGTCACTCGCACGGTTAACTCCCAGATAATGCTGGTTCTTATTTTAGGTTGAGTGCCCTGAAACAACGTTAATTTAAATGTTTTTCTCAGGGTCACAACGTGTCAAAGTCTGCGGATTGAACCCGAAACATGATCGTGAGCTCAAAACCATAACAAATAGATTAGTGTATTAGGCTTCACACAGATTAGTGTATTAGGCTTCACACAGGGTTGGTGTGACCATTAGGCCAAAAAGACGGTCGCATAGATTGTATACAAATGAAGAATTTATGCCATTTCTTTCAGTTTATGGAAAATGTATACATAATGTATTTAGATTTCATAAAAAACACAGGGATACAACATAAACAAATATTGCTAAATACATGGGGAGCAAACTAAATCTGGGATAAAGATTGGATATAAAGGTAATATATTATTGTACTCACCATGATCCGAGATAAAGAGATATGATGAAGTGAGTATAAATCTCAATAGTCTATGAGTGAGAAATTATATATAATATTTATATATATATATAGGGATGTATATGTTTACGTGTGTGTATGTAGACTAGGGGTTAGATATGTCTTCTTACATTATTACCACACGTTGACAGTAAATATTTCCTTTCATTAATGTTGTGTCACCTGCAATGATATAATAATAATGATTTCTTTATTAGCCACAGGGGCTGACATGAAGAAGAACATTACAGACGGCACAGAACAGTACATGACGATACAACATGGGTTTTCGTCGTCTAAACAGGTTATAACAAGATAGAAATAGGGATAGAAATAAAAAAAAATTCAAACAAAAAAATTCCCCAAAAAGGGGGAATCCTCCGACGGTCACTCATGGCGAAAACCACACAAAAGACCACGGCCACCCTGACCACCAGGGCAAGCACCCTCTCTCAGTTTCCCACTCCTCAGTCTACAAGCACATACTCAGGGCGGACCCATTCACTCGGACCAGACTCGCCACTTTCAACAAACTTACTAGAAGACAGCACTTGCCTCTCCACTCTGATTTTCCTCTTCAAGTGAAACTTGAAAAAGTTAATCAGGGATTGGCCGGAGAGGAAAGTCTCCGTCTTCAACCCTTTCAACTTGTCCACCACACAATCTCTTTCGCGATGGCCACCAGGCAGAAGAAAACTGCCAGCCCTCCTCCTCTTTAAAGGAGGATGGCGGGGCTATCTGTACAATGGACTCGGTCGATAACCGGATCCATCCTACACGCAACAGCAGCTGTTCGACATAGCTCCACAAGTCAGCAATCATTGGGCACTGAATGAGTGCGTACGGGACGGTTTCTTCGCCCTGCGCGCATCTCGGACAGGCTCGGCTGATAGCCCCTCCGTGCCTGTAGAGCTTATCCAGAACCGGTAACGCTCCCCGTTAGCACTGCCAGGCCAGGGATTTCTGGAAGTTGTCCATAGGCCCTGGTCTGAAAGTTCTCTTGAAGAGGGCGAACAGCTGATCGTTTTCGACTCCCAGAGTCTCCTCGAGAGCGTCGTCACTCTTTCTCTCCACAAGCCCTCTATAGAACGCCGAGGTGGATGTTCCACTGATACTAGTGCCCAGCTGGTAGAGGGCGGTGAGTGCTTGGAGACATTCCAGCTTCTAAGCGCTATCCCTCGGTTATTTCCCGATCCAGGATTGCAGCTCCGTCAAGGAGACGAGGTGGGGAAAAGAGCGTCTGACAAACGGCGAACACGCCTGTTCACCGTCAAGGAAGCACCAGAGATGTCCCAGTCTCAGCTAATGTTTGCGCATCATCAGCCACAGCGTGCCTAGTCCTCCACGCAACGGGTCTTGACAACAAATGGATCGTCTAACCATGGGAGAACGACCCTTCCACAAAAAGCGGAAGAGAAGGCGCTCCATTTTGGTCAGAGTTTGGCGGAGGCAAGTTACGATGGTCAGGCGGTAGAAGATAACGGCCCATTTGTGAGTCAGAGAGGCCACCCAGCTCGTCACCTCTCTCCAGTTCTTCTCCATCTGGAGGTTCGGATTGAACCAGACCCCAAGCAATTTAACCAGTCCTTCCGTCCAACACACCACGACGCTGTTGGACGACATGGACTTGCCTCTCCAGGTGCCGAGTTGCAAGCCCACCGATCTTTCCTGGTTTATCTATGCTTCTGTTACCGCTTCGTATTCCTTGAGAGCGGTAGAGAGCATCTGGACGTGTTTGGTGCTCGACACCACCACGGTGACGTCGTCGGCGTTAGCTGACATGGATATCCCGCATCCCAGTTCCCGTGGGATCCCCCTCATCGTCTGCAATTTGTGCAGTAACAGCTCGAGGTCCAGTAGGTACAAGAGGGACGAGAGGGGTCAACCCTGGCGGACCGAGCGCATGATGCTGAAAGGCTGAGACAGGTGACCATTCACTCTCACAATCGAGCAGATGTCGCTGTGCATTGCAACGATCCAGCCCCTAAAAACGGGCCCGAAGCCAGCCGCCTCGAGGACCACAGCCAGGTACCGATGGTCGACCCTATCAAATGCTTTAGATTAATCCAGGTTAATCAGGGCCCCACCCGTGTCAGGTTCCTTAACCACACTCTGTATTATGTATCGCATGAGATTGAGGTTGTCGTGGTGGATCTGTCCGGAATGGCTCATGTCTGCGCCTCTCCCACCAGATCAGCGACGACAAGCGCCAATCTCTTTGCTAACACCTTGGCCAAAATCCGGTCTTTGCTAACACCTTGGCCAAAATCTTAAACTCTGCGTTTAACAAAGTTATGGGCCTGAAGTCTATAACGTCCCCTTTGTTCGGGTCTTTTCTCAGCAGCGCCATCGCTCTCCGGCTCACAAAACTAGGAATGCTCCCGTTCTGCTGCCAGTTGCAGTTGACATCTGCCAAGATGTCGTCGAAACGTTTGGCATATACGCATAAAGCTCGTAGTACAGACCATCCAAACCTGGCGATTTATCCCTCGTGCAGCCAGACATCACTTCCAGTATTTCACCTGCTGTTATCGGCTTTTCGCAACACTGCGCTACGGTCGTCGAGAGCCGCGGAAGTTTGTCGAGGTATGCACCGAAGTCCATACTCCGGCTGTTGAAAAGCCGCACACATCTGATCGGGTTCGAGCAAAGACCGAATTGTTAACTTGTGGCCACGTCGAACCTCCACCACCCGGGCCCATTGAACGGCTTTCGTCCCCTCGTGTCTTAGAGAGCGCGCTCTAGCTAGGACAATGCAGCCTTCATGCGTTGAAGAATTGGTCGAGTGTCAATCTCGCCGCAAGCAAATCGGTTGCGATGCCTGTCCTAAACGCCTCTTCTAGCTTTCTATCGAACTCTCCCTCTACTCTATTTTCCTCTATCGCTACTCCTTTGCTAAAACTCTTATCGTTTATACTCTAATAGCCCTTTTCAGGGAAAACCAACACCTGTTGTTGACGATCGCACCCGTCAACACACGCTTAAATAATTCGCTAATCCGGTCTCTGTAAGCTTTGCGGGCCGGGAACGACGCGTTCAGCTTCCAGTAGCCGGGTCCTTGGCTATGAAGTCTATCTAACTCAACTTCACAGATCACAAATGTGTGGTCCGTGTAGTCGAGTACTTTAAATTGTGGACAACCTACACTAGCCTTATCTGTTTCCCTACAGAATACCCTATTTAAATACGATCTGGATGATCCGATGCAGTTTGTCCATGTCCACATTGGCACCCATCGGATATCTAGTCTATACCTGTCAGACAGTTCAAAACGTCTGAGTAGGTTCTTGAGGCTTTTACATCCTCGTGCTCTGTCTACTAGCCCCACCTAATCCCAGCGTGCATCTAAGATACCGTTCCAGTCGCCCACTAACACTAAAGAGCGGGACGTTCCAAGAAATGTCTCTAGACGTCTGAAGAAATCTGGCCGTCCTGCCCCTGTTGGGGTATAGATGGCTACTAGCCTGAAAGCATTGCCTTCGCTGCCGGTCACGTTCAGCACCACCGACTTACCTTCTGGGTGCAGGAAGATGGCCCGTATGGCGAGTTCCAAGCCACTCCGAAAAAGCACAGCAACTCCACCTCCCGCTCCTGGACGGCTGGGAGATGCGTATACATCGTAGCCGCCAAAGATCGATGCGAAGGCTCGTGCTTCGGAGATGCTCCTCTCGCTGATGGCCACCACATCTATGTTTAGTGACCTGAGGTCGTTGAGTATGTGACCCTGCTTCCAAGATGGCCCCAGGCCACGTATATTTATACTGCCTATTCTAAGTACGGCCATGTTGGTTGAGGAAACGGGGTAAGTGATAAATGATCAATTTACCTTGATCGTGTGGGGAAGGGACAGTAGAACCGTCACTTTGGCTACGCATGGCTGTTTTCAAGGAGATGTCGGTGTATATCCTCTTGGTAACCGACCCTCTGAAGTCTCCAACTGCGTTGGGGAATTTTTCTTTTGAATGTTTTTAATGTTCTATTTTAATTTTAATGATGTTTATATTTTTCAAGAGAGTTCTTGTGATATCTGTCTGCTGCTTTATATGTTGTAAGACGTCTTTATTTACCATGTTAATAGTTGTGTACTTTTTAGGATGAGGGGTGGTTTTGTTGCTGTTTTCTTGTTGCTGTTGCGTGCGTGTGCTTCGTTGTAGTTGCAATGTTGGTGTTTTTGGTGATGTTGGTGGTGATGTGGTTGTTGTTGGTGGTGATGCTTGTGGTGGTGATGGTGATGGTGGTGGTGTTGCTGCAAGTCTCCTTGCAGCCTTTACACCTCTTTGTTTGCCTTCGCTCTTGGATTGTGAAGCTAAGGTTTTGTTTTTTTTTTTTTTTGTTTTTGTGGCAGACCGTTTGCCACTTCCCTCCCACCTCACACTCCATGTCGGATCCCGTGGCGTCTGGGGTATGAGCTCCACTGCTGTTGGTGGCAGTAGTGGAGCCCGCTCCGGCGATATTGACGCCGGTATAGCTACTGCGACGGTTGGTGTTGCCGCCACTCCTGCCGCTGTTTTAGTTGTCCGTGGCCTTAGTATGGGTACCACGGACGGTGCCCTCCTACTCACTATGGAAGGGTCTTCTGCCTCTGTTGCCTGTTCTGCTCTTGGTAGCAGCGGATCAGGCGTCGGAAGGAGGGGGACTTCATCTTGGCTGTCTTCTGTGGCCAGAAGAGCCTGAGGGGACCCTTCTGCCGACAGAGATAGTACTTTGGACGTCTTCCTTCCACGCTTATAGGGAGTTGGAGTCCTTCCTCGAGGTCTATGATATCTGGGATGGCCTCAATACAGTTTGTATTAGCATTTGGTCAGTTTGTATTAGCATTTGTATGCCTATTTCTGACCGGTTCTCTCTTCACATTCATTTTCTGTACTTGGAGTATAATGGTCTTCTCCTCGATTCCAGCAGGTACAGACGCGGCCAGCCAAGGTATGGTCACGTCGGACCTGGGTCACTCTGACCCTCACAATTTTCTGCCCGCAGTTGGAGGGCACCAAGACTATTTGTTCACTCTTTAAGGTTTCCAAAGAGTGAGACTTCACCGCTTGGGGGTGGCGAAAAGTACGTCTACTGTGGCGTACTTTTTCCCTCGGGTGATGTGGGTTTTGCGCGCCCAGACGCACCTCAAGACCTTTTAGATTTGAGCCTCCGTGGCTCTCTCCACCCGATGTCACATTTTGCATACGGTGCGGTAAGTTACCATGCGCAGTTCCTGGTCTTTAGACATCGGATGGAGGTTTCAGGGAAACTCTATTGTTATTTCTTGTCACCATGGCTCTTGCGACTGCCCCCTCCTCTTCCCTGACTAGCACTGTCTCTATATTTCGGGCCACACCTGCGAAGGAAGTGGCCCCATTTTCAGCGGCACCATTATTGCTGCCGCTACTGCTGCTACTGGTCTCGTTGTTGATGTTGTTGCTGTTGCTACTTCTACAAACGGTGTTGATGGTGTTGTTGCTGTTATCACTGTTGAAGTTGGTTGTGTTTTTGGTGCCACCTCTGTTGTTGTTTCTGCTGCAATTTGTATTGTTGCTGTTGTTGTTGTCGTTGTTTATTTTCTTGTTAATGGTGTTAATATCGTTGTTGCATTTGTTGTCACTTTTTTCTGTTATCCCTATTTTGGTTGTCGCTGTTATTTTTGTAGTTGGTGTGGTAATCTTTTTAAAATTCGTGTTCTCAGTGTTGTTGTCTTTGTTCACGTTGTTTGTGGTGGTGTTTGTTGTATCAATTTCTGTAACCCTCCTCTCAACTTTTACGCCGCTGTCGCACGACAGCAGACGTATTGCTGGCGGGCGTAGCTAAGCCATGATTTTATTTTTTTATTTTTAAAAGTAAAATGTTCAAATATTGTTCAGATATTATACTTTCCCCTTCACAGGGAAAAGTCCAAGGGCTTATATCACTTACACAACAAGAACAATTTAACAACTATTAATTATAACAGGTAAATAAAGCGACTTACTGGGAGCGAGCAAAAAGACGTCCGAACAGACCAATAATAATAATAAAAATAATAATAATAATAATTGTTTCTACTTTAGGCACAAGGCCAGCAATCACCCAGTGCATTACTGGTACTTTATTTTATCGACCCCGTAAGGATGAAAGGCAAAGTCAACGCCGGAGGGATTTGAACTCAGATCGTAAAGGGACGTAACTATGCTAGAAAGCATGGCGTCCGACCCTCTACCGATACTGCCAAAAGAATAATAATAATAACGTGGTGGTAGAAGGTCATGAAATCGCTCCCGTAAGTTTTTGATTTTTAACATATTTAAATCAATTGTGAACTAACAATTCTTAGTACAAATGATACATAAAGCACCGAATCAAGTCTCATAAAAATTCGGATCCATAATATATTGTTATATCGCTCAAATATTTAATTTTGTATTATACATTTTATATTCGAAAAAGAAAATGGTTATAAATGGAAAAAAACCCCTCTGTCTACACTATATAGAACAGCCAAATAACAGAAATTTCACCAACACCAGAAACTAGATACACCACCTACCCAATCACCCCGCTGTGTACACTAAATACAACAGCCAGATAAGGGCAATTTCACAACCACCACCACCAATCCAAGCATCATAATAATAATTACTATTATTATTGTCTCAAGTTTTAACAAAATGTTTAATTCCAATATTAAGGGATTATGTCAACACATATATTAAACATACGCGACACAAACGCATAGATACTACAGATCAAACAAAACTACAGTCTATTCAACAAAACTCAGTAACGACAACGCCACCGCCGCCACCACTCCACCCATCATTGCTACCACTATCCCATCACCGCCGCCACCCTTCCTTCATTGCTACCACCACTATTCCCCATTACCTTCTGTTAACTTAAGAAAGGGGAAGGTCGCGGTATCACTGGACAAGGGAGAGGTTAGCAAAAGATATAAATAGATTGACTTAGTGACCCGGCCACCGGCCAACGTCAACAACTATGGCACTGCTGGCTCCCGCCTTCCCTACCAACAATATAAAAAGCCCCAGCACCACCACCGACATAGTCAACAACAATAACAGGCAACTTCAGCAAAAAGTATATTATATTATTGTAATGCACTGGGCAGTTGCTGGCCTTGTGCCTGGAGTGGAGACAATTATTAATAATTTCATTCTTAAGCCACGCAATGCTCACATTAAGGAACCACTCATGATAATAACAATTTAAAAAAACAACAAAAAAGAAAACCCCGTGACCAAGAAATACCGGGATGGCGGCCGGCGGGGAATAGCCGTGTCTCTAGGGGAGAACGACCCCTCTAGTCTTGGTTGACACTCGTTCTAGAAGTGGTAACACGAAATGATTACCCCTTGGCGGATAAGGATGAAACGCGACAAAATAAAGTAAATGTCTAATGATAAAATCTCATACCGGATCGGCCGTCACCCGGATCAGAGAGGAAACAGACTGGGGTCGAAAAATCAGCTAATGGTTCAAACCTTCCCATCACTTCGGAGCTGGAGACCTCCCATAACCGGAATACTCCTACTGTTGGCCCTCCATGCTCACCACCAAGAAATCCAAAGAAAAAGAGAGAGAAATTGTCTAGGGAAGACAATAAAGAAGTCCTTGAGGCTTTCTACACTGCCATGTGCTACCCATCAAATACATCGAATACAGAACAGACATATATCAACTGGAAAAATAAACATCCCGAAAACTGAGGCTATATTGACAGTAACAAACTAGCCAATATACGAAGAAATATTGTAAAAAAAATGTTACTAACTGATATAGAAATTGATCAGATCAAGCTATTAGCACAAAGTCAGCGAAGGGAAAATGAAACATGTGTCAGTGAAAACGAGGTAAATTGTAACACTTCGAATCCCAGGGTTGGGGCGGAATCACTGACAACAGAACAAATTAAAGAAAGGATCGAAAAAGTGGAGGGAGTACATGCTCAAGATGAAACTCCAAATGAAAACAATGAGATCGTAAATGATAAAGAAATGAATGCGAATGAACTTGCCAACTTGAAGGATGAAATTATGAACGAATGGATGAAAATGAAAAAATCTGACATGGGGGAACGAGACACCCTCCCTAAGATCCAGAACTCCAAACAGAACCAAAAGATAATACACAAGACTAACATAATTATCAAAAAAATTATCATCACAAACAAACTAAACATTACTGATTTAAATCATCTCTATTATGCATCGGCTAAAGTCACCACTCACTTATGTGGAGTGAAGATGAAAAAACAAAGGAATTTCCACAAGAAATCTACTTGGCAAGAAAAAATCAATCGCCAAATAAACCTTCTCCGATCTGGCATAGACATTTTAAAAAACAAACTAAACTTAAAAAATTGAAAAGAAAGTACAGTATAAAACCAACAAGTGACATAGGCATGCTGATAGAAATAATCAAGCAAAAAGTGTCGGCCAAAGCTGCTCGTATAAGGCGCTTTGAAAAACGATCTAGATTTTATAAGGACAATATGTTCAAAACCAACCAAAGAAACTTCTACAGAAAAATTAGTAAGTCAACAATAACTGCTAAATCAATACCACCCAAGGAGGAAGTGCAAGAATTCTGGGAAAAGATCTGGGCCGAAGAAAAAGTTCATAATATATGGATAGACAGACAAATGAAAGATACAGCTCACCTTGAGGAACAAACATGGGAAAATATAACAGTTGGACAGTTGCGTTTGGCTCTAAGAAAAACCAGCAAATGGAAATCCCCAGGAAAAGACAAAATACAACATTTTTGGATAATTGTCTTCACAGAGTCTCATGAGCTGTTAGCCCAACTTTACAATGAAATAGTTAAGGAGCCAGAAAAGATAGCATCATGGCTAGTTAACGGCATTACATTCCTGCTTCCGAAGAATGATGGACAAACAATCCCAAAAATTACAGACCGATAAATTGCTTGACCACAATGTGTGAAATTTTAACATCAGTCCTAACTGAATATACATATAACCACCTGATAACACATGACCTATTTCCCATTCAGCAGAAAGGGTGTAAACGAGGCTCATATGGCTGTAAGGATCAGCTTTTGGTTAACAAAATGATACTGGAAGATTGTCATAGTAGACACACAAATCTATCAATTGCTTGGATAGATTATAAAAATGCATTCGATAGTTTGCCACACAGTTGGATTGAAAAATGTTTAGAGATTTTCAAAATATCCCCCGTTGTCAGGAGGTTTTTGTCATTCAGTATGAAGACATGGAAAACGACACTCCTTTTGAATAGTGAAACAAAATCACTGGAAGCTGGAGAAGTTAATATTAATTGTGGAATTTTTCAGGGTGACTATTTATCACCGCTTTTATTCTGCATCGCACTTATACCATTAAGTAAAATGCTCAATGAAACAAAACATGGATATAAAGTCTATGACAAAACCATTAATCACTTGTTCAACACGGATGACCTGAAACTATTTGCAAAAAATGATGAACAATTGCAAGGGCTATTATCCACTCTGGAGCAGTTCAGTGATGACATTAAAATGGAGTTTGGACTAGATAAATGCGCCAAAGAAACGTTCACCAGAGGAAAGCTGCTGAAAAGTTCAGACATTAATCTTGATCGAGGGAATGTGATAAGAGAACTTGATCAAGAGGAAACTTACAAATATCTAGGTGTTTGTGAAGGAGACGGAATCAAGCACTCGACAATGAGGGTAAGGATAAGGAAGGAATGTTACCGTAGAGTAAGAGCAATTTTAAGAACGGAATTGAATGCAAGGAATAGGATCGATGCCATAAACAGGCTTGCCATACCAGTAGTAACCTACAGTTACAATGTCATCAACTGGTAAAACACAGAGATCCGTAGGCTCGATACAAAAATTCGAAAATTTTTAACCATGCACAGAATGCATCACCTTAAGGCAGATACATATAGAATACATCTCCCTAGGAAAGAAGGAGGACATTGCGTTGAAAACTGCAACAATTGGATTATCTACATATCTAAAGGAATCACATGATTGGATGATCAAACTCGTTTTGAAACACGAAAGCATCAACAGATCATACTCCATTACAAAATATGCACAAAGATACAGTAATGGACTACACATTTCAGAAGTCCCATTTACTGCTGAAATGGAAAACACAGAAAAAGCAAAGCAGGTAAAAGTAACTGCAAAGAAAGAACTGCTACAGAGACTGGCTAAGAAATGGCAAGAAAAGCCTCCGTATGGAAAATACCCAGAACGAGCTAACAATCTTGATGTTGACAAAACTTTAACCCATCAGTGGTTAGCATCCTCTGGACTGAAATCGGAGAGTGAAGGACTGATTATATCAGCACAAGATCAGTGTCTGCCAACATAATAAAAAATGGATGCAGCCCATTATGCCGTGTATGTAAAAAACAACCAGAGACCATTGACCATATAATTTCAATGTGCAGTCCTATAGCTCCAACCGAATACCTAAACAGGCATGACAAGCTGCACAATACATACATTGGATAATGTGTAAGCATTTTGACCTGCCCCATCAAAAGAATTGGTGGGAGCATCAACCACCTCCCATACTTGAAAAAGATCACATCTCAATCTTGTGGAACTTTAGCATCCAAACAGACCGAAAAACAGATGCAAATAGACCTGATATAATATTGAAGGACTTTAAAAAGAGAGTATGCCTGCTAATTGATATGTTCGTTCCAATAGACAAGAATGTATCTATAAAAGCATTTGAAAAATTGAGCAAGTATAAGGACTTGGAGATAGAAATTGGAAAAATGTGGAAATTGAGAACTAAAACACTACCAGAGGTTGTAGGTGCTCTAGGAATGATACCTAAGGGGTCTAATGATTACTTATCGCAAATCCCAGGAAACCCGCGTATAGGAGAAATACAAAAGATAGTACTAATGGGAACTGCCCATATACTAAGGAACATTCTGTCAATATAAGTACATCACAAGTCTAAACACTAAAGATGCATGTGTGAGTATGTATGTTCTTTCTTGAACATGGCGGACCTTGTTGTCTCTTGAGGTCACTGGTTGCGACTTGGTGATAACTCGTATGAACATAAAGCAAGATAAATGCAGCTGTAATAATAATAATAATAATAATAATAATAATAATAATAATAATAATAATAATGATTTCTTTATTAACCACAAGGGTTTACATAAAGTAGACATTAAGGACAGTGCAGGACAATACAGGTCGGTACAAATGGGCATTTCTGCGTGTAAAAAACAAAAACAGAGGATGTAACAAAAAATAACAATGAAAAATTCCCCAATAGGGGGGAGACTTCGGAGGGACATTTGTGGAGAATGCCCAGTAAAAGGCCACAATGACCCTGACCACCAAGGCAAGTGCCGTCTCCCAGTTTTCCACCTTTAATTTACAGATATATACTCAGAGTAGGCCCATTCACTCGGGCCATTCTTGCTTCTCTCACCCATCTTTCAACAAAATGCTGGGAAGAGAGCACTTCCCTCTCTACTCTGATTTTCCTTTTCAAATGAAATTTGAAAAAGTCAATCAGAGCATCACCGAAGAGGTAAGTGCTCGTCTTCAGCCCTTTCAAACGTGTCCACCATACTATCTCTTTCGCCATGGCCACCAGACAGATAAAAACTGCCTTGCCTTCCCGGCTAAAGGATGAGGGCGGGCCAATCCTCACGATGGACTCAGATGATAGCCGGATCCGTCCTAAACGCGACAGCAGGTGTTCGACATAAACCCACAAGTCAACAATTTTCGGACAGTGGACGAGTGCGTGCAGGACGGTTTCGTCGCCCTGCGCGCATCTCGGACATGCCCGGCTGACGGCACCTCCATGCCTGTAGAGTTTATCCCGAACTGGCAAGGCTCCTCGGTAGCACTGCCAGGCCAGAGATTTCTGGAAGTTGTCCATAGGCCCTGACCCGAAAGTTCTTCCGAAGAGATTGGCTAATTGATTTTCGTCGACGACTAGAGTTTCCCCAAGTACGTCGTCGCTCTTCCCCTCCACTAATCCTCTATAGAACGCCGAGGTGGAGTTTCCACCGATCACATTGCCCGATTGGCCGAGGGCTGTCAGCGCCTGAAGACATTCCAGTCTCCAGGCGCTCCCTCTCGGTCTTCGCTTGACCCAGGACTGCAGCTCCGTCAAGGAAACGAGCTGGGGAAATACGTGTCTAGCAAACGGCGACTACACCTGATCACCGTCGAGGAAGAGGTGGAGATGTCGTAGCCTGAGCGCGTGTCTGCGCATCATCAGCCACGACATGCCCAGCCCTCCACGTAGCGGGTGCTGACAACAGATGGACCGCCTGACCATCGGAGCGCGTCCCTTCCACAAAAAGCGAAAGAGCAAACGCTCCAGCGCAGTCAGGAGAGGCTTAGGACAAGGTACGACGGTCAGGCGGTAGCAGATGACAGACGCGATGTACGCGTTAGCCACCTCCGCTCGACCTTTCAGGGATAGCTTCCTCTCCGCCCATTTCTGGGTGAGAGAAGCCACCCTGCTCGTCACCTCGTCCCAGATTTTGTCCGTCTGGAGGTCCGGACCGAACCAGACCCCTAGCAATTTAACCGGTCCGTCCGTCCAGCGTCCAACGACGCTGTTGGAGGGCATGGACGTGCCTCTCCAGGTGCCGAGCTGCAGGCCCACTGACTTTTCCTGGTTGATCATTGCTCCTCTCACCGCTTCGTATTCTGTTAGTGTAGTGCCGATCGCCTCGATGTGTTTGGCGTTCGACACCACTACGGTGACATCGTCCGCATATGCTGACACGGATATACCGCATCCTAGTTCGCGCGGGACGCCCCTCAACGTCTCCAGTTTGTGCAGTAATGGCTCGAGAGTCAATACGTACAAGAGGGACGAGAGGGGACATCCTTGGCGGACCGAGCGCATGATGTTGAACGGTTCCGACAGGTGACCGTTCACTCTCACCACAGAGCAGATGTCGCTGTGCATGGTAGCGATCCAGCCTCTGAAGACGGGCCCAAAGCCAGCCGCCCTCAGGACTGCCGCTAGGAAACGATGGTCGACCCTATCGAAAGCTTTCGACTGATCTAAATTGATCAAGGAGCCACCCGTGCCAGGTTCCCTAGCTACCCCCTCTACGATGTATCACATGAGGTAGAGGTTGTCGTGGATGGATCTGTCGGGAATGGCGTATGTCTGCGCCTCTCCCACCAGACCACCAACGACAAGCGCCAACCTCTTTGCTAGCACCTTGGCCAAAATCTTGAACTCTGTGTTTAGCAGAGTTATGGGCCAGAAATTATCTATGTTATCCCCCTTGTTCGGATCCTTTCTCAGCAGTGCCACCGCTCCTCGGCTCACATAACTGGGAATTCTCCCGTTCTGTTGCCAGTTGCAGTAGACGTCCGCCAAGAGGCCTCCGAACAAGTCTGGCATCTGTACGTAAAGTTCATAGGGCAGACCATCCAAACCAGGCGATTTACCCCTTGTGCAGCCAGTCATTGCCTCCCTTACTTCAGCGGCTGTTATCGGCTTTTCGCAACACCTCGCCTCAGTGGCCGAGAGCCGCGGCAGTCCGTCGAGGTAGACACTAAAGTCCATCCCTCGATCCGGCCCACCGCTGCCCCCGAATAGCTGAGCTAAGTGTCGCTGAAAAGCTTCACACATTTGCCCGGGATCGAGTAGCATGCGCCCGTCGTGGTCCACCAAAGACCGGATCGCGGCTTTGTTGCCACGACGCGCCTCCGCCATTCGGGCCCATTGAACGGCTTTCGTCCCCTCGTGTCTGAGAGCACGCACCCTTGCTCTGACAACGCAGCCTTCGTGCTTTGTATTGAAGAATTGGTCAAGGGCCAATTTCGCCGCAAGGACGTCGGTCGCAATGCCTTTGCTAAGCGCCTCGTCTAATTTTCTAACTAGTTCTCCCTCTGCTCTATTTTTCTCTATTGCTAAAGCCTTACTAAACCTAATGGATTCTATTCTACTCGCTCTTTTCAGAGCAAACCACCACTTGTTGTTGACGATGGCCCCGTCAAGGCCCGCTTAACTAGTTCGCTAATCCGGTCTCTGTAGGCCTTGCGCGCTGGTAAGGACGCGTTTAGCTTCCAGTAGCCGAGTCCTCGTCTATGAAGCCTATCTAAGTCAAGCACACAGATCACGAATTTGTGGTCCGTGTAGCTGAATATCTTGAATTGTGGACAGCCTATGCTAGACCTATCTATTTCCCTACAAAATACTCTATCTAGATATGATCTGGATGACCCTATGCGATTTGTCCAAGTCCACATTGGCACATTCGGGAAATCCAATCGGTATCTGTCAGACAGTTCAAAACGCCTGAGCAGGTTGGTGAGGCTCTTGCACCCTCCACCCTTATCCGCTAATCCCACACAGTCCCAGCGTGCATCTAAGATCCCGTTCCAGTCGCCCACTAACACTAAAGAGCGGGGCGTTCCAAGAAAGGTCTCCAGACGCCGGAGAAATCAGGCCGCCCTGCTCCTGTCGGGGCATAGACGGCCACTAGCCTGAACGCTTGCCCGTCTCCGCTGGTCATGTCCAGCACCATCAACTTACCCCCTGGGTCCAGGAAGATAGCCCGTATGGCGAGATCCAAACCTCTCCAAAAAAGCACAGCAACTCCACCCCCCGATCCAGGACGGCTGGGAGATGCGTACACATCGTAGCCGCCGAAGATCGGTGCGAAGGCCCGTGCTTCGGAGATTCTGGTCTCGCTGATGGCCACTACATCTATGTTTAGTGACCTGAGGTCGTTGAGCAGGTGACCCTGCTTCCATGACGACCCCAAGCCACGCGCATTTATGCTGCCTATTCTGAGTGAGGTCATGTTTAAAATAGAGTGGAAAAGATGGGAAAGACCACTTACCGTACTTTTCGTAGAGGAGGGATGGTTTTTACATCCCTTTTCACTTGATCGTCTGGTGAAGGGACCGTTGAATCGTCCCTTCGGCTGGTCGTCGGCTCTTCTATGAGTATGTCCGAATATACTCTTCGATTGATAGTTCCTCCTAGGTCCCTGAAATCACCAACTGCGTTGGGGAATTTCGTTTTAATGTTTGTGTATTGTTTCTGTGCTATTTTTAGCAGTCTTATGTTAGTTGGCGTTTTGATTGGTGCTGGTATTATGTAGTCGTGTTGTGAAATGTCTGTGTGTTCAATTATGTAAGACATTAGTTTATTGTTGTGTGTATTTATCGCCGTGCATTTGTTTTTCTGGGGGTGGGGTGTGGTTCTGCTATTTTCTTGTCGTTGTTGCTGGGTGTGTGTGTTTTGTTGTTGTGTTTGCGATGTTGGTGCTTGTGGTGGTGGTGTTGAAGGTGTTGTTGGCGGTGGGGTTGTCGCCGGTGGTGATGGTGGTGCTAGTGTGGGTGGTGATGGTGTTGGTGGTGTTGCTGCTGTGAGTCTCTTTGCAGTAGACTTTACCCTTTTCTCATTTCTTTCCTCCATTTTCAAAGGCGACGATGCGCTGCTTCTGCGTTTGTGCCTTCTTACGACCTTTTGTCATCCCTCTCCCACCTCACACTCCATGTCTGATTCTGTGAGGTCGGGGAGCTGTACCAGCTCCACTCTTTCACTTGTTGTTGTTGGTGATGTTTGCACTGGAGTCTCTGTTGCAGCTGCATTTGGTATTGCTGTTGTTGTTGTTAATATTTCCACTGCTGCTGCTGTTTTTAATTTCCGTGGCGTGGGTATGGGTGCCACGGACCTATCGTTCCTGGTTGCCGCTTGTCCTGTTGCTGGTAGCCGTGGACCCAGTTCCTGAAAGAGGGGGGTTTTCTCCTTTCTCAGAGTCTTCTCGTTGCAGAAGGCCCTGAGGTGAGTCTTTGATCCACAGCGAAAGCATTTCGGGCCTTTGCCCTCAACACTTATGGGCAGTTGAGTGCCGTTATCGAAGTCTATCACATCCGGGATAGCTTGGATGCACTCCTGGTTGGTTTGGATTAGCATCTCAATGGAGGTGCCGACCCAATCTTCTCTTACTTTTTTCTGTACTTGCAGTACAGTTGTTTTGTCATCGATTCCGACGAGGACAGACGCGGCCAGCCAAGAAGGGGCCATCCCGGGGGGGGGGACGTGGGTCAGTTTGACCCTCACAATTTTTTGCCCGCAGTAGGAGGGCACCAACACCATTTCCTCGCTCCTTAGGGTCACTACGGATTGAGCCTTTGCCTCCTGGGGTGTGGCAAAAAGTACGTCTACGGTGGCATATTTTTTGCCTCGGGTGATGTGCGTTTTCCGCTGCCACACAGACTCCAAGGCTTTTTGTATTTGGGCCTCTGTGGCTCTTTCAACCCTACGGGATTTTGTACTTACTGTACGGTACGTGACCGTACAGTGCTGTTGGGTTTCGAAAAATGTTTCCGCTGCCTTGCAGATTGCTCGGTGTCCAGTCTTTGTCACCATCTTCTTCGCTTCCTCTAATTCCTCATTTGTTATGAGGATTGTTTCCAGGTTTTTCGCAATACCTGCAAATGAGATTGGTTTTTCTTTGCTGCTGTTGTTGTTGTTGTCGTCAGAGCTGCTGTTACTTTTGTTGTTGCTGCAGGTACTACGACTACTGTCTCCGCCGCTGTTGCTGTGGTTGTTGTTGGTTTTGCTGCTGGTGATGCTGTTGCGGCTGCTACTGTTGTTTTCATTGTCACTGTTGCTGTTGTTATTACGGCTGCTACTGCTATTATTCCTGACGTCAGACGAATGAACTGGGTTTTCGTATTTCCCGCACACCTGTTTCGTCGTTGTCGTCGTCGTCGTGGAGAAATCTTGCACGCTTTGCACGAGACTTTTCTTTTTTGTCGTCGCTTGCGAAAGAGAAGGGAGGGAGAGAGACAATCTTCTCTCTGCTGTAGTGATGATTGAGGAAGAAGAAGACGGAATGAGTGGGAGTGACCTATGAAAATTCTTTTTCGTAGCCAAGTTGTTTTTTTTTGTTTAAAATAAATATTGGGCACAAAACCCCAATAAGCAGTTATTTAACCCCGAAGGGCCAAATAACGGGCAGAAAGACCCCTCTCACGAGGAGGAGGGTGTTTTTGTCTACAAGTTCGTTAAAGTTTTAAACAATTTACAATTGTTATAGCGTTCAAAATTTACAATACCTTACAGAGCCGAGCCTCCGTCAACCATAGCATTCAATAATAATAATAATAATAATAATAATAATAATAATAATAATGATTTCATTTATTAGCCACAAGGGCCGACATGTAGGGGACAATACAAAGACAGGGACAGTGGGGGTTTACAATAAGGTCGAGTAAAAGTGCACAATGGCAAGACTAATTTAACAATGAAAATATAAAAATATAAAATAAACTATGCATAAATATAACAAAATAAATTCCCCGATAGGGGGTGGACGACCTGGGGTGATTCGGGTACCCCACCAATCCTGAACCACCCTGCGCTTCTAGGGCACCCAGGGAGAGCACCCCTCTCCTCAAGTTAGCCAGCCTATAGGCGCATGGTCAGAGTAGGCCCATTCACACGAGCCATTCTCGCCAAATTCACCCACCTTTTAGCAAATGTACTGGGGGGCAGCACTTCAATCTCCACCGTCACTCTCCTTTCCAGGTGAAACTTGAAGAAGTTGATGAGGGATTGGCCGAAGAGAAAAATGTTTGTCTTTAGTTTTTTCAACCTGGTCCACCATATAATCTTTTTCGCAACTGCCACCAGACAGAGGAAAATGTCCTGCTCTTCCTGACATAAGGAAGGTGGCGGCTCGATCTTCACTATGGACTCGGCCGATAGCCGGATTCGTTCCACACGCGACAGTAGCTGTTCGACATAACTCCACAAGTCAGTAATGCACGGACATTGGACAAGTGCGTGCAGAACGGTTTCGTCGTTCTGTGCGCATCTTGGGCAGGTCCGTCTGACAGCACTTCCGTGCCTGTAGAGTTTATCCTGAACCGGCAGTGCCCCCCGGTAGCACTGCCAAGAGAGGGATTTCTGGAAACTGTCCATCGTCCCCGGCTCAAATGTCCTCCGGTACAGACTGATCAGTTCGGCTTCGTCGAGGCCCAAAGCTTCTCCGAGTGCGTCATCGCACTTGCCCACCACTAATCCTCTATAGAACTCGAGAGTGGATGTTCCACTGATCGCATTGCCCGCTTGGTAGAGGGCAGTGAGTGCCTGGCAACATTCCAGGTGCCAGTCACCCAGTCTCGGTCTCTTCTTGACCCAAGACTGCAGCTCAGTCAAAGAAATGAGCTGCGGAAAGGCCCGTCTGATAAACGGCGACCACACCTGTTCACTGTTTAGGCAGAATATCTGGAGATGTCGCAGCCTCAACGCATGTCTGCGCATCATTGGCCACGGCATGCCCAGCTCTCGCGTAGAGGGTGCGGGCAGCAGATGGACCGCCTCACCAACGGAACTTGTCCCCTCCACAAGAATTTGAAGAGGAGACGTTCCAACTTGACGAGGCGCGGACGGGGGCAATGCACGACGGTTAGGCGGTAGTAGATGACGGACGCGATGTACGCATTCGCCACCTCCGCGCGACCTTTCAGTGATAGCTTCCTCCCAGCCCATTTTTGGGTGAGACTGGCTACTCTGCTCGTTACCTCGTCCCAATTCTTTTCCACCTAGAGGTCTGGTCCTAACCAAACCCCGAGCAACTTTACCGGTCCGTCCGTCCAGCGCCCCACGATGCTGTTGGACGGCATGGGCTTGCCTCTCCAGGTTCCGAGCTGCACGCCCACCGACTTTTCCGGGTTAAGTTTGGCTCCTGTCAACCTTTCATATTCCTTCAGTAAGGTGCCGACCACCTCAATTTCTGAGGTGTTCGACACCATCACGGTGATGTCGTCCTCATAAGCCGACACCGCCTTTCCACGTCCCGGTTCAAGAGGGATGCCCTGAAACAGCTCTAGCTTCCGCAGTAAAGGCTCGAGAGTCAATACGTACAGAAGGGAAGAGAGCGGGCACCCTTCACGGACCGATTGGGAGAGCCGAAATGGTTCCGAGAGGTGGCCATTAACCTTGACCACCGAGCGTGTGTCGCTGTGCATTGCAACGATCCTGCTTCTAAAGACAGGGCCGAAGCCAGCTGCTTTGAGGACAAACTCCAGATACCGATGGTCGACCCTATCGAATGCTTTCGATTGATCTAAATTATTCAGTGCCCCACCGAAGCCAGGTTTACACCCTACCCTCTCTATGATGTATCGCATGAGGTGGAGATTGTCGTGTATGAACCTGGCTGGGATTGCGCAAGTTTGCGCCTCCCCAACCAAATCCTCGACGACAAGCGCCAATCTCTTTGCTAACACCTTGGCCAAAATATTAAACTCTGTGTTGAGCAGAGTTATGGGCCTGAAGTTGTCTCATGTATCCCTCTTGTTTTCGTCTTTTCTTATCAGCGTCACCACTCTCCTGTTCACAGAACTGGGAATACTCCATTCTGCTGCCAGTTGCAGTAGAGTGCTTCGAGGAGTTCGGAGAACAATCTGGCATATTTACGTAAAGCTCGTAGGGCAGGCCATCCAAACCGGGTGATTTGCGCCTCATGCAGCCGACAAGGGCGTCCTGAATTTCGGCTGAAGTAATCGGCCTTTCGCAGCGCTCAGCGTCGACCGTCGAGATGCGCGGCAAGCCGTCAAGGTAGGGACTGAAATCTGCTACTCTCTCAACTCGCCACTCTCTCTGAACAACCGAGCAAAGTGCTGGCTCAAGGCCTCACACATCCGCTTGGAATCGCTTATCTCGTGTCCGTCTCGGTCCGCCAAAGACCGAATTGTGGTTTTATTACCACGCTGCGCCTCTGCCACGCGGGCCCATCGAACAGCTTTAGTTCCCTCGTTTCTCAGCGCACGCGCCTTAGCTCTGACAATGCAACCTTCGTGTTTGGCGTTGAAGAAATGGTCTAATGCCATTCTCGCCGCTAGCACGTCAGTTGCGATGCCACTACAAATAGCCTCGTCTAACTTATCTACCAGCTCCCCCTCCTTTCTATTTTTCTCTAACGCTAGTTCTTTGCTGAACTCTATCGAAGTTACTCTAATCTCTCTTTTGAGAGAACCCACCACCTGTTGTTGATGATCCCCCCTATCAACTTTTGCTTAACTAAATTGTTGACTCGGTCATAAAAGACAAACAAGATTGTCATAAAAGACAAACAAATCTATCAAATGCTTCGATAGATTACATAAAAGCATTCGACAGTTTGCCACACAGTTGGATTGATAATTGTTCAGAGATTTTCAAAATATCTCCCGTTGTCAGGAGGTCCTGCCATTCAGTATGAAAACATGGAAGACAAGACTTCTTTTGAATAATGAAAAAAAATCACTGGAAGCTGGAGAAGTTAATATTGATTGTGGACTTTTTCAGGTTGACTCCTTTATCACCACTTTTATTCTGCATCACATTTATACCATTAATTGAAACACTCAATGAAACATGGATAAAAAGTCTATGACAAAATCATTTATCACGTGTTCTACATGGATGACGTGAAACAATTTACAAAAAGTGATGAGTAATTGCAAGGGGTATTATCCACTGTGAAGCAGTTCAGTGATGACATTAAAATGGAGTTGACTAGATAAATGCGCCAAAGCCACGTTCATCAGAGGCAAGCTTGATCCGGGGAATGTGATAACAGAACTTGATCAAGAGGAAACTTACAAATATCTAGGTGTTTGTGAAAGAGACAGAATCAAGCACTCGACAATGAGGGAAAGGATAAGGAAGGAATACTAGCGCAGAGTAAGAGCAATCTTAAGAACGGATTTGACATCAAGGAATAGGATCGATGCCATGAACACGCTTGCCATACGAATAGTAACCTACAGTTACAATGTCATCAACTGGTCAAGCACAGAGATCCGTAGGCTCGATACAAAAATTAGAAAATTCTTAAACATCACAGAATTCATCATCCTAAGGCAGATACAGATAGAATATATCTCCCTAGGAAAGAAGGAGGACGTGGATTAATCCATTTAGATATTGCTTTAAAAACTGCAACAATTGGATTATCTACATATCTAAGGGAGGCACATGATTGGATGATCAAACTCGTTTTGAAAAATTAAAGCATCAAAAGATCATAATACATTACAAAGGATGCACAAAGAGACAGTAATGGACTACAAATTTCGGAAGTTCCCTTTACTGCTGAAATGATAAACACAGAAAAAGCAAAGCAGGTAAAAGTAACTGCAAAGAAAGAACTGCTACAGAAACTCGCTAAGAAATGGCAAAAAAACCTCTTTATGGAAAACCCCCAGAAAGAATTAACAATCCTGATGTTGACAAAACTTTAATCCATCAGTGGTTGGCATCCTCTGGACTGAAATCGGAGACTGAAGGACTGGTTATATCAGCACAAGATCAGTGTCTGCCAACACAAAATTATCAAGTCAACATAATAAAAGATGGATGCAACCAATTATGCCGTGTATGTAGAAAACAACCAGAGACCATTGATCTTATAATTTCAATGTGCAGTCGTATAGCTCCAACCGAATACCTAAACAGAGCTGCACAATACATACATTGGGTAATGTGTAAGCATTTTGACCTGCATAATCAAAAGAATTGGTGGGAGCATCAACCACCTCCCGTACTTGAAAAAGATCACATCTGAATCTTGTCGATCTTTAGCCTCCATACAGAGTGAAAAATAGATGCAAATAGACCTGATATAATACTGAAGGACTTTTAAAAAGAGGGTATGCCTGCTAATTGATATGTCCGTTCCAATAGACAAGAATGTATCTATAAAAATATTTGAAAAATTGAGCTGAAAGTATCTATAAAAACATTGGAAAAATGTAGAAGTTGAGAACTAAAACAATACCAGTGGTTGTAGGCGCTCTAGGAATGATACCTAAGGTGTCTTATGATTACTTATCCCAAATCCCAGGAAATCCGCGTATAGAAGAAATACAAAAGATAGTACTAATAGGAACTGCCCATATACTAAGGAAGATTCTGTCAATATAAATACATGACAGGTCTAAACACCTAAAGACAGATGTATGTGTGTATGTGTTCTTTCTTGAACATGGCGGCCCTTGTTGTCTCTTGAGGTCACTGGTTGTGACTTGGTGATAACTCGTATGAACATAAAGCAAGATATATGAAATAATAGTAATAATGGTTTCTTTACTAACCACAAAAGCGTTTACAAAAACCATACATTAAGGACGGCACAGAACGGTACAAATAGGGGTTTCTGTGTATAAAAACAAACAAACAAACAAAAACAAATGATGAAAGAAAAAAATTGAAACAAAGGAAGATTCAACAATAGTGGGGAGACCTTCGAGGTTCACTCGTAAAAAAAAGTCCACAAAACGCTACGTTGACCCTGACCACAAGGGCAAGTTTCATTTCCCAGTTACTCTGCAATCTAAAGGCTCATACTAGAGCAGGCCCATTCCCGTGGTCCATGCTAACCTCTGTCACCCATGTTTCAACAAACTGCTGGGAAGGGAGCACTTCCCCCTCCACTCTTATTTTACTTTCCAGTCTCCAAGCGCTTACCCTCAATTTTCGCTTGACACAGCACTGCAGCTTTTTTAAGGATACAAGCTGGGACAACATGCATATGGTGATCGGCGACCATACCTGTTCACTGTTAAGGAAAAGATGGAGAAGTGGCAGCCTCAGCGGATGTCTGCGTATCGGACGCATATAACGAAGTTTCCCGCAATATTTCATGTAAGTCGTTCATCATCGACGAAACAATAGTAGATATTATCAGAAAACAAAACACGAAGAATGTTAGACAACGAACAACAAACCCTACTAAAAATATATTTCATGTATGCATTGTCTCTAACATGAAATGTTCTTTGTTACCACTGGAACCATGCGTAAAAAATGGAACTTGTCGTAAAACATCCACAATAAGACTCGGAGAGTTTAGAAGCCCTGAATAATAACGATTAAACAACAATAAACCAAAACAAAAAGGAATCAAGAAAAAAACAGAAAAGAAATGGAATGCCGATGCATGTAACACAAATTATTAATTATTCGTATTATAAAAATAGCGAAAGTTATATATAAAAGAATCACAAACATGTATGGATGCTCGTTCTTCAGAGTTCATAAAAAAATTGTAGAAAGATCGGTGCGCGCAAACATCGTCAAAATGTAAAGCCCAAAGGTCGGTACCCCCAAAACATGATAACATTTTAAATGATGGTTGCCACAAATAGTATCGAAAAGACACAAATTGACACAAGAGGAATAAATTTCGGTCCTACACGCATATCATACGGCACCACTATAACTAAAAATGAAAGAACAACACACAGAAACCATTTATCTAAACAACAACCCACACACTGATTTAAAGCTTGGCGTCAACAAACTAGCAAATTTAAGATACTTGTATTAAAATAAACACATATAACATATAACATACATGGAAATAGAGGATTTAACGGAAACACAACGAACATAAATATATTGAGAAATTATAACATGAAGATATAACCAACATATCGAAAAACATATAGTAAACAACAAACCCTAATATTAAAAGACATACAGATTACTGACAAACATAGACAGTAATACAAGTGAAAAGAATATGAGAAGAAAGGTGTTAAACAAGAAATCCTAAAGACAGAATTCATGACCGCATTAGGATAAAGCTGGAAATAATCCAAGAGCTCCAAACAACTGAAGATCTCCCCATAGACCAAACACCATAGACCACCTCTCAAAAAGGAAAAAAATAACTATTAATAATAATATAGCAATAATAATAAAAATACGTCAATATATACGTCAGAGTCTTAATAAAAACGAACAGAAATATCAGTATTCCATGTTTAAATAACATAAATGCAGCAGTCGCAGTTCTTACGATAGAAATTTATTACCTACATAGTTCAACACAAACACCCACATTAACATGGAAATCGCAACAAGATAGAAAATAAAAGAAAAGACATCTAAATTTTAATTAAAATATAAATGAAAAACAAAACTAGGAGATTGAAGGAAAATATAAATACTAGGGATATATGATATAACGAAAGAACATTTTGGATTAAGGAATGTCTACACGAACGAACACATGGAAAGTCACAAAGAATCCGGAGATTTGATAAGCGCGAAAAGTCTTTTTTTTAACAGAGCCTCAACATAAATAACTCTACCAAAAACACAATAGGAGCAAAATAGATGTAAATGTAGCTCCGAATGTATAAGAAGAGGAAGAGTTCTGAAGGAGGTTGAGAACAGAAAGAGCATGGAAATTACGATGGATAACTAGCGAGAACAATGAATACAACAGCGCAACAACTGCGAGCACATCATACAACAGATTGTGTGTCTTGAAAAATGAGAAGAAAAAAAAACAAGCACTGAGACATGACAAGATCTCAAACCTTTGGCTGAAATATGTAATAGAGGAATATGGGTAACGTGCAAAAATGTTTAATGAGATGCTGGCAGAGTAAGAGAAAACACCTAAATTGCTCACAAATGGGAAAATCCCTCTGATCCCTGAGTATAATGAAAGAGAAAAAACACCTAAAACTGCAGGCCTTACATACAAAACTTTAAGTGACCTGGAACCTATCAAAACATCCTACTTTTAGAAGAACAGAAAAGATGAGGCAAAGGCTCAATTGGCTGTAAAGAGCAGTTGCTGATCAATAAAACTATAACTGAAAACTTCAGAAAAGCAAAAACAAAAAGAAAACCATATCAGCATGGCATGGATTGACAAGCAGAAGGCGTTTGACGGTTCCTTGTACATAGATACTGAACTCATTAGACATGAATGAATTGGCACCAACAATAATAAAATGTATCGAGTATGTCATGACTAGGTGGCAAATAGTTCTGCAGATAAAACGAAATATTGACCTATAAAGAATGGATTCACAAACGAAATAGGCTGAGACTTTGGACTAGAAAATGCGGTAATGCCACCCCGGGGAGAGGGGAAACTAGTGACAAATATCAATATCTTACTCTGGGATATACCAAAACAGGCGGACAATGAGACTCGAAGAACACTTAGCTGAGAACTTCATAGCCATAGAAATGTACCCTTGCTATCTTGACGATAGTAATATAGTAGCTCAATGGATAACAGAAATACAGATTTTATCCACACATTGAACTGACGCAACACTCAGACAAATTATGGCGGCCACTCACATAATAGAAGATAGTCCTAACCTGAACAGAAAAGCCGAGTGGAATAACAACAACCCGCAACTTAATAATTGATGACAAAGAAGAAAAAAAAAGACATAAACAATAAAGCAGCAAACAATACAACACACATAGAACACACGGAGACATGAAGAAAAAAAAGACAAAACAAACACACATATACACAAATAGAGACGTTGGGGCAAATGCATGCGCAGACACGAAAAACGATAAAGTCACCCCAAACAAAGACAAGATGGAGTAGAAGTTGAAGACCAGAAAAAACATAATCATTGAATGCATTACGAAATAATTTTGACAAACAAATGAATAACGAACAATAAAATTAAAGATAATATGAAAATTATATGGTGCAATATTGGCAATATTGGCAACATGGCCATCTCCAAACATGTTAATATCGGTTTCAACACACGATTTCACATGAAGGTGAAAAGTGTGAGGAAGAAAATAAAATGACAAGAATGACTGATTGTTACGTAAGTAATTCATTAGTCCTTAAACGTTTTGTATTTAAGACCCATTATAAAGGGGGTTTTGTTGGGGATGGGGGCTTCGGGAGAATACTAGAATGTTTTTTTAAAATCTATGTTAGATCTCCGTGTTTTGCCTTTTCATCGCAAACAATGGATTATGGAGAAATCAGTTTAGAGCACCCAAGTCAACTGTATTGACCTAAGTAAGAACTGATACCACATAGACCTGAATCCTCCAAAGATTTTATAAGTAAATAACTGTTTCTACTTTAGGCACAAGGCCAGCAATTACCCAGTGCATTACTGGTACTTTATTTTATCGACCCCGTAAGGATGAAAGGCAAAGTCAACCTCGGCGGGATTTGAACTCAGATCGTAAAGGGACGTAACTATGCTGGAAAGCATGGCGTCCGACCCTCTACTGAAACTGCCAATCCACCGCCCTTGTAAGTAAATAATATTAAACACCTTGTTATTAACTGCTGTCCTAGGATGACGTGTTAGACTTAGCAAATCTTCTGAAAAGTGTATAACAGATTTTATTTCATAATGAAGATGGAAAAACAACCGTCACACTCAAGTTACTGACACTCACACACACACGCGCATGTATATGTATGCATATATATATATATATTTATTAAAATAACAGATTAAAGTTTAAGCAAAGAATCGCTGCTTTCACCCTTAACGGCATCTTCTGAAACTAACAAAGTCAATCTGTAAACGCAGAAGTGGATATTTCAAAAATAGGTGCAACAGGAGGAAGACAGGAAGACGATACTTTGGTTCGCGGAAACGTTCCCTGGCAAAGAACGGGAAAAAAACGAATATAATACGTCATTAATAGGAGCGGTGAAAAACAATTACACACAAAAACAGAACCACGTTTATGGTATAAAACAAGTCGTAGACTAATGTTTTCTTAGGTGGTTCATAGAGACAAGTTTGAGTCTATACTATAACTGTATTTTTGACCGTTGGTCAGTCAATGGCAACATTGAGGACCGAATAAATTAAATTTACCGATATAAAAGACACAGAAGCGAAAACCAACCAAATAGTGAGTGTGTTCTGTTATTAATTCTGGCAATATTACACAAATATGACCCTCCCCAAGTATAACAATATTTGTTTCGACACACGATTTCATATCAAAAACCTCGCAAAACTAATTCATCGCCGTTATGTATATATATATATATATATATATATATATATATATATATATATATATATATATATATATATATATATATATATATATATATATATATATATATATACATATATATATACATATATACATATATATATATATATACATATATATATATATATATATATATATATATATATACATATATATATATATATATATACATATATATATATATATATATATATATATATATATATATATATATATATATATATGTATATATGTATATATATATATATATATATATATATATATATATATACGATATTAAACAAATGGAAACTATATTTATAAAACCATATTTATTTCGTTATATATATTTCTGGGATATCATATTAAAAATATGGTATGCCTTCCTCAGACAAAATACAATATATAAGCTGTTTTATACATAATTTTGACATACCTTAGAATAATGCAACTTCCATTTAAAAAGTTGATTTGGTAGTTTTAAATGGAAGTTGCATTTTAATGGAAGTTTAATGGTAGTTTTAATGGTGGTTTTTAATGGAAGTTGTTTTAAAAAGTGGATTTTGGTCGTTTTAAATGGAAGTTGCATTATTCTAAGGTATGTCAAAATTATTTATAAAAAAGCTTATATATTGTATTTTGTCTGAGGAAGGCATACCATATTTTTAATATGATATCCCAGAAATATATATAACGAAATAAATATGGTTTTATAAATATAGTTTCCATTTGTTTAATATCGTAAACCTACTCCAAAAACTGTTGAGTGCTTTTATATCAGATATAAAATATTTACTCGTTGTAACCCAACAATTTTAAATAAAACTTTTGCATATATATATATATATATATATATATGTATATA
>OZ024740.1:198650581-198670581 GCA_964016885.1 Eledone cirrhosa
TATACATCTTAATAATAAATAATCTGTATATCAGAGTTACACATCCTTCAATTCACTTGCAAGTTCAACCCACGTGGTATAGTCCATTGCTCATCTGTGCGGTCGTGTGCGTTTGTGTTTGACACCACAGCAGATGCACAAGTTCGTAAATTTCAATGCAGATAGAAATCTATTTTTGCTCACCCAAACATTGACGGAGGATCCAATATTCCTATTTCATTGCCGACCCAATATGTGTGTGGTGTTATTTTGGTCGCACAAATCAATCACTTGGTTCAATATTATGGAGTATGGTTTTCTGGTCTTCGTTGCACTATCAGTGGTTGTATATCTCGAAATCACAAAGATCACAGTACTCCGGTTCGGTGTGATTATCGGTCATCCAACTATGTTGTCGGTGGTTGGATTCAATTCTATTGCCCAGAACATAGAACTTTGGTGTTGATTGAACATTAACGAGGCAGAGTGAGATCGCATCTGCGGTACAAAACGGTACGCAAGGAAATTCTTCGTCTTCGTTTCATCCGGGTCTCGCAGTTACGTGCAAGAACCGCTACGTAGTAATTGTGTGGGTAAGCGGTCAAGATAGTAACTGACCGAAAATTTTCTTGGGAATTCAGACAGGCATGACAGGTACATTTAGGTCAGAAGTTTCTTCATGTGTACGTCTGTCCGATACACACAGACACATATTTATATATATTTCAACTAAAAAACTTCAATTGATTCGCTTATTGATATTATATCTCTGTTGCTCCGATGTGCATGTTGTGATGTTCTGGTCGTGTTTACCATTCATTGTGTTTTGCCATTACCTTGGAATGTGATGTTTTAGTCATCAATAATCCGGCAAGCGCATTCCTCTCTTATATTGTGGAGAATGGTGTTCTGGTCCTCAGTAAACATTTGGGTCAGCAGGAGGGTTGGTGGTTCTCAGTTTCAACTGCGACAATACATATGTGTTACTCTACATATCGTGCTCCTCTCAAAGAAGAGTATTATAGGAGGAATTTATGCCAAACACCAAATATAGAGAAGACTTCTACAGAAAAAAAATATATACATACACACATATATACACATCATACACACACATACACATATATACACATATACATACATATATATATACACATATCATATATACACACACATACAATATATATGTATATAATATACATATATATATATATATACAATATATATGTATACAATATACACATATATGCATGTATGCATGTACACATGCACACATATATACATACACATGTGTGTGTGTATGTGTGTGCGAGAGAAAAGGAGAATACACACACACACACACACACACACACAGCCGCAAACACAAACCTTGTAGGGGACTGTTCAACCCATAGGCTACCTATCTATCTGGGTTATGGGTTGGGGGAAGTTATAGTCAAGGAGCGGTATGTCTAGGTGGGGGTTGCGTAATATATGTTACGTCTATGTGGTAGGTTTAAAATAGAAGAAGGAACTCAGGATTTTGTGTTGGCAAGAGGAGAAAATATCCGATTTCCGATTTCCTGTTAAGCAGGTTCTGTTTAGAGTGTATTATGGCATGGCATTCTAGTAAACGCAGGTCACAACTCCCGCTCTGCGGTCGGTATGGCGTGGATCTAGTAAGCTTCCTCCAAAAAAGTTTGTATGGGGTATTATTATTTTTTAAAAAGGAGATTTTTCCCGCCAGTGAGGTGGCATTCTTATGTCTATCGAGCCTAAATGTGCACATATGCGCGTTATATCTAGTTTTAAATGTATTGGACGTTGATCCTATATATGTTTTGGTAGAGTTGTGTGTGGTTACGTCACATGCATATACGATGTTTTTCATGAGGCAAGTCGCCTTTAGGGGACAGTTACTACTCTGTCTACAATTGCAACTGCGGGTTCGATCAGTTAGCGTACCTCCCGAACTTTGGTTACTAGCATTATCACTAGGTGCCTCTATATCATTAGGTGACTCAGTGATGCTATTATGTTGCCTATTTTCCAGTGGTTAACTGCCATTTTAAATGTTTCGAAACCTTCCCTAGTTTTCCTAATGTTCGTGCGTGCTAGGTGTGATGCGAGGTTGGGTGTGGTCGAATAGGATAATTTAATCAAGTTTTTGTTAATTATGTTGCGATATCTATTGCCTGGTGGGAAGTTTTTTTCTAATAATGAGAAGAATACTCTGGGGAGGTTAGTGAGGACCTCAGAGTTAAAAGGTGGGTTAAAATACATGTTTTTCCTTCTTCTATTTTTCTTATCTGTGGGGTGAGTCTCATTACTGTGCGTACTATTTTGTAGGGTTCCGTTATTAACGTTAATGGCGTTGTCTGTTTTGCTTATGCCCGGATGGTTTATATTCATGGCATGATCATTTGCTGCTTTAGAGTTGTGGTGAGGGACTCTAGTATTGTCTCTACGTGGTTTACATTTAGCTGGGTTACCGCCATTAGGGTTCTTACTATTATTCTTGCCTCTACGTTGGTTAGGTTTGTGGCCATACTATGTGTGATTATGTTGGTAGGTTTCACACTCATGGTTTGGGAGTCCTTATGTATATATGATAATCTATTCCAGTAACCAGATTCTGCTAGGGCCTTGTCATAATACTCTGCATTGGAGTTGAAGATACTCTCATTACAGGACAGTCTGCTAATTCTATTAGAGACCCCCTTGGGAATAGCATTTAGGACTGATTTGGGGTGGTTGGATCTGGCGTTTACATATGTTAGTCTATCATTAGGTTTATGGTAGGGTGCAAATGTTTTAGTTTCTAGGTCAAGGGTGGCGTCTAGGAAGTTTACTGTTTTGTCATTTGCATCTATAGTAATACTTAGATTAAAGCTTTTAAAGAACCTACGTAACTGTTTCCTAGTTCTTTCTATATTGCACTTTTTATACTCGAGAGTGAAGAGGGCGTCATCACGATATAAGCCGCCCTTCAGGTGCGGTAATGTCTCATGTAACTCCTTTAAGAGGTACAATCCTACCAGGTCCGTTACTTGTGCAGAGTCACTAGATCCCATTGTGATGTCGAAGTTATTGGGCGTATTCTTGCGGGTCCCCCATTCGTCCTCAAATGTGATTATCGTTTTCCGGGCCGCAAGAATGACATGAATTTGGGACCTAGTGAGGTCACTTTTCTGCATGGCCATGATTATGGCCTTATTAAGGAGTATGGGGGGAGATTGAGGTGTAGTACGCATCGATGTCGAATTGTATAAATTTAAGGGATTTATGGTTGCTAAGGCTTGAGAACCATTTCAAAACCTCTTCCGTATTCTCCCATAGCTCTAGATTTATTTTCCTCCTGATGGTAGGTATAACGCCGTTTAAAATGTTCTTACTGATAATCCCTATATCTGACTTCGATGGGCTAATTAATCTAACAGAGGGTTTACTAATGAAGTTAGCCTTATGGTCTTTAAGTGTGAACCTGGGTTGCCAAGGGGTATATGGTTGGGTATACTTTTGCAGGCCTAGTTTATCCACTATGGCGCATGCTTCCTTATTAATTTCATCTAGGTTTGCGCTTGTTGTCTTTTTATAGTTTCTATTTAATTCATTGTATATAAACCTGCGATACGTATCATAATTTAAGCTATGAATATTTCTGGTTTTATCCGAGGTGACCAGGATATCTCTTTTATCGTTAAAGCCCTCAACTAAGGTTTCCAGTTTCATCCGGAATTTGTAGCTATTCCTATGGGGGTTTTGAAACTTAATATTCCTTACTAGTGATAGGAGGTCATTCTCAAATCCATCTAGCATGGAGCTATGGGGCGGGCTCCTATAGGTTTTAAAACCGAATTTATTATTGGGGGACACCGTGGTTGATTTCTTATTTCTCTTATCGAAGTGGAAAGTGCGTCATCTAATACGCTTAACGAAGGAGTTAACACTAGCTATCAATAATTTCTCATAAGTAGTCCTGGATGGGGTTGGGATGTTCTTGAGTGATATAGGTAGGTAGTCTTTAGTTAGCATGCTGCTAATCAATTATAATCATACACACAAGTGGACAGGTTATAAGGAGTTAGCTCAACCGGGGGGAGCCGTAGAAATACTTAGGTTAATAGGAGTTAGGTATTGTATACCCGTGTCCCATTAAGGTATTGGCAGCATAATAATTAGCTCTATGCTTTGGAGCAGAGCCGTATATATGATAAAGAACACAAGAGCGTCTACAACATCAAAAGATTTTTATTGGCTTACAATGTTTCTTCATTACGTAACCGTAGGTTTCTTCAGAGCTATAAAAGGGGTTTGATTGGTGTTATGGACTCTACCAACCAAACATTCAAGAACAAAGAGTAAAGAGAGTAAAGAGCAAAAGCAGGGGACGATAAGTCTAATTTTGGTGCGGGGTGGGTGGGGTGTGGGTCCTTGTTTACTAGCTGTGGTCATATTCATTCCCGGGAGTCGAGTGGTTAGTGGAGTCATAGATGGGGTGGCGTCGATAGTAGGGTGCAGAGGGTGTGCAGATGCTACACACACACAAAGGGCATACAATATATATATATAAAACGGAGGAGAAAGTACATGAGGTAATTAGAAATGGAATAAGAGTAATAATAATAATCTATAATTAATAATGTATAATAAGGCATGGGGAAGATTACACTATAATAAGGTATAACATTAAGAATAAGGTAAAATATATAGGAGGATAAGAGTGAAAATAAGAATAAAGATAACAAAATATATATATAAAAAATATATAGAGAATATATAAAAAAATATAAGCAAGTATTAGAAGGGAAAAACACAATGTAAAAAAACCGATTTTGTCAAATAAAAATATTATAAATATGGGGGGAGAAAACGGGATAGAGAAATATAATCAAATGTGATTAGTTGAGAGAATATCAGATGATAATAGTTATGTCGAGTTTATACATCTTAATAATAAATAATCTGTATATCAGAGTTACACATCCTTCAATTCACTTGCAAGTTCAACCCACGTGGTATAGTCCATTGCTCATCTGTGCGGTCGTGTGCGTTTGTGTTTGACACCACAGCAGATGCACAAGTTCGTAAATTTCAATGCAGATAGAAATCTATTTTTGCTCACCCAAACATTGACGGAGGATCCAATATTCCTAGTTCATTGCCAACCGAATATGTGTGTGCTGTTATTTTGGTCGCACAAATCAATCACTTGGTTCAATATTATGGAGTATGGTTTTCTGGTCTTCGTTACACTATCAGTGGTTGTATATCTCGAAATCACAAAGATCACAGTACTCCGGTTTGGTGTGATTATCGGTCATCCAAATATGTTGTCGGTGGTTGGATTCAATTCTATTGCCCAGAACGTAGAACTTTGGTGTTGATTGAACATTAACGAGGCAGAGTGAGATCGCATCTGTGGTACAAAACGGTACGCAAGGAAATTCTTCGTCTTCGTTTCATCCGGGTCTCGCAGTTACGTGCAAGAACCGCTACGTAGTAATTGTGTGGGTAAGCGGTCAAGATAGTAACTGACCGAAATTTTCTTGGGAATTCAGACAGGCATGACAGGTACATTTAGGTCAGAAGTTTCTTCATGTGTACGTCTGTCCGATACACACAGACACATATTTATATATATTTCAACTAAAAAACTTCAATTGATTCGCTTATTGATATTATATCTCTGTTTCCGATGTGCATGTTGTGATGTTCTGGTCGTGTTTACCATCCACTGTGTTTTGCCATTACCTTGGAATGTGATGTTTTGGTCCATCTGGTTCCTTACCACAATTCCTCCGTTATATATATATATATTTATATATATATAAATATATATATATATATATATATAAATATATATATATATATATAAATATATATATATATATATATATATATATATATATATATATATATATATATATATATATACATATATATATATATATATATATATATATAAATATATATATTATGTATATATATATATATATTATATATATATATGTATATATATATATATATATATATATATATATATATATATATATATATATATATATATATATATATATATATATAAATATATATATTATATATATATATATATATATATATATATATATATATATATATATATATATATATATATATATATATATATATATATAGAAGATACAGGGAAGACATGTTAATAGTATGAAATGTCAAGTAGAGCAAATGCTCTTGTACAAACAATAGCGTGAAAGATTATGCTAATTGTATCATAAATAGTACAATGTTAAATAAGTGGCTGAGACATTGGATGGTATGAAATGGTAGCTTTCACGGTGGATGGCAGTTAGAGCAGCTCCTGTTTATCAAATTAGGAGTGGTGTTAATGGAGATGATTAAATTACAAAAATATAAATGTATATATCAAACGTTTATTGACAATATTAAAATAAACAGTAAACAAAATAAAAAGGGAGGAAATTCATCTGACGGTAGAAAAGGTGCAGAAAGCATTTCTACGAAGAATAACCAGCAAAATCCGCTGCATCACTCATTCCATCTGATGGGATTTCTCCCTCAACTGTGACGCCTACGTCATGATTTGGTGGAGGAAAACGACAATCCGGGGTCAGATGACACGGACGTTCTTATGGTGACAGAGCGAAAGTTAAACGGTCTGTTGACGCCTAGTAGTTTTATAAAATGAGGCTTTATCTTACCTACACACACAAAACCGTTGGTGTTATAGGCTTAAGATTAGGTGAAGACTGAAACTAAATACAGTTCTTTCGAACAATCCCGATTCAATTTTCCAGTAGTATCATGAAATAAATGAATCAAATCAAAAATGAAGTTGTGGTTTGAATAACAATGCGAATCTTATAAATTAATCTTTCATTTTCGAAACAAAATACGACGAAGATATGGAAGTAACAGAAAATAAAAAAAAAAAAAAAATAAAGTAAGATTGTGAATTAAGATAGGAAAAATAAGGTATTGCAGCTCATGTTTGTCCGAAAATGAGTTTTTGATGAAACAATAATTATATGATAAACAGAAGGATTATCATAACTAGTGGGTAATGATGAAGAGTGGGAAATAATTATTTATTTTAGAACATATATAACGATGATTCTCATAACAATTGCGAGAATATATGAATACAATTAAATTATGGCAGAAATACATTATAAACTTATTAATATTATGAAATATTGTGTTGAAAATAACGGGAAAATATAGCAAAATCAGATATTTGGATAGCAATTGTATTGAAAAGATAGCGTAATATTAGAATATATTTATGATGCTGAAGTGGAGAAAATTAGGGAAAAGATACGAGAAATATACAAGTAGGGAAACACAAGGAAAAATTAAAAATCGAAACGAAAATGTGAGGGAAGAGAATGAGAATTTATTCCGATATATTAAAACATCTACTGCACTAGAATATGAGTGAGTCTATATATATGTGTAAACACACACCAATATATATATATATATATATATATATATATATATATATATATATATATATGTGTGTGTGTGTGTGTGTGTATACATACATCCATATACATACATATATATGTATATACATACATACATGTATATATATATATACATACATACACATATATATATATATATGCAATTGTGGACAACAAGATAAGCTGGGTCACTCTCATATAAATAGCAAAGTTGACATGGCCCGGAGAATGTGCTCCTGGATTCTCAAATCTTTCCAGTCGAGAGATATCCACACTATTATCCTTCTCTTCTCCACTTTTGCCCGACCACAGCTTGAATACTGTTGCCCACTGTGGTCTCCTCACACAAAACGAAGTATCGTGAAATTTGAAGCACCTCAAAGGACAATTACAAAAAAAAAAAAAAATACATGGCATGTATTGACTATTGGGGTCGACTAGAAACAACTCAAACTTTATTCTCTCCAACGTTGCTGTGAGTGCTACATCATCTGCATGATGCGGAAGATATTCCATCAGCATTGCCAAAATGATTTTGGCATCAGCTTTAAGGTATTCCCAAGGCTTAACCCCGTGCTATCCACACACAACAAAAATTACAATCGCATCCCTTAATAACAATACGGCACAATTATTTCACCGCAATTTGCCCCGCTATCTTTAACATTACACCAAAACACATTAAAACAGAAACGCCCCATAAAGTTCAAGACGTCTTTGCCGGATAAACCTTCTACACCCGGATGTGTCTCCCTAAACAATAACTCTTTACGTGAGTGAGCCATGGTCCAAATCCATGGATATCCATGCATTTGTTTACACGCATACACATACATACACATACACATACACATACACACACACACACACATATATACATATATATATATACAGGAAAATGTTCGAGACCACGACGGCAGAGCTCAAGCCTTTTCGACGGCTATTTCTGGACTCAGAAAAAGTATTGAGTACTCTGGTGTGTGATGGTCTACCCGATTCCTTACCACACTTCCTTCGTTATATATATATACATATATATATACATATATATATATATATATATATATATATATATATATATATATATATATATATATATATATATATATATATATATATATATTACTTCAAAATATTAAGAAATATAGACATTCATGTGATCAAATATATTTTATTATACATATTTCAGAGATACTGAGCTATTTCAACAGTGCGTCCTCATCAGATAAAATAGGTTGATGTCTGACATACCTTGACTATGTTGATGGTTATAATTTAGTCATGGCAGTGATTAGTTATGACAAAACTCGATATTTATATCCCTTAAGTTGAAACATGAAACATTACATATAATACAGAGGGTTGCGTATGAGAATGTGTAAAAAGATATATAAATAATTAATAATATATACTACATAAACTTATATAACTGTTAAAAATTTAAATATTATTAATATATTCATATGGGTAATTGCTGGCCTTGTGCCTAAAGTAGAAACAATTATTGTTGATAGTGGAAGCGATAGATCGAGATAGCAAATCATGAGGAAAAAGAGAAAAAGAGAAAACACAGAAGAGGGAGATTTGATCGTAGGAATAAGAGAAGGGAGAAATGATCAAATGATAGAGAGAGGAAAATAAGTTAAATCGTATAATCAAAGTGAGTAAGATATGTATTGTAAGATATAAATAGCGTATAATTAGATAGGGGGAAAGAATAATGCGTGACTGTTTATTTTCGAATCTTAAGTTAATTGAAAATAGTCAATTAATCAAATTACATAAGATTTTAGACTATAAAATTTTAAAGGATTTATATTATTGTATTATATATGAGTTCAAGCAAATGTAACGTGAAAGAGATACATTTATGTCCATCATAACTCCAAAGGTATTCACAAGTATATTTAAAAGTATATTAAAATCAAGAATATAATTAATATATTAGTAAAAAAAAACTTAAAATTAAAATGTTATTAATAAGTCATAAAGCATTATAAATGTATCTAATAAGATATTATTAAACCAGATTTATCTAGATATACACATTTATATAATTTATATATAGACTAAAAATGTTAAGGTTTAAGACGACATTATTCACTTATATGTAGTATAATTTCTGTTGAGAGTGTTATAAATTTAATTCAACTAGATTTTACTGTATTTAAAATTGTACATGTTGTGAGTAACATTAGCAATAATATTGATACTGTTAATAACAATAACATTAACTTAAGCACTCACAACAGAACACCTATTAGCAATGATAACTTGTACAGTTTAAATTATAATAATAATAGTAAATCGAAATGTAACTGTAGAAATAGATCGAATTGCCCTCTGCAAAATAATTGTCTTGATAAGAACCTAGTTTATAAATGTACTGTTAAAGCAAATAACTGTTTCTACTTTAGGCACAAGGCCAGCAATTATCCAGTACATTACTGGTACTTTATTTTATCGACCCCGTAAGGATGAAAGGCAAAGTCAACCTCGGCGGGATTTTGAACTGAGATCGTAAAGGGACGTAACTATGCTGGAAAGCATGGTATCCGACCCTCTACCGATACTGCCAATCCACCGCCCTGTTAAAGCAAATAACATCACCTACAACTATATAGGAGCAACCTCATCGAGCTTTAAATTAAGATATTCGAATCACAAGCACTCTCTTTCGAATCCGGATAAGAAATTCTCCACTTCTTTATCACAACTCATATGGTCCTTGAAAGACAAAAAATTAGAATACTCAATATTTTGGTCAACACTTTGTAATAGCCAAGTCTACATTAATTCATCCGTATCTCCTAACTGCAATCTTTGTGATATGGAGACCCTATTAATAATTACTAATTATGATAAGTTAATTAACAAAAAAAAATGAATTATTCTCAAATTGCTTGCACAAAGCTACATCTACATTCCAAGCTTCACAAAAAATCAGGAAAAAACATTGAAATGATTTAGACGTTTATTAATAACTCTGAGTGTGAAACAATATTGTCTCACATTAAAAATTCTTGTAATGCTTTTATTATTTATACTATTATTAATATTAGATTACGGGTTTCTACCTTAACATTGAAAGTGTTAACCTGATCTCTTGTTGAGTACGTATGACCTTTACATTGTTTAAATACATTTAATTTTGGTTTTCGTATTTTCTAAGTCTTATATCATATATATTTGATACCTTTAATGTATTCAGGCTTGTAAACCGTTTAATTACTTTGAATGGTTATTTACGATTCATGGGGATATGCTTATACATTTATAGTATAAAAGTATCCTTAGATCCAAGTTGATACATGTTTTTGTATACTTAAATTGAAGTAACATTTTAAGTACAGTAAAATCTAGTTGAATTAAATTTATAATACTCTCAACAGAAATCATACTACATATAAGTGAATAATATCGTCTTAAACCTTAAAATGTATAGTCTATATATAAATTATATAAATGTGTATATCTAGATAAATCTGGTTTAATAATATCATATTAGATACATTTATAATGCTTTATGACTTATTAATAATATTTTAATTTTAAGTTTTTTTTTACTAATATATTGATTATATTGTTAATTTTAATATACTTTTAAATATACTTGTGAATACCTTTGGAGTTATGATGGACATAAATGTATCTCTTTCACGTTACATTTGCTTGAACTCAGATATAATACAATAATATAAATCCTTTAAAATTTTATTGTCTAAAATCTTATGTCATTTGATTAATTGACTATTTTCAATTAACTTAAGATTTGAAAATAAACAGTCACGCATTATTCTTTCTCCCTATCTAATTATACGCTATTTATATCTTACAATACATATCTCCCTCCCTTTGATTATACGATTTAACTTATTTTCCTCTCTCTATCATTTCATCATTTCTCCCTTCTCTTGTTCCTACGATCAACTCTCCCTCTTCTGTGTTTTCTCTTTTTCTCTTTTTCCTCATGATTTGCTATCTCGATCTATCACTTCCACTATCAACAATAATGAGGTATAAATATGTTAATATTATTTAAATTGTTAACAGTTATATAAGTTTATGTAGTATATATTATTAATTATTTATATATCTTTTTACACATTCTCATACGCACCCTCTGTATTATATGTAATTTTTCATGTTTCAACATAAGGGATATAAATATCGAGTTTTGTCATAACTAATCACTGCCATGACTAAATTATAACCATCAACATAGTCAAGGTATATCAGGCATCAACTTATTTTATCTGATGAGGACGCACTGTTGAAATAGCTTAGTATCTCTGAAATATGTATAATAAAATATATTTGATCACATGAATGTCTATATTTCTTAATATTTTGAAGTAATATTAATAACTCCAGACAACCTTCTTGTAGAGTGCTTATAATCTATTGTTAAACTTTATTCATTGATGAATTCAGTGAAGCTTGGTAAACTTTTAATTATATATATATATATATATATATATATATATATATATATATATATATATATATGCGTATGTATTTGAGTGTGTATGTGTGTTTATATATAAATCTATTCCGATTGGGCTATTTACACATGGTTGTGGTACGACAATACAGAAACAAAATAATAGGGGCATATGTTATATGGACTCTAGTACTGTCAATTCGAGGGACAGAGAAATTGGAGCTTCAACGATAGCAGTATTGAATAATCTGTTGAATAATGACCTGTTTATACCTTTGAAATATGCATAACGGGATGATGTAATGAAATTAACTGATGTTGAATATGTGAAGCTGTCTATCTTCTATTTACCGTCTATATGCAGTCTTCAAATTATAAATACATCTCTGCTTCTTAAAAAGATATCTTTTGCCATTTATGACATTTAGTATATTTTGTGAGTCTTTAAAATTCAGATTTTAATTGAAATAGTCTGTCTTTGAATGAATACTATGATATTAAAATAAATAATAGCAGTAACAATAATCTCACTAACAAAATGTTTCTTTTAAAATCAAAGAAAATGTAAGATTGAACATTATCCTAATTAAACAAGAATAAACAAAATATGACATGAAAATGATAAATAAATACACACATTATTTCAAGAAGACAAAGAATGAGAAATAAAACTTGAATAATACAGAAACCAGAAAACTATAAAGAATGAGATCATAATAAGAGAGTGAAAAATATAATTGAAATATAATTGATTGCAATGTAATAAAGCAATATTTACTCTCAGACAGAGGCCAGTGTATATATATCACAATATGATTTCAGCGAGAATTAGTTTAATTTAAATTCAACTATCTAACGAAACACGCTTACATACATATAAATAGATGGCCTCAGTAAGAACTAATGTTGAGGAAGCTCGTCCCTCAATCATTATGTCCCGAGTTCTATTTCATTGTATGTTTTCTTGGGCTAGTGGCATTTAGCATAGCTTTGGGTCGAACCTAGCCACCTGAGTAAAATTGGGGGGGACGTTAACTGCATGGAATCGCATTACATGGATTAAACTTATAATTAAACCCAAACACTACACACAAACACTCGCACTATGCAAGCTATTCCGTTTACAAAAACGTTGGAACACAGATAAGGGTACATTCTATGTACTTTGTGTAACATAATATAAGTATAAAAATAACATTGTAACAGGGATAGCCGAGTAGAAAATATAATTTTAATCATTTTGCGACAAAACATTAGTTGCAGCATTCTTCCAAATTTAGAAATGTTTGAATATCAAAACATACCAGATACAAACCAAATGTCCAACAAATCAGAAACTACCACTCTAAAATGTGAATTTAACATGACAACATTAGATAATTCTACAGCGTAAAAAATAAATCTTTTTAGCATAGGTTTGCTTGATCAGGGCTATTTGGTTTAATTGGGTAAACAAAAACTGCGAAAACCTGTCGGAATGATGGATCAGTAATTAAAATGATCATCCTTCTTGGACTCTATTATGTTCAATGTTAAGGTACACGTGTTTGTGGAACGCTATCCCACATGTACGTAGGTTTATTTATCATCAGGTGAAATCGCAAACAGCATTGTTTTAATAAGCAGATATTAAATAGATGAATCATATCATTTAAATAGTTTCATTTAAAATTGGAGTGTTGTATAACAATTTTGCTTCATTCTTTTCAGATGTGGCAATATTTATCCTCTTTTGCCTATCTATTGATAATGTAAATTGTTATGGAAGGCATGGTAGAGATATTATTCATGAAGCCTCATTTGATATTCACCTCATTGAGACTAGATTCTCAACGCTATGATATTTGATTATTCCCACTCATATTACTTAATTCTACCCAAAATTCCTAGCGATTTGAATTCAATCTATATTAAGATTCATATCAACGTGATCTGAGTAGAATGTTTGAGACTTCATTATATTAATTGTATGGAGTGGTTACAATAATGGCTATAAGTCATCGAATTCGACGTTGAGTGTTTTGGTTGTTCGATTACCAGAACAGCCTGCTCGTGTTATTAACGTGTAAGTGGATGAGCATTCCAAAAACATGTCTAACCGTAACATATGTCTTGGGATAAGTTTGGTTATCTGAATTAGAGTTATAGTCAATCCGACGGGCTTCCAAACAGTTACGGTCGATCAATCTTCACTCACAAGGATTGGCTAAAATTGATGCTACAAAAAAATTACACTTGCAAAAATATTTTGCGCAATTAGGTAGAATCTAGTGCGTCAAGATTTCAAAGAGAAATTCTTAGCCATTTGTCCTTGCTGTGTTCTAAATATAATCAATATAAATAAATCATCGCATTATCATCGTCAATGAGTATGCACACGGAGATGCTATACCCAATGACTATGGTACCAATATCATAGTCAAATGTTGTACACAAAGATGTAATACACAATGACTGACTTAAAAGTGTTATCGTGAAATTCTATGAAGGCAAATGATATTAAATAGTAAGTAGGGACTACAGAGGCATGTAGTTGATGGTCCAGGCTATGGAAGTAGCTGAATGAGTTGTAGCACAAATAGGTATAGATCACTTTTCGTTATTCTTTCTATTTATATTTACATTCCCCTCTACCTTAAACTAAATTCTTCTTCATCTTCTTCTTCTTCTTCTTCTTCTTCTTCTTCTTCTTCTTCTTCTTCTTCTTCTTCTTCTTCTTCTTTTTCTTTTTCTTTTTCTTCTTCTTCTTCTTCTTCTTCTTCTTCTTCTTCTTCTTCTTCTTCTTCTTCTTCTTCTTCTTCTTCTTCTTCTTCTTCTTCTTCGCCGCTCACTTATTCCTGAGAGACTCGTGAGAGCAGATTCCTTCAACACTCCTTCCAGCGGGTCCTGTCATAATAATTTGACTCCAAGCGAGACCTGCCAAGCTTCTGGTTGTTATTCAAACATATTGCTCGGGGTCAACTTCTGGGTCTCCTGCTGGTTGGCTTTGATCGCAAAATCTGTCCAAAGTATCGGAGCTGTAATTGATCAGTTCGGAGAAGTAGGGGCTCTACCTGGAGTAACTCCCTGATTTCCGAGCTACGCACTATATCCAGTAACGTTACTCCAAAAAACCCTTCGAAGGAACCTTGTTTCGGTCGCTCGTATTCCCGATCGCGTTCTTTCGGACATAACCCAAGATTCATGATCATATGTAAAGGTTGGCACAAATACTGAATTGAAGATAGTGAGTTTGGCTTTCACACCTAACTCCCATCTTCTAATTACCTAATGCTGTAACTGGCACATTATTATACCAGCTCAAGGGCGTGTCGGTTGGCAGTATCGGTAGAGGGTCGGCCGTCATGCTTTCCAGCATCGTTACGACCCTTTACGATCTGAGTTCAAATCCCGCCGAGCTTGACTTTGCCTTTCATCCTTGCGGGGTCGATAAAATAAAGTACCAGTAATGCACTGGATATTTGCTGGCCTTGTGCCTAAAGTAGAAACAATTATTATACCAGCTCATGCAATCCTTGCCCTTAATTCAGCGTCCTGCCTTCCCTTGCTCGTGAACTCAGCTGCGAGATACGGGAACCTTTCCACTTGCTTCAGTGGATCACACCTAGTTATCTGCAACTTGAGACTACCTAAAGCCAAAGAAGCCCACAAAACTGGCAGAGCCAGGGTGAAATGCAGGATAAAGTGGGAAGCGTTGGTGGATAAGAAAATCAGAACCAGTTATGCACATACCATAGCATCAAAATTAAGAGAACTTACAAAGAAAACTGAGGACGTTGGATATAGATTAGCAATAATTTGAAAACGCAATATTTTCTATTGTGTAATGTTATATATTTTGACGTCAAAATTATTATTTAAGTTCAAGTAAAAACAAACAGTAATATAATAGATTGTACTACCCATGGTAAATGGCGTTTAATGTGACACTGTTCGGGAATAAGCAATAGTTATATGGTACAAATGTAGCTCGTGAAAACGCGTTGAGTCAATTATTGTTGTTATAATCTTCTGCCTTGTGCCTAAATCACAAACCGTTATATGTATAATCTTTAAGCATTCATTGATGAAAACCTAGAAATCTGTGTTCATACTTCCAATTTTGTATATATATATGTATGTGTGTGTGTATATGTGTATATATGTATATGTGTGTGTGTGTGTATGTATTTGTGTATGCGTATGTATGTGTTTATGTATTTGTATATGTATATTTATGTGTGAGAGTGTGTGTATGTATTTATTTTTACGTATGTATGTGTTCGTGCATTTGTGTGTATTGCTTACCACGTGTGTTTTTTCATTTATTTGTTGCCTGTATCGCTGTCAACATTACAATAGTCATTTGCTTTTTTATATTTTTATTATTATATATATTTTTTCTTATAATTATTTGTGTGTGAGTATGTAGAGGTGTGTGTGTATATTTCTATTTTTGTGCATGCGTATGTATGCATGTATATATATGTGTATGTATGTGTATGTATGTACGTGTGTATATACGTATGATTGTGTGTATGTATATGTATGTGTGTATGGCTATGTATGTGTATGCGTATATATATATATATATATATATATATATATATATATATATGTGTGTGTGTGTGGTTGTATATATGTATGTGTATGTATGGATATATTGATATTTATGTGTGTATGTATGTATGTGTATATGTATGTGTATGTATATATATACACATATATATGTGTGTGTGTATATGTGTGTGTATGTATGTGTGTATGTATATATATATATATATGTGCATGTATATAATTGTGTGTGCGTGTGTGTGTTTGCATGTGTGTTTTTATTTTATTTTTCCTTTCCTTCTTCATTTTCCAGCCTCACTTTCATAAAGATTGCATTTTTGTTTTTAAAATCCAACGTTAATAAATACGTCAGGATTTTTTCATTCTGATGATTGAAAGCAACATTTTTTTTGCTTTTAAGAAACCACTGGTAAATGAAATAATTGCATTATGTTGTTTATTACATGACTATATATATATATATATATATATATATATATACATATATATATATATATATATATATGTATATGTGTGTATGTATGTATGTTTGTATGTATAAAGTTTCGGAGTAACAATAGAATCATGTAACATATACAAAAAGTTGCAAATATTTTTAAACTGGAAGTGTGAAACCTTAGAAAGCATCTAACTCCTTAGGAAATAGAATAAAATTCCAACGGCTTACAAGGATTCTGTTGACATAATGTCGTACATATGTTATCAACATAGTCTACGAAATAATCCAGATGTTCCTCGTAAAATAATAATTGTTTCTACTTTTGGCACAAGGCCAGCAATCCACAGTGTATTACTGGTACTTTATTTTATCGACCCCGTAAGGCAAAGTTAACCTCGGCGGGATTTGAACTCAGAATTGCAAGGCCGTAACTCTACGAGTCAAAGCATGGCGTCCGACCCTCTACCGATACTGCTAATCCACCGCCGTAAAATAATAATAGTTTTTAAAATATTTCATATATTGGAAACATTTACAGAAAAGAAAGCATCCACGGTTGCTGTAAATATTTTCTAAAATTCACACTTGTATATCCATCGTGCTAATTCATATGTCGCTTGATCCACACGCATACACACATGAACACACACACCCACACACAGACAGACACACACACAGACATCACACACACTTACACACAGACACACACAAATATACACAGGCACACACACAGACACACACACACATATGCCCATACTCGACTCTTACGCCTTAAGGTGCACAGAGATTCATGCACCATCAGGTTCGCAGATCTAGCAGTCCTACTCTGTCTGGACACGTTACCTCTAAATAGCGGAAGACCTGAATTAAAGAAGAGGAATTCCCGCTAATATAGGAGTGAACCAGTAAGTTGCATACAGATATGTACATACAGACACGTACATATATACATGCATATATACACGTAAGAAAGAGCATGTAAGAAAGAGTTAACTTACAATATAAAGTCGAACACTCAGCATTCAATATATAAGCAATACACAGAAAAATAGATACGATCTAGCCTCATCATTTTCATTATTTTGGCGAATTATGTGTCCCTCAGGCGCACTCTTCAATTTCTCCCGCTATCTAACGTATGTCACCTACTCTAAGGTGTAGCCTATCGATTTATCGATACATTCTTAATGAGTGCTTCGTTGTAAACTAATTGTTACTTCGTGGGTTTGGCCACCTGCCATAACTTCGATTTTACTAACCTTCCATTTGTGTATGTATATATATATATATATATATATATATATATATATATATATATATATATATATATTATAAGAACAGATTAAAGTTTAAGCAAAGAATCGCTGCTTTCACCTTTAAAGGGATCTTCTGAAACTAAAAAAAAATCAATCTGTGGATGCAGCAGTAAATATGTTCAAAAAACGTTACAACCGAAGGAAAACAGGGAGATGATCCTATGGTTCGTAAATACGTTCCCTAGCAAAGAACGGAAATAAGCGAGGATAATTACGTCGTTGTGTTGAGTGACCAGAACAATTCCTTGCAAAGACAAAAACACATTTGTGGTATAAAAGGAGTCGTTAGACTAATATTCTATTTAGAATAATTGAATCATTTCCAGCACCGGAGTTTAAGACTATTGTAAATGAAATTGTTTAACGAAATTGAGAGAGGTTATTAATAATAATAAACGTAAATACTAGTGAGAACATTAAAGTATAGTTAAGATTTAGGCCTGTGAATAAGTATGCGCTAATGCATACATACACATTAATACACATACGTACACACGTACGCTTACATGCATACAGACATAAATACATACACATATATATATATATATATATATATATATATATATATATATATCCATACATACATATATATATATATATACACAGTCACACACATATAAACACATATATATATATATAAATTGATATATACACTTACATACATATATATATACACCTATAACACATACATGCATATATACATACGTAAGAAATACGTACATGCACAAACATACAGATAAGGTATACTTACCTATACGAAATACAATGGTATATACATAAAGTATACTTAACTCACACGTCATGGCGTATATCATCTGCGTATTATCCGTACTCTCCGTTAAGGTATAATGTGGGGCTGTAATACAGGAAGGATTTATGCAATTTGCTTTTACATGCCGAAATTGCCTCAGATTTTTTGTTTAAGATTTGGTCATTGCCGTTGAGTATTTCCAGGGCTTCGGCGGTGCAAAGATCACATGGTCTTTTGTTTCCATTATACAATCTAGTTTTATCTAGGATCTCCCAGTGTAACATATATCGGGTGTGGTTGTCTTTTAGACTCCAGATATAGGCCGAAAGTGACGTCATGTTCCTTCTTAAAGAATTAGGAAAAGAAAGGATGTGCATGTATAGATGCTGCTTGAACCTATTGGCGGTTAACCCTATGTAGGCCCTACTAGACGTGGGTGTATCGACCTTACATTTGTAGACAATATTACTAGATAGGCATTTCCTGTATAGAGGGCAGTCTTCCAGATTCCTACAATTACAGTTAGTACTAGCTACTGGTTATTTTAATAGCGTTTCTATTAAATATTTTATTATATTTATGTGCTGAGGGGAAATGCTTCTTGATTGAAGAGAAAACGATTTTTTGCTGTTGGTGTGGCCCCTTCCATATTATATGGTGGGTTATACCTTATAATACGCCGGGATCTATTTTTCCTAGGTTTGTGCTCGTACTTAGTAGATTGCACCTTATCAACAAATCCACTCTGAGCTAGAGCTCCAATGTAATATGTGGAAGACAGGTGAAAATATGCTCGTTTCCTGATAGAGAAGAAAGCCTCAATGAAACGTTTCTTACCAGGTTCTTGATTAAGCTGATTGGATGATTAAAATATTTACTAATGTAATTGAGCATTTCATTCGGCTTTTTATATGGGGAGGGCAAGCCATTCGACAAGTTGAGTGTAGTATCAAGGAAGTTTACAACTGAAAGGTTGGCCACGACTTGAATGGAGAGGTTGAAGTCCTTGAAGAAAGTGATGAGTTCCTTCCTAAATCTGTCGAGAGTGCGG
>OZ024740.1:198675581-198740581 GCA_964016885.1 Eledone cirrhosa
CCACTTTTACGATTAGACCTATCTTCCCACACTCACACACACACACCCACATACTTACACCTTCATGCATTCTCCCACACACATATACAGGCACGTATATAAAATAAAAAATAAATAAAAAAAAAAAAACCCTAAACAAACCCCTCTTAAAGGGAGACTACTCTTTACCCACCTAATTTTAATTCTTTGATATTAGAGTTAGAACAGCTACTCTATACTATTTCCGGTCAGCATGGCTTGGCTAGAGATTTAAGACGCTGGTTTGAGACCTTTATTTCCCTCCGAAGAAGAGATATTATCTCGAAAATTAAGGACATTTAAATAAATTCAAGGTGAAAGACGAATTCTCAACAATATATCTTTTACTATTGCATTCTTTTTTCTATGTCCATACCTGCATTGTTTTGCCCTTATTACACATATTCAAACGTTTATATATATATATATATATATATATATATAATATATAGGATCAAAATATGGTTAAAAGAGTTCCATGTATTTTATTATGCGCATTTCAAAAACAAATATCATCATGCAATAACATTTGTGTTTTCATCAGATAAAATAGGAAGACATGATATGAAGGTTAAAAACACTTGTGGATAGTGCAGTTTTAAATCAACATATCAACATATCAACATACCTATTTTATCTGATGAAAACACAAATGTTATTGCATGATGATATTTGTTTTTGAAATGCGCATAATAAAATACATGGAACTCTTTTAACCATCTTTTGATCTTATATATTATGTATACTCCAGTCCTACAAACTGTAGAGTGCTTCTTATCCGATATCTGCATTGCTTTATTGTACTACAATAAAACTCACCTCCTACATATATATATATATATATATATATATATATATATATATATATATATATATATATATATATATATATATATATATTTATGTGTGTGTATATATATATATATATATATATATATAGATATTTATATAGATATTTATGTGTGTATAAATATATATATATATATATATATATATAAATATATATATATATAAATTCCCAAACAGTGGGCGCGAAATTTAACGTACTTGTTCACGTGACAGTCATAATTTCATTTATAACCAATCAAATTACATTTCAACACATCAGTCATACATATAACAACTCTCTCCATCCCATTTTCTTGACCATTATCTTTTGTTTGGCACAGAATTCGCTGAATGGCTATAAAAAAATTCCAAAATACGGTCGCGAAATTTAATGTAATTCTTCACGTGATAGTGTTAATTTCATTTATAAAATTACATTTATAAAAAAATCAAATTACATTTATAAAAAAAAAAAAGCCTTCGTGAACCACGTTCTTTTTAAGTAAAAAGAAATTCAAATACCAACCTGACTGCAACAATCAACCAAACTTCACTCATATATGGAGCCCCACCCCTTGTTTGAAGGAAAATATAAGAACTTTGTAACGTGAACTGGTGCGAAATATATTATACTTATTGACCAACCAACCAACCAAATTACTTCTCTAAAAATCTAGCATTTCGAGCCACTTTTTTCCATATAAACAGAAGTAACATTCAAAGACCAACCAGATGTGAGAAAAACCACAGAACCTCCATCTTAACTCTACTTTTGAAAAGCAGAAGAACTGCGAAACAGGTAAAGGAACCAAATAAATATATATAATTATTAAAAAAGACTCCAGTTGCATTTTCGATTTCATCTTTTTCCCTTATACTTTCACTCGTGTAGGACACCTCGGTTATTTTCCATTTTGTAAAAAAGACCTCACTTTCTAATATATATATATATATATATATATATATATATATATATATATATATATATATATATATATATATATATATATATGTGTATATATATGTATATGTTAAAATAATATATATACATGTTAAAATATGACAGAGAAAACAATGGTACTGAAATGAGAGATGGTGTGGTAAGGTATCGGTGATTATCACTATATTGAGTTTGAGTTAGGGTTTGTTCTTGGCACATGGCCGAATGTTTAGGCGGAGAAAGCGTTGGTGATGTTGATGATTATGGATGTATGGCGATGTGTTTGGTGGTGGTGGTGGGGGTGATGAATGCGACATGTCATTTACAGGATCGAATATTACAATGGGTTACATGTTAAAATATGAGAGAGAAAACAATGGTACTGAAATGAGGGACGGTGTGGTAAGGCATTGCTGATTATCCCTATGTTGAGTTCAAGTCAGGGTTACTTCTTGGCACATATCCGAATGTCTGGGCGGAGAAGGTGTTCTTCCTGGTTTGTCTGCTGTTTATTATTATGTCTGATCTCGAGTTTATGGCTGATTTCAATTTGGTGATCACGGCCGACTCGACCAGGCATAACCTGCAGTTGTTTCCGTCATTGGCGAATTGGGCCACGCATCTCTTTACTGACTATTTGATCTGGTATCCCAGGTTCTTGTCCTTGAGTTCTCAAATCATGTCCGCCAATTTGGTTTGGGAGCGTTTAGGCTTATGGTTGAAAGAGCTTTTGTGGTTGTATACGTTCTTTAAATGTAGTCAAGGTCGCGGCTATGTAGGAGTATTCCTTTCGGCCGGCTGTGACATCGCACTGCTAAATAATGTTTTTAACGAGGCACTCCCCGCTGAATGGGCATTGCTCCCGCTTTTTGCAGTTGCAGCTGGGGGTTTTGGGGTTGTTGTTAAGTTGCCGGTTGTTCGGATTCTGTATGGAACTAGCACGTAGTTGGTCGTTGTGGTGTGTTGTCTGTGCGGTGTTGTTTTGGGTTGTGCTAGTGGCTGGTTGCAGTGCTTGCATCTGTTTGCATATTTTTGACCTATTTGTGTATGCTATCGTGTCGCCTAGATTTGGTGTTGTTGAGAAAGAGAATTTGACAATGTGCCTATTAAAGAGCTTGAGGTATTGATATGTGGGTGTGACGGATTGGTCAAGAGCCTTGATGAATGTTCCAGTACATTGGTGGCAATGTGTATAGAGTACGGGGCGTTGTACCATGTCACGGGTCTGCTCCTGTCCTTGCGGTGTTTAGTGCGGTTGTTGTGGCTTGTTGCGTGTGTGGTTTTGTTCTGGTCAGGCTTATTCGTCTTGGGAGTTCTTGCTATTCTATTACCGTTTAATCTAGGGTCTCTATTACTACGTAGTCGTGTGCTATATTCCGTGTCTTTACGGTGGTTGGAGGGTATAGCTTTGTATCCTTGGCAGTTATATATATATCGCTGCCTGTCCTGCCGGCTAAGGGTGGTTTTTGCGTATAGTTATTCCAGGTAGGGTGTTATCGTCTATTGCGTTTCTAGGGGTATGTGTGGGTTTAGCGGCGTTGCGCTTCTGGTCTAATCGTTGTAAGTTATCTACTCATTGCACTCGGCCTTTTCAAGTGCCGCGTTATAGTAATCCGAGTGCTGGTTGAAGACAGTTCTGTTCGCCGACAGGGTGGACACTCTGTGGCAAACACTCTTAACTATCGAGTTAATTAAGCTCTTAGGGTGGTTGGGGTGTCTATTGACATATTTTAGGTTTTCGTTGAGTTTATGGTACGGGCGGTAGACTCTTGTGTCTAATTCTAAAGTCATGTCTAAGAATTTCACTGTCCTACTGTTGCGTTCTATTTCTACGGCTAAGCCTTGGGTCTTAAAGAAATATCTAAGTCGTGTGTGTAATATATCTAGTTGGTTATTATTGAGTCCGCTGGCCATTATCAAGGCGTCGGCCCGGTAGAAACCTCTGCCCATGCTAGGGATCTCGTCGGTTATTATATTCAGGAGGTATAGGCCGACGATGTCCGTAACCTGTGCGGAGTCACTCGACCCCATAGTAATGTCGAAGCTATCTGGTCTATTTTGTCGTTCCCATAAGTATATATATGTATGTATATATATGTATATATGTATATATATGTATATATATGTATATATGTATATATATATATTTTTTTTTTGTTTAGTATATTTTTGGCAACAAACCCTCCCCACACCACCACCACGAGAAATGGTGGCAGGATAGATGCCAACACACAGACACACAAATTCTTCTAAAAATAGGAGCAGCCGGACTAAAGCTGACCTGACTAATGATCCCCTAACACCACTACCACTACCAACACAAAGGAGGAGGTCAGGTGTACTTAACAAAACGAACCACAACAGATTGCCTTGCCTCAGAAAAATTTCTATAGACTTTTCACTGAGGAATGTTCTCACCACTGACCAATGGGAGGAGAGAGTGTTAATTTGTTTAGTCAAAATACGGCGATAGCTTAAATTTATAATAATTTCAAACCCGTTCGCTGTTTCGAAAATATTCTTACTTGACATTACAGTCGCTAAGTTTATAGCTTCTAATTTGGATGTGTTGGTGTAAATGGTAGCACAGTGGTCTGGATAACCAAAGATGTGGGTTTGACTCCCATGTACGTCAATACTCATCTTTTTCCATTTCTCCGAGGGTTCTTAACTCCACTATCAGGCTAAATAATTTCTTTAATTTCTTTAGTCAAAATACGGCGATAGCTTACATATATATATATATATATATATATATATATGAAAGACGTAAAATAAGAAAATTTTAAAAATTAAAAATTAACTTATAACTTATGTATTTGCTAGCATTAGTGTACATCTGTACGCATATGTTGGTAAATATACTAATTCTCTCTCTCTCTCTCTCTCTCTCTCTCTCTCTCTCTCTCTCTCTCTCTCTCTATATATATATATATATATATATATATATATATATATATATATATATATATATTATAAAGGAAACGAAAAATCAGTGATGCATCTGGACGTTCGTGTTACAAATGTTTCGACGGCATGTAGCTCGAGTTATGGTCCTTGGATCTGGCTGATTCTACTTCTGCGGGTTCTTTCAGACACGGGTGTTACGTCCGGAGCAAATTTTATCACAAGGACCATGTCTCGAGCTACATGCCGGCGAAACATCTGTAACACGAAATAAACTAGGTCCAGATGCATCACTGATTTTTCGTTTCCTTTATAATATCTACACTCTACTCTGATGAATATCGAGTGCTAACTTAATCATACCGCCTATGGACGCACCATAGCTATCACTATACACAACTATATATATGTATATATATATATATATAAGTATATACAGATTTTCAGCCTGTACAAACCATAATTGAGCAGATCTATGGTATAATATAATTGAAATAAATTTTGTTTTAATCCATTTTTATAATGTCCCTTCCCCCTTTTAATTAATTAATTTAATTAATTTATTTTAAGGTTGAATTATTAATTTTCTTGAGTATCTTGTGAGCTTTTTCTAGCTTCATAGTCTTACTCGTCGATAGAAGTATATACTGAATAATTATAGATAAACCACTTGGATTTCGTAACTTTACGTCTTCCTTTTAGCTGAAGTAGATCTTCAGTCTAGGCGTTATATTCCAGTAGAAGAAAATTCATCAGAATTTTTCATGAAAAAGCTATTAATTAGTATATCTGAAGACTAGGTCGCTGAAGAGCCATGAAAGTCTTTATTGGATAATTAACGATGCCAATTCGCTAATACTCTTAATCATGGTGAAACGGTGGTCTGGACAATATGCAGGTAAAATAATATTTTTTCGTAAAATATATTTTTCGCTTGCTATGTTCTTAATACTAATATACTTTAGATATACTAAATAAAAGTTTGAATAAATAATGCACTGCAGAATACAGAGTTTAGTCTGTATAAAGCATATTTGAGCTGATCAAAATTCATTTTATTTTAATCCACCTTTACACACACACACACACACACACACACACACACACACACACACACACACACACACATATATATATATATAAATATATATGAAATATAGGAGTCCATTCATAGTAATTGCTGTAATACTAATAGCATTAAGGTATCATGTGAAATATACTTAGGTAGAGGAAAAAAGTGGTCAGTAACCTCTACAAAAAGACGACCTCAATGTTTCTTGAATTCCAGCTCGGCGCATCACCACTAATCCAAATGGGGACTGAGTAAGAAAACCAAATGGTACCTTAAGTGCATTCTCTCTTCAAAAGTGGATTAGCTTAAATTTATTGCCTTGTAGTATCAAATTGTTTTTTACCTGTTGAATGCATCTCTAGTTTCTCACGCCATTGATGACTTTCTGGAGCTGGGTTATCTGCAATGATTCAAATTTTGCTTTGTTTGATGGCATTTATTATGTCATAGACGAAAATAAATGGAGAGAAATGGGTGCTATGAGGTGCCCTGTGAGACATCACTGATGATAGTTTCTGATTGCGGTCGGCATGTTGGGTTATGTTCACCTCGAAACACTCATTCTTCTGTAGTATATTCTCTCTGACGCTAATGTTGGATCCTCTTTCAAATGGATGGTGAGTTTAGACTCGTTAAATTCGTGGCTGAAGTCAATGAATATAATATATGTTGGAGCCTATTCCCAAACAATTACAATATCAATAAATTGATACAGAGTGTGCGCTACTGAGACACTGCTATAAAGAGATCCATGCCATTTGTGTCGTGATTGTTACTCTCGGGAAAATAAGTCATTGTTGATTTTACCTTTTTCTCAAATAAAGATTATATATTCATATATATATATATATATATATATATATATATATATATATATATATATATATATATATATGTAGGAGGTGAGTTTTATTGTAGTACAATAAAGCAATGCAGATATCGGATAAGTAGCACTCTACAGTTTGTAGGACTGGAGTATAAATAATATATAAGATCAAAAGATGATTTAAAGAGTTCCATGTATTTTATTATGCGCATTTCAAAAACAAATATCATCATCCAATAACATTTGCGTTTTCGTCAGATAAAATAGAGAGACATGATATGAAGGTTAAAACACACTTGTGAATAGTGCAGTTTTAAATCAACATATGTTGTTTTAAAACTGCACTATTCACAATTGTGTTTTAACCTTCATATCATGTCTCCCTATTTTATCTGACGAAAACGCAAATGTTATTGGATGATGATATTTGTTTTTGAAATGCGCATAATAAAATACATGGAACTCTTTTAACCATCATTTGATCTTATATATATTATATATATATATATATATGTATATATACATATATGTATATATATATATATATATATATATATATATATATAAAGAATGAATAATAACAGGTAGACATCATAAAAAGGTAGTTTATTCCGTGTGCTTACAAGTGTTTCCACGGTGGTACTGCAGCCTCACTTAAAAACATACCTATACCTAACAAAAGGGAATATATTCTCAGTATGATTCAACGCAGTAACGACTTCATTCGGCGTGTACGATGGAAAGCTTTCCACTTCGATAAAGGACGCGCCAATCACTCGTCTGAATCATATGGTTTTAAATCATGTAAAAACCCACCTACAAACCCTCACCTCGAAGCTTTCGAACAGGACTTATTGAAAACTACCATGAACATTAAGTTCAACAGACATAGAAATAATGAGCTGCAGAACAACATGAAAGCACTACTCCGAAGATTGCAAAATACCAATGGAATTGTTGTGAAAGCTGACAAGACTTCTAACGTGTATACCATGGATATCGATACGTATAATAACTTCATACGCAACGAACTACACAAAAAATATAGTAAAACAAATGAAACTACGCTAGCAAATATTAACAACGAGGCATACAAAGTGGTAAAGAATCTCAAGATAGACGATAGAACCGAGCCGATTATACCCGCTACCCCCACCTTCAACCTGAAGGACCATAAGGTAAATTTTGACTCTAACCCTAAGATTAGACTTATATGCCCTTCTAAATCAGACATAGGGAAAATTAGTAAACATATACTTGACAGAGTAATAACTCAAGTGAAAAAGAAAATTGAAATTAAATTATGGGGCAACACTAGCGAAGCAATTCGCTGGTTTAATAATGTTAAGAATAAGAATAAATCTAAGTTTATACAATTTGACATAGACGAATACTACTCTTCCATCTCACCAAGCACTTTACTTAAGGCCCTATCGTTTGCTAAGGCCAATTCCGACCTAACGGAGGACGAAATTAATATTATTCTCGAGGCTAGAAAAACCATTATTAAGTTCGATAACTGCTACTGGGAACGTAAGGACAGACCCACAAATTTCGATATTACCATGGGTTCCAACGACTCGGCGGAGGTCACGGATCTCGTGGGAATTTACATAGCCCACATATTACATAGTAGATTTAGTAATCTACAGGGGGGGATATATAGAGATGACGGGCTCTTATTAGTTAATAACTTGAATAACCAAAATCTTGAAAGGCTACGGAAAAATATTAGAAAATCTTTTAGTGAACTGGGCCTAAAAATAACATACGAATACAATCTTAAGGTAGTAAACTTTCTGGACGTAACTCTTAATTTAAATACCGGACAGATACGACCCTTCCACAAGGTAAATGAGAACCTTACGTATATTGACTTTAACTCTAACCACCCACTCTCCATGATCAAATCAGTTCCCCGGAGTATTTCTCTTAGAATCTCTCGCCTATCGTCTAACTCTGATATTTTTAGCGAACATGCTGAATACTACAATAATGCATTAAGGAATGCTGACCACCGGGATACAATAGAATACATCGATAGTAATTTCCACAACACACATAGCTCTACACGTAATCAAGGTATACGTAACCGGGGGACTAAAACACAAGCACACACACACTATACTACCAGACATACTAATAATAGAAGTTCACCACCAAATAAATCACGTTGTAGAAAGTATATCTGGTATAATCCTATTTTTAATGCCTCGATTAGTACAAAACTATCTCGTTCATTCTTTAAATTAATCAATAAACACTTCCCTAGTTCCCATAAGTACAGCAAAATTCTGAACTCCAAAACTATTAGACTATCATACTCCACGGCACCAAACCTTGAAGCATACATAAAAAAACTTAACTTAAGGCAATTAAACAACTCTACAAAACAAAGCATTTTAGTAACAGATGGGCAGAACGCAATATCTGCCTCCCAACCACTAAATGGGAGACGGGTATTGCACAACCCACCTGTACCGCTATCACAACCTATCCATGGTATACCCGCTACCCACAACAAAGCATGTAACTGCCATCTACCTGAAAGATGCCCATTGCAGAATGAATGCCTAAAGTCCAACATTGTTTACCAATGTACGGTTGAATCGGACGACCAGAAATGGTATTATATCGGATCTACCACCACATCGTTTAAATCTCGCTGGTACCGTCATCGATTCTCAATCAAACATCAGAATCACCGTTTTGTGACCACGCTCGCCAACAAGACCTGGCAACTCCGTGAACACAACCAACAGTTCACCTTAAAATGGGATATACTTTCCAGCGCAAATGCATATCGGAGTGGTTTGAAGTACTGCAGGTTATGTAACCTTGAGCTATTTTACATACTAAAATCCAAAAACAAACTACTTAACGATAGAATTGAACGATCATTATACTGCAACCACAAACTAAAAGCTAAATTCTCTCACTATAAAATAACTTAACATTCGAACCCGTAACTACAACACCACTTTCTAGCTAACAACCTTCTCTTCTCCCCCACACTACAAGACAATACACTGCTTATCACTATACATGGTAACTCAGTACAATTCCTAGATTACTACTACAAAACCAAAAGTTCACTCACCACATATACTTTATCTGTCCCCTCTCTACCTATATATCTCTCTCTACATCCATTACACTCTCTCTCTCTCACCTTTGACCTACCTCCCTCTCAACATCTATGAACTTGACGTCTGGGGCAATAAATAATTCCGACCTCAACTATCTACGCATCTCTCCAAAAGTAACTAATAAAACCCCTACCATAACATTTTGATTAAGATATCTACAAGCCACTCTCTCCTACTTCTCCAACCCCTGCATATCTTTCCTTCTCTCTCCATCTTCCCTACTTTTCTCTCTTCCTGTTCCACTCTATCTTCCCCAACAACCCCACTTAAGGGTTTTTACATTCTATATTTACCATTCTGCTCTGAAGAAACAGTGGTCACAGCATTGGATATTCGAGTTCTGCAAATACTTGTGAATTTGCACGTAGCGGAACTAGGCTGCAGTACCACCGTGGAAACACTTGTAAGCACACGGAATAAATTACCTTTTTATGATGTCTACCTGTTATTATTCATTCTTTATATACACTCCGGAATACTGAAGGATCAGGAACTAAGTTTCTCGAACAATTCTTCCATAACTCGTAGAGTAACCTCTTACCGTACATCAACCATATCCAGTGTAGTAATTAACCATCACTGCATCTTGGATAATCCTATACCTAATATATATATACATATATATATATATATATATATATATATATATATATATATATATATATATATATATATATATATATATATATATATATATATATGTGTGTGTGTGTGTGTGTGTGTGTGTGAAAGAGTCGGGATTCCGACAGTTTCAACAGCTTCATCCAGACTGTCTGGAACTAGCTCTTGCAAGAGCAAGAGCTCAGCCGGTCGGCTCATATTACCATACTCTCCTAACCCAAGTATCCAGTACTCTGGTGAGTAATGGTCTAAACAGGTTTTTATTGTATCCATTTTGATTTATATACATATATATATACACACACACACACACACACACACACACATATATATATATATATATATATATATATATATATATATATATATATATATGTGTGTGTGTGTGTGTGTGCACATGCGTAGTGATTTGTCAAAATAAATGAAATATACCTTCTGCATTCACTGCTTGTTAATTCTCTTTCACTGCATAAGATTCTCTCATAATTACCATATGCTATCTTAAATCCACGAAATGTAATAGCCTTCCACTTTGAACTCAAAACAATATCACACATCTGCTACATTGTGTGTAAAGCCATTCCTATTTGACTCCGCATTTCCTATGTTATTAATGGTTAAAGTATACTCTATATTTCGATAATTCTACAAATATTGATATCAGGTGTTATTGTGCAAAAAGGGCATTACCCCTGTCAATTAGGAATATATATTTGTTTGATAACAAGAGCAACGTTTACTGGTCGCAAATAAGAAATGTTGGTTCAACAGATCATTCCCCCAATTCCTATATAATGTTTAATTTATATTCTTTGTATATAGGACGGTTGACAAGTGTGGTTGACGTCATTAAGGGATAGCTTTGTAACTTGTATGATCTCGTGATTGTTGCTTTCGGGAACTCCACAAAAGTGTGTTCATCATTACCGAGAACAATTGTTTCACCTTATTCGGATCGTCAACTCGAGTTAAATAAGGTTGCACGGAAAAGAAAAGAAAACAACTGTATAAATACGCATGTGCAGAATCAGTCACTTTCCAAAGGGGAGGTAAACCAATGATAGATTTATGTGGGGAGGTAACTGTGGGTGCTTGGAATAATTATTCATGTTATTCAGTCCAGAAGATTATAGATTGTTCCTGTTAGTCAATCTGGAGTTTGAAATTACGTAATAGGTGTTTACAGATATGTGGACCACGTGAAAAAAGTTCATTCCTTGAATATAGACAATCGCAATTACGTAAATCCTAAGGATATTGATTATTTCTTCAATGCGCAGCCCACATGCGTATTTGTAGAGTTGTTCTTTTCTTTTTCTGTACAAACTCATTTACGAGCTGATTGTACGAATAAGGTTAAACTGTTGTTCTCGGTAATGGTGAACTAATAGTTGTGGAACTTCTTCTACCAAATATGGTAATATGAAAGAGTCGGGACCCCGACAGCTGAGCACTTGCAGTTTCAACAGCTTGTTCCAGACTGTCTGGAACTAGCAGTTGAAACAGCAAGAGCCCAGCAGGTGTGCCCCCGACTCTTTCATATTACCATACTCTATTACTCCAAGTATCGAGTACTCTGGTGAGTAATGATTTAAACAAGTTTTTATTGTATCCATTTTGATTTATACACACACACACAGACACACACAAACACACACATATATATATGTACATACATATATATACATATATACATATATATATATATGTATATATATATACACACATATATATATATATACATACATATATATACATACATATATATACATATATATATACTTTTATATATATACATATATATACATACATGTATATATATATATATATATATATATATATATATATATATACATAATATTTATATATATATATATATATATACATAATATTTATATATATATATATTTATATATATATATATATTTATATATATATATATATACATACATATTTATATATATACATACATATATATTTATATATATACATACATATATATTTATATATATACATATACATATATATATATATATATATATATATATATATATATATATATATATATATATATATATATATATATATATATTTTTATATATATTTATATATATATATATATATATATATATACATATATACATACGTCATTGTCTGATTCACGAAACGACCTGAATATCACTGGCTGAAAAAGGCACACTTATTAAATCATGAGATTTCAGAATATTATTCTGTTTCACTTTGAATGTCGTCACAACCACTTTCGCATAAGCGTCCAAGACGTGAGAAATAATGTAATAGTTGCTGTTAGTAGCGTTCCATATGAGGCACCTGTCTCTAGTTCAAGTATAAATGGGTCCCTTCTCAACAAACATTACACCGATCATCGTGCACATTCTATAATCTGCGGTTAAGATGATGTATATCCGATGGATAGATTTCAATTTGGCAATAGAACTACAATTCTCTGAATACATGTTAGCATGTAAACATTGAAAACGTAAACAGCTTCATAACTATTGCTGATTTTTCAATTTCTCTTAATGCTTTTACATTTTAAGAGTAGGAGATGAACCTTTAACGAAAATGGCTGACACATGTGTATCTCCTCCAAATTCTTTCTTTTTCTGTTTCGGCCTCTTCAACACTATATCTTTCTATTTCTTCTGTTATTTCACATGAAGGACTAATGTCCGAAACGTTTCGACGCTTTTTCTACTATACCAAACTTTACACCAATATATTACGTTATTATACAATATGGTTTCCTCTTTTATTTCCTTTTCCTTAGAATTCACACACCAGCTATATATATATATATATATATATATATATATATATATATATATATATATATATATATATATATATATATATATATATATATATATGTGCGTATATATATATATATATACACATATATATATATATATGCGTGTGTGTGGGGGGGGGGGTGTATATGTGCATGTATATATATATATATACATATATATATATATATATATATTCCTTTTCAGTGCGTCAACCTACCTATCCTCTGGAATAACTCGTCACAATTCTGTCCACCGTGGTAGAGGCAAGACCTATCTTATGTTTTACAAAGAGAGTAAAGGAAAACTAATATTAACGCAATCCAGAATTACTATAATTAGAGACTTAATCGAGCAGAACAAAATACTTATTTGTGTATATTTTACATGCAGCTTACATAGCAAAATATTCTCTTCATCAGCTGTTGGTTGGAAATCTCTAAGATACCAGCACCTCCTCACAGTGTCGGTCCTTCTGCCATAGGTATGTGCTCTGATTCAACAAGTGAATGTCCGGATTTTAGGCTATTTTTCATGACGATTTTTACTCCTTACTCGTGCTTCTATAACTGTATCTTGACACTATAATTAACAATCCAATCATTGAGGCATTTACAACCCTTTATGTTTTGAGTTCAAATCCCGCCGATGTTAACTTTGATTTCAACCTTGCAGGGTCGATAGATAAAACACCAGTAATACACTGGAGTCGAATTAATTGATTTTCCATCTCCTCCAAATTGCTGGCCTTCTGCCTATTCTAGAAATGATTATTATGCTTACGACTGCTAAGTGTGAATTCTCTGCTCACCGTGTTGGTGTAATTAAAGAAGAAAATGGTCGAAATACTTTTTTAGAGTAGTGTCTTGAACTTGATATACAATGAAATAAATACAGGCACCCTATATTACTGAGTACATCCCTATTATAATTCATAACACATGATACAATGAAACATAGAATTAATTGATTTACGAAGCCTGGAGGATTTTTGAAAATGTTATAGTCTTTTGTAAAACAAACACGGCGCATATTTATTTATAAAATAGGTGAATATTTGAAACTTGGAAAATATGAACAAAGATGGAATTGATGTACTAACAAAGATGGAATTGATGTACTAACAACAATTGATGTAGTAACAACTTTTTAAATGGAAGTTGTAAATTCTAAGGTATGTCAAATTTATTTATAAAACTATAAAACTGTCAATATGTTGTATTTTGTCTGAAGAGGGCATACCATATTTTTAATATAATATCCCTGAAATATATATAATGAAATAAATATGGTTTTATAAATGTAGTTTCCATTTGTTTAATATCGTAAAATACTCCAAAATCTGTTGAGTGCTTTTATATCAGTTATAAAATATTTACTCGTTGTAACCCAACAATTTTAAATAAAACTTTTGCATATATATATATATATATATATATAATATATATATATCGGACCGGGTGACGTGTTGTTTCCTTGAGCAAGAAACTCTATTACACGTTGCTCCAGTTTACTCAGCTGTAGAAATGATTTGCGACGTCACTGGTGCCAAGGTGTATCGGCCATTGCCTTTTCCTTGGACCTCATCGGTGGCGTAGAGAGGGGAGACTGGTATGCATGGGCGACTATTGGTTTCCCACAAACAACCTTGCCTGGACTTGTGCCTCGGAGGAAAGCTTTCTCGGTACAAATCCCATGGTTAGTCGTGACCGAAGGGGTCTTTACCCTTTATATAATATATATATATATATATAAAGGGTAAAGACCCCCTTCGGTCATATGTATATATATATATATATATATATATATATATATATATATATAACTCAGATGGTGGATGGGTGCTACAGGAGAATGCTGAGGATGACTCTGAACATTAATCAGTATACACTGAGGATGAAAAACTCAAAGCTGTATGGGTGCCTGCCAAAAGTCAGCTCAAAAGTGATACAGAGGAGACTGAGGTTAGCTGGACATGCTCACCGACATCCAGAGTTGACATTGCACTCAGTGCTCCTCTGGGAGCCCCTACATGGACACACTGGAAGAGGAAGACCAAGGTTAACGTATGTTGATGCCCTAAGGACAGGCACTGGTCTGTTGGAGACGCAGGACAGGGCAGCGATAATGAGGGACAGAGACCGCTGTAGAGAACTCGTCCATGGATCTTGGGAATGTCACCCACCATAGAATAGAATATATATATATATATATATATATATATACATACGACTGCACATGTACACACATATAAACACGTACACATACAGATACATATATATATATATGTGTGTACACATACATATATACACATATACATCCACGTCAACATGCTCGTAAACATGCATCCATACCCATTTGCTCATTCAATAAAGTATTATGTAAAACAAATTAGAAACGTATATCAAATAAATAGTTTGTTATTAGTTTATTATATATGTGTAATGTAGTGTTGATATGAATAGGTGTATGTGTGAGAAAGATAGTGTCTATATGTATGTATATGATAGTGCGTGCGTATGTTTGTCTGTGTCTATATATGTTTCTATAAGTGTATATGTGTGTACGTGAAACTATGAAGCGAGGGTATATATCGAGCCGGAACAAAGTGACCTGAGCGGGATTTGATCTCAGATATCCCTGTGTCGGAAGAAACACTCAACGAGCTAATGACTAACAATTCCAACCTCCTGAAGTCAAATTATAAGATGTTTGGGGGACATGTTTGAATCGATGTATTTCTAATCAAATAAAAACATGCATTCTGCTTTCCTTGGGGAAGCATGACTACGTTTTAATTCTAGTTATTCTAAATTTAGTGACATACAATTATCTGTGTTACTTTGAAAGTAGAGTAACTGTGTTTTAGTTCAGTCTATATATTTACAAATTAGTTACGTTATAAACACTGATTGAGGATCGCCACATCTGTGCTGGGTAGGTTTACTTCGTTTGACCGGAGGATCGGCTAAAATAAGAGGATTTAAGCAGAACTTGATACTAGACATCTTTAAAATTGTTATCCCTGACATGAACAATGAAACTCGACGGTATTTTTCATGTCATTCTTTCTATAATATAGTTGTGTATTAACACAGCCACTGTGATTAGTTTCAACAACATCTTTTCTCTCAGCGCGTTTCTGGATAGAGTCCGCCACCAATATTTTGAGTTGATCTGTCAAAGTTAACTGAAACGACAGCTCATTGAAAATTGGTATGAGCAGGTCACTGTGTGTGCCATACTGAAGAAGTAGTTTAAAATCTAGTATTATGATAGATACTATACGTGGATAAAACCAAGTAACTTTATTGACATACTTCAACATGACACCGATCTGAAACTATCATATGATGGAGCGTAATATTTAATAAGATCATGTTTCTCTGGTTCAATTAGAATATTAACTGGGGTGAGGTGGGATGAGATGGGATAAAGTATCTCAATTCAATATCGACGTTCCTACAATGTTTAGTCTTGAACTAATAAAAACAAAATGACTTTATTACTTGAAACTAAATATAACCTTTATCACATTCTATATTATCTTTCTCTTGTATCGGCAATCTCACATCTATAATTAAACTCTCAGAACAACCATCTTTACTTCCTTTTAAATGAAATCTTTTCTTATTATGATTACTGCCCTATCGTGACAAATCAGCTGAATACGAATGTTGGTGACTTCACAAAGAACAAACAGAAAATTAATGGGTTCAATACATAAGAATAAGATTGTCTAATAACCGGGTATTTTCAACATAATTGACTTTAAATATATATTGAAAATTGCATACTGTATCCTGAATAGATCAAAGTAAAACGGGTGAATGAGTGTAAGAGTCAATGTCAAGTAACTTTGAAAACTACCAAATAAATTAAATGTTTTGTTTATAGATTGCAGTAAATATGATCTTCGATGAAGGTTTTGATTAATATTATTCAAGTAAGTTCAAGTAATATGATGTTAATAAGTACACTGTAATATAAAACAGCATTATTTTACAATTATAGTTATATTATTATTAATATTAGGACGGTTCCTGTGTAAGCCTTACGGATTATAATTTTTAAAAGAAATTTTAAATGTGTGCTACTATTAATATAAAGATATGGATTTTTCCAAAGGAATATTTTATTAATAGCATATCTATGGAAATGAAAGGATTTTCAGGGCATTCCTGAATGATTAATAACTCTTAAATGAGTTCAAAGCGTCGTTTAGAGAAATAATTGTTTCTATTTGTTGGCACAAGGCCAGCAATTAGCCAGTCCATTACTGGTACTTTATTTTATTGACCCCGTAAGGATGAAAGGCAAAGTTAACCTCGGCAGTAATAAATAATATCAGTGATGCTTCATTGAATTGCATTATTTGGTACTTATGCAAACACACACATACAAACAGAGACACCCATAAATATATATATATATGTATACATACACACACACACACACACACACACATATATATATAAATATATATATTTATATATATATATATGTGTGTGTGTGTATATATATATAATATACACACACACCCACACACACACACACATATATATATATATATATATATATATATATATATATATGTGTGTGTGTGTGTGTATGAATGTATGGGGGTAAATATATATGCATATATATATATATATATATATATATATATATATATATATATATAGAGAGAGAGAGAGAGAGAGAGAGAGAGTGAGAGAGAGAGAAGAGAGCGCAAGAGCCATGGAGTTGTAGGTGTATATATGTGTGTGCGTGCGGGTGTGTGTATGAATGTATGGGGGTAAATCTACGTGTTTGTGTGTGTAATAAATTATAAACGTTACTTCATTGATAGTTATGGTGCTCTTGAAAAGATTGTTTACACACTAAATAAACCAAAGTTATTATTTATGCTTTGAAGTAAGATCGTTAAGATATTGCGTTGTAGAATAAGAATAAAGAAACAAAGCATAAATAATGTAATATATACATACATATATATATATAAATATATATATATGAAGATTCTGGGATGTTTTATCTACAAGTTTTACGCGTAAACCTCAAATATCATACTCATATCCTTTGCTATGTCTATGTTTATCTGCGCACATAATGGTATTTCTTAGTTGAAAATAAAAGTGCTCAATGATATCTCTTAATAAATAAACGGCTAAAACGTTCAGAATGTGAGAATGTAATATATGTGGAAAATAATGTAATGAGTTAGATGCGAGTTGGTACAAAAGTATTGTATATATCATTCGTGTTAAATGACTGAACGTACAAGATCCACTCCTCGAAAATACGCTTGTCGTTTGCAGGTTTAATTCCCAAATACCAGTGATACTCTCTTCCAGATACAGTGATTGGAGCAGCGTGAAATTAATTTTGTTCAGGATAACAAACCACCCGGTTCAGAATCGAATCCATGACATTACAAGCCCAACATTGTAATTAGAACCTTCTGTATACAAATAAACTAGTACCGCCACCTTCACCGTAGTGTTCAAGATGCTAGAAGAACAAAATATATCACCGTCACGTCTTCAGAATTTCTGACCTTGCAGAAATTATATATGAATATGTTTTGTCCGGTATTTACATTTATCTCATTTCCTATGTTCTCCACATGAAGGCTCCAGAGTAGTTTGTAGTGGAAACTATAGTTTAATTTCTTCGTTTCTTGATGTGTTTGCTCCCTTCTTGTCTTCTCATAGAGAACAAGTGGGTTGACAGGTCCTTCATTTACTTCATTCATCCGAAATGATAAAAATCAAAGTGTTCCTCGGTGGGATTTAAATTCCGAGCACAGACCCGGAATAATTAATGCAAATCAGTCTATCCGGCGCCCTACCGACGCAACCGTTCAAGTGAATGCGCAAATGAATTGTCAGGATCCAGGGAGATTTTAGCTCTTAGTTTATATAGCATCAGGACGTATTTCCAAATATCTATTTATCCTGCAACCTCAGTTTATCGATACGACAGCACTGGATAATTCTTAATCAATCCACATCATCTGCTTTCAATTGCACACTGCTGCACAGCAAAACCGAGGCCAGTCATCCGCTCACTGTTACATTCCCATCGTTTCCTATACTTTCACATGCATCTGACTGTGCTTTGCAGGATGGCTTTGCAATTACGAAACTTCAGAAGATATGAACATACTATCTCAGTTTCCTCCTCTTGAGAATTTTGACTAAACTTTGTGTAGTCGAATAGCAAGTGTTGCCCAACTTTTCAATGTTATGAACAAAAGTTCTAGTGTAGAGGTAAATGCTGTAGCAATTTATCGAAATTATCGTTGAACATAATGTATCATGAGTCGATATGCCTGAAGTAGCCCAATCAAAAATCAATGCAGAGATTGTGTTCGAAGTATTAGAGTGGCAACTATCAATTCGACTTTGAAAGGCCTGTGAACTGAATGCAGAAAAAGGTGTAAAATTCTGACGAAAAATAATAACAACAAATACTGAAGAATACACACACACACACTCACATATATATATATATATATATATATATATATATATATATATATATATATGTGTGTGTGTGTAGGGAGGGGGTATTTGGATACTGCTTCTAATAAAGTATGCGTACAATTATCTCTCCAGATATGGTACGGTAGATAAATATATGTTCAGCACACTGCTTATGGTTATATGTATTCTAAAGCCAATACGATACAAATGTGCCCCACAATGTTTTGTTAAATACAATAAAGAATCTTACTGTACTGCAGAGTTCAAGAAGATAAACATCACCAAATATCGAATTAAGCTGGACATTTTTGTTTCACGGAACAAATTAGGTTTGAGTACGTCAAATACAATATAACACAAATTGGTAACAGTTATATTGCTCTGACTATAAAAAAGCCCATTTATTTGTATAGGCGTTAGTTTAAGGCTTATTACTGGTTAATAATTGCAAAATCTTCAGTTGAAACAAAATATGAAATACAAAGAGAAAATATTTGAAATAAAAACCAAAACTAAAATGAGGGAAATGAAAGATGAATGAAAGTAAGGTTAATTTTATGAATCTTTGTTTTCTTTATAAAGGGCAGCAGAAAAAGACATAGATGCGGTAGGCAGTTATTGGCAAACAGATGGTGGATCTTTAGTAGTCAATTCAGCAAACATGACTAAGGCGTTTGTTATATGAAAGAATAACCGATTAGAATAGACAATCTATTTGGATATTTTGCATCCACCAGTATGAATCGGTGGAGATTGATGTTCTCTTTCGTGTTTCAAATGGCAGAAGAATCACTAATAGAAATATGATAAAATAAAATATACAAAAATAAATATATAAAAGATGAATGGAAAGGAAAAACTTATTTGTAAAAGAACTAGAAAAATATAGAAGGAAAATCAATGAATACCATATTGTAAATATTGATAAAATCAAATCTATTGGATGAAATTTACGCCAACCTGCCATCGTTTGGTAATGGATAACACACTAGCATATATCGCTACCTTCTAAGTTTCCAGTTTGGCACAGAAATAATAATAAATAAAAGGAAGTTATATAATTTCGTTTTTTGTATGCAGTATGCACTAATAACATATAATCGAATTTAACATAAAAGGAAGTTGGCCTTTATAATGACCTGGAATGATAGTGCTTTTAGCAGTTTTCATCACCACCATAACCTAACCGTCAATAATGTTCGTTAGGAGTAGACACTACTATATCTTTTGTTATTGACTATGTTATTATTAATAATAATAATAATGATAATAATAATAATGATATTAATTTCTTTATTGGCCACAAGGGTCTACATATAGGGGCAACACAAAACACAGGGACACTGGCAGTTATACAAAAAAGAAAAACACTGTAAGTAATATGACAAAAAGAAGAAGATTATAACAATATAAATTGTGCAATAGGGGGAAGAATCACCCAGGGGGTGACTCAAAAACCCCACAAATCCTGAACCACCAGACATCCGAAAGAACAAGGAGAGGACACCCATCCCCTCTTCAAATTAACCAGCCTATTAACGGGCCATTCTCGGAACATTCAGCTACTTTTTAGCAAATACACTTGGGTCAGAAGACTCCCCTCTCCTCTCTCACATTCCTTTCCAAGTGAAACTTGAAAAAGTTGATGACTAATGGCTGAAGAGGAAAGTTCCTTTCTTCAGTCGTTTCAACCTCATTCATAAGACAACCCTTTTCGCTGCAGCCACCAGACAATACAAACTTATTGTTTCGCTTTGAAGAAATGGTCTAATGCTATTCTCGGCGCTAGCACTCTGGCTGCACTGCTACGACAAATAGACTTATCTAATTTAGCTACCAGCTGCATCTCTTTTCTACTTTGCTCTAACTCTATTTCTTTACTAAAACCTATCGAGATTGCTCCAATCTCTCTTTTGAGAGCCCCCACCGGTTCTTGACGCCCCTACATGTCAATCTTTGCTTAACTAAACCGGTGAACAGACCCCTGTAAGCCTTTTCTGGTCGGGAATGACATGTTCAGCTTTCAGTAATCAGGTCCTCTCTAGTTCGCAGGTTAAAACCCCAAATATAACAAGTACTCATGTACAGCAGAGTATACTAGAGCAACGTGCTCGTAAGTCCAACATACCAGTAGGCCACGCGCCGCCATGCCACATGTTATTTTGCTACTAAACATTTCCCCCTTCCATCATTGTATAACATTTGTTGAGATATTTTACTTTCCCTCATTCATTAGATACTTTTATCTATTCATTAGGTTAAATATATGTTGTTTGTATCGGATTGTTATATGATCATGTTTAGTTAGCCGTTCTGTTAAAACGTCTTATCGATCATCAATACTTTTAGAAAGCATATTCAGTTATTTTCACCTAACAGCAAGAGAAAATAAGATAAAAATTTATATTTTTGACACAGAGAAAACATATATATATAAATACAGCCCCAGATTTTAATAGATTGTATATTGGCAATATCAGTGCTGACAAAATATACATAAGAAATTCTCTCTCGGGGTTTAATGCATATGTCATTTCGAAGATAAGTGTATTTAATGCAGTAGTAGTGTGAAGATGAAGGGCTTAATGGTTGGAGTGTTGGGCTTGCAATCGTGAGGCTGTGAGTTCGATTCCCTGACAAGCCAATGCATAGTCTCCTTGAGTAACACACTTTATTTCACGTTTTTCCAGTCTCTTCACACGAAAAAATAAATAGTGATGACACTGGTTCTAAGTTACATCAGACTTTGCCTTTTCCTTGAGTAACATTGTTGGCATGGAGAGCGGAGACTGGCATTAATACGTTACTCCTAATCTTTTACAAACACACTTTGTCCAATCTTACATTTTTGAGAGAACTTACCTGGTAAAATCCCATATGGCAGAAGAGAGCGTTAAATAGTAGTAGTAGAAGTAGTAGTAGTAGAAGTAGTAGTAGTAGTAGTAGTATTAGTAGTAGTAGTAGTAGTAGTAGTAATGCATACTTACATTTCATTACCGAGCACAGCTCTGTGTACCTTGGGGGGTGTGCTCTGGTATATTTTTGGTGTCATTGTATCCTTTATATTGAAAGTACGCTTCGTAATATGTGCGTAGTACTTAATAGTGTTGATTAAGTTAAGTCGGGTATAATTGTACATTCTGGGGTTTGGGTTCTGTATTTTTTGTATGTACTTTAATCATTCCCATTGCACCTATTACTTGTTTTTAGTTTGCTTTCTATTTTTACCCACGTTATTTGGGATATCTCTTTTCCCAGATCTTTGTATCTGGGAATGTTTTCATTAGTTTGAGCAATAGGTTATTATCCGGTGAGGGAGATAATTCGATTAGGAGCCATTTCCTTTCCTAATGGTCCCTGGCCACAATGTTATCATTTTAACCCACTCTTCAAAATTGTAGACACCCTGAGTCAATTATTAATAAGAATAATAACAACGGCAACCACAGCGTTTCTAATTTTGGCACAAGGATAATAATAATTGTTTCTACTTTAGGCACAAGGCCAGCAATTACCCAGTGCATTACTGGTACTTTATTTTATCGACCCCGTAAGGATGAAAGGCAAATGATATCCCGTTCCAAAGTTCATATCCTTCGAAATTTTCGAAATGAACATAATTACTAACTTGAATTTTGAGAAAAAAGAAGTTTCATTGGTCAGCTTATGTATGGGTTAGAAAAACACCAACAAATGTGTGTGAGAGAGAGAGAGAGAGAGAGAGAGAGAGAGAGAGAGAGAGAGAGAGAGAGAGAGAGAGAGAGAGAGAGATTCCACCAACATTACCACCACCAACACCACCACCGCAACGAGAACAGCTACAACATAAAATATCACCACAACCCCAACCCGTAACACTACTACGCCAACACCACCGCACAAATATTTGATACAAGTTTCAAATGCACAACAACATCAAACCGCATCACCACCGCCGAAGTCTTGACAGACAGCAACAACAACACCAACAACAACTCCACCCAAAACAAAATCATTATCATCCCCATACCACCAATAGCCACAACTCCAACAGAATACTACTACTACTACTACTACTACTACTACTACTACTACTACTACTACTACTACTATTACTACTACTTCTATTACTACTACTACTACTACTAAAAATAAAAATAATAATTATTGTTGTTGTTATTAACAAAGTTTCTGCTTAATAGCAGGTCAGAGTGGAAAACCAAGTTCTACTGAAACAATGTCTTTCTGCGAGAATAAGAAATGAAAATAGGTATATCCTCATTCCCACAGCTGCTATTTGTAATAGCATTGATCCCTATAACACTCACACCCACACAAATATAAACGAGCAATTAATGTGGAAAGTAAGGGCCATTCATAAACAACCTTCTATCTATGGATAACCTGAAACAGTTTGGGAAGTCTGATAACCAAATAGATTCACTGGTTAAAACAGTCCAGATATGTAGCAGTGTCTTCGGTATGGAATTTCGGATTTCTAAATGCTCTGTACTAAACATAGAAAAAGGAAGGAAGCAGCCTGTAGTGGATTACGACTGCCAACGGGAGAAACCATAGGAAAATCAAAAGATAGTAGCCATAAATCTTTGGGTATCTTAGAGTTAGATGATATTTTGCATGCAGAAATGAAAGAAAAGTCTAGAGGAATATATTTAAAAAGAATAAAAATGATTTTAAAATCCAACTTGAATGTGAACTATTCGGGGGGAGAGGAAAGTCAATTAAATCGCCCCCAGTGCAGTTCATCCGTAAGGATGAAAGGCAAAGCTAACCCCAGTGGTATTTGAATTCAGGACGTAAAGGGCCGTAACTCTATGCAGTGAAGCTTGATGTCCGACGCTCTACCGATTCGCCGCTCTCAATAATAAAAATAATAGTTACTGATTCAGGTACAAGACCAACAATTTTATTTTGATGTGAGGATCGATTATATAAATCCCATTATGTGAGTGGTACTTTATTCTAGCGACTCTCGGAATCGATCTCGTCAATATGTGAGCGCAGAGAGGTAGAAGAAATAAATAATAAACCATGTAATCCGACATTTCAACAACTCCACCAGTTCGTCATCAATGAACATCGGAACTACAACAAAAACTCTGGGAAGTAAAACGTAATGTAATATGAGAGACATGTAAACGGAGAAAGATATAATTGGATATTTTGAATATGACAATAGCCTCGAACAGTAAAGTAACCTAATGAGGAAACGTCGATAGTAGATCTCCCTATGGACCTACAAAAGAACTAACACAGCATAGATTAGGTTTCATGATGATAACATTTGAAAATACGTTAACAAAGACACACGAAAAAGAGAAGTGGACATCAATATCATAGGAATAAACCTAGAACAGTTAATCAATGCACGCCCTCAAAAGTTTTCGTATAAAAACTACTAAACCCAACACAATTAACGCGGAAAACCAACATACGCAGAAGATGAATGAAAAACAAAAATATCCCATTTGTTAAAATGTGAGTGACAACGATAAAAGAAAAACGAATTTAATATGTATAAATACCAAGGCAATATGAATAACTAAAAAAAACAACTGATACGAAAAGAGCATCAAATAAAAAATAACTTTCATTATATCACCAGTAATCTGTTCTTATGAATAGAGACAAGCTTGTTTTCAACCATATAAACATGTCCACTCCATCACAAACGGAACTAAAAAGTTGAGGTAACACAATAGAGACAAACATGTTATGTTGTCTTTATGATAAGACTATGGGACATAGATTGTGGATCAACACACAAGGTACTATAGCCTAAAACCTATCATATACGCACACACACACACACACACATATATATATATATATATATATATATATATTCATAAATATATATATATTCATATATATATATATGTATATATATATACATATATATATATATTTATGTGTTTGTGTTCATGTGTGTAAGTATACGTCCATACAAGGACACACACACACACACACACACACATATATATATATATATATAAGTTAAAACAATGAAATAAAAATTCAAGTCATTCGAAATATACTTCACTGCTTTACGATCGTTTCTAGGTAGGTGATGATAATACATCGTAACCATACTTCGTTATCGATCTATGTAAGGTTAGTTACAACATATCAGATAAGGAAAATATATACTTACATGTATATCAGCAGGTGTTGTCAAAAGCTGGTGATATACATGTAAGTAAATATAGTGTATGTATATATATATATATATATATATATATATATATATATATATATATATATATATATATATATATATATATATATATATATACATACATATATACATATACATATGTACGTATGGGATATATCGAAAGTTAATGACAATATTCGATATATATGTTTACAAATATATATATATATATATATATATATATATATATATATATATATATATATTTGTAAACAAACGGCCCGAGTAATGTTGTGAGGTGCCGATGACAAATTGTCATTCGTTTGTTCAACACTGGCATTGAGGAACAGTCAACATGTTTCTGGGTCATTACCCTTCATCAGGACTGTATACCTCTGCCAATCTGTTTAACGGCTGAAAATATATACCATTTTCTTAAGTACACATCGGCTGAAGAGCCTCATTTGCATATAACCCTTATGTACAGAGGTATATATATATATATATGTGGATGTGTATATATACATATATGTATATATAAGACAGTACGTATGAATACTTACATTTCTATATCTGCTGTGCTAGGGCGAGAAATAAAATTCTGATTTTATATATAAAAATATATATTATATAAAGCTGACGGCTGTATGTATGTAACAAACCTTTCGCCAAATGGTTGGACCAAACAGCACCAAATTTGCACCATAGATGTAACTTTTTCCAAGTAAGATTGTGGGGGTATTTTTGTGTACTAAATGTGGTTAAAAGATTAAAGATATTTTATTGTTTATTTAAATATTCACTTCTTTAAAATTTGCAAATGTCAACATTTCCGGTCATACGACATTCCTCTCTCTTTGTTAGTCTGTGTGTGTTTTTAGGTAGATACATAGCTATAACGTCGCGCCCTTATAATATCTGTCTGTATGTATGGATGTCTGCATTACGAAAACCCTTCTGTACATTGACTTCGTTATCTGCGTGTGTGTGTATATATGTATATATATAGTGTGTGTATATATAGAGTATATATATATATATATATATATATATATATATATATATATATATATATATATATATATAGGGTTAGTATCATAAATAAGAGACAGTTTATTTGTATACTTTATTACAGCATTCCTTTATACGTATATATACATACATAGACGTTATTTACAGTTGTATATAAAATAAGTATAACTGCTTCTACTTTTGGCACAAGGCCAGCAATTACTCCAGTATATTACTGGTACTTTATTATATAAAATATATATAATACGACATTCCTCTCTCTTTCTTACTCTGTCTTTTTAGATAAATACACAGCTATAACGTCGCACCCTTACAATATCTGTCTGTATGCCTGCCTGTCTGCATTGACTTAGCTTCTAACCAATTTTAATTAATTATATATTATATATATATATATATATAGTATTAAGGGTACTATTTATGGTTATGTATGCAATAAAACCTTTGATGGTAATATATTATATATACACAAACCCTAAATAGTGAGAGATAGTAATAACTTAATAACTTAATAATTCAGCATATATTATATTATAAGATCAATTGCCTGCTTCAACTGCATGACCCTGCAAATATCATTCTGACGCACTCTAATCATGTATAGATAAGACAAGCGTGCATGCTACACGGGAGATTGCTTCATGCACTGACTACTCTAAGCTTTCCTCTTGCTTTATCTTCATAGACTGCCAACGCTTCATGTTTATCTTTATTTTCACTCTTGCTTTTATTTTATTTTATTTTTATTTTTATCATGTAACATTTTATATGTAAATTGCCATGCTATTTCATTTGATGAATGTCACCCCACTGTTGATCAATATGCACATATGTTTTATGTGTCTCTTGGGTTGAAAAGGAGGTCAAGTATGTTATAAATAACTGCTCCGAAGAATCCAAACCTCGGTTTGGAGGAAACAATTGTAAGCAAATAAATGACTTAAACTGAACTTTGATTACTGTAATCTCTCTCTCTCTCTCTCTCTCTCTCTCTCTCTCTCTATATATATATATATATATATATATATATATATATATATATATATATATATATATATATATATATATATATATATATATATATATATATATATATATATATATATATATGTATATATATATATATTTATTTATTGTTATACTTTGGGAGGGTCACGTTGCCATAAGAAACACACGCACCCCTTGCATTCACTCCATATATATATATTCGTGTACATATTTTTCAACTGTAATACTATATATTTTCAACAGTAATACTGTACTATATATTTTCAACAGTAATATTGTACCATATATCTTCAACAGTAATACTATGCTATATATTTTCAACAGTAATATTGTACTTTTTATTTTCAACATTAATACTATAATATATATTTTCGACAGTAATACTATACTATATATTTTCAACAGTAATACTATACTATATATTTTCAACAGTAATACTATACTATATCTTTTAAACAGCAATACTATACTTAAATGAAGAAGGATATTTGTATGTGGACCGAGATATTACATCTCCAGGTTTTATGCAAAAACTTAATCCCTGCCACGAAAAGACCTCAGGTCGTGTTTCCTAAAATGGTTATGGTTTGCAGTCACTTTTTTGCAGACATTTAAATGTAAAAATAATTCAAAAGCTTCGTTAAATGTAGAGTAGTTATGAAAAATCATCAGTTTTCAGGTGTAACCTATAAAAACTATCATTGTTAACATAGAAATATATTGTTGTTTCCAAAAAAACGCATTCATACTTTTAAAGATAATTGTCCATTGATATAGGTTTAGAAATGAAATTAGTAAAATGTTGTCACAGATTTTATATCAGGTCAACAATGTTAGCCTGAACGTCAAATGTTCTGGCAAGTATTTATAAATTCCGAACGACAATGTGACTTGAAAGGGCGTGCGGTATCATTGCACTGGAGTTGAGGGGGGCTTCCTGAAAAGATGAAAAGATAAAATGCGGTATACCTAGCCGGGCGCCAGTCGGACTAGACTTCTTTCATTCGAATGAAATCATCATAATGATGCCTGTAATCTGCTAATGTATTGAGTACATTCTTTTCTGTGCGGCTACCCCGATATTACTCGGGATATATATATTTATTGTTTATTTAATTATGCAATAGGCACCAGATGATGCCGCCCGGCTCCTAAGTAAACAAACCGCTAGAATGGTTTTGCAACAATAAAACTTTAAAGGGATATTTCCATTTTGACCTTCTGTAGTTTGAATTACATTTAGCTAAGTTCTTGCAGCAGCAACGAGATACGACTTCAACGATGCATGAATATTTTACTTTGTGTGAAGTGTTAAGGTATTAGTTGATTTATTTATTAATTAACAATGACATTTATTTATTTATTTATATTTTTAATAATTGTCTATTACCGGTTTCAGCATTTTTATGCATTATCAAATGATAATATTATGTATTGGTGTAGAATGGTGGTGTTGGACATGTTAAAGAAATGGGGCGAAAGAATAATGTTATTTACAAACAAGGTTTATGAAGTGAAAAGAAAAAAGAAAAGGAAAGAAAGGGACAGAATATGGAGCATAATAAGTCAATGTGAAAGAAAAAATAATGTTATTTACAGGCATAGTTCTTGAAGATAAGCAGATCAAAATGTGTTAATATAGCAAGAGTGCTTAGTTGATCCATGATGGAGGTAAATGGTGGACTGGGGTTTGATATGATTTCCCTTTTTAGAGAGTTAATATGCAGGGGGAGGTAATTCATGGTGGATGATATTTAATTTATTTAAGAAAAAGGATTAGGTAGGGTGTGAGGGAGGTAACTCTTTAGAGAGACATAGGTATTTGTAAATGTTTGATTGTTCGTTCCAGTTTTAGTTAAGTCCGAAGTTTAGTGCATTAAGTAGAGGCTGGAATTTGTTAATGAAGTACGTTTCCTTATTGGTACGATGGATGAAAGTAATGTTGTCTATGAATTTGTAAATGGGAAAAATGTTTCAAGTTTGGATGTTTGTTGACTGCACAATTGGCGAAATGTTCACTAAATGCAATCTTTCTGTATTCCTGTATTTTGATTTGTGATTATGGACGGTCATACGTTGACAGAGGCTGTTTTTTGTCTGTCATATGTAGTGCTCTTGTTAACCAGAGCAGGTCAAAACATCGATTAGGCTTTCAGATGCACATGTAAAGTTGTGTTTAACTGAAATGTTGTCCTTGTTTAAAATGGAATGTTGCACCTTCTATTAGATTCATGCATATGCCACAGTTGGGCCTTTCGCATGTTGTTACTGTAGGGTTCATTGTGAGGGTTTGTTGGATTTTGGCTTGTGTTTTTTATGGATTTAGCTTGTCTTTTGCTCTTTATGATGTTGTGTGTTTCGAGGATTTTGTTCATTCTCGGGTCTCTTTTTAATAAAGGAATGTTCACGACCATCATTACTTCCAACATAGAACCCAAAATACACAACTACCACATCATGTTTTAGACACAGCACACAGACACAGGATAGCATGATAAAACAAAACACGCAGGAGATACAAAATGTAATAAAAATTGTTAATTTAACCTCTAAAGAATTAACAACAGACCAAATCAACATACTCTCCAAAGGTCTAACATTTACACCAACTCCCCAACAACCAAACTACCCCGAAATGAAGGAAGATATTGCAGAATTCTGTAGAAAACTAGATTCAGCGAGCAACTATACGGCAAATACAATGAGGATGACCCAATAGCCAGAAATAGAAGCAACTACACCCCACCAAAAGGCAAGAACAAATTCCTCGATCAATTCTGCGAACACATTACTAATTACCCATACCACCACCTACAGTGACATAAACAAAAACCAAACCTAAGCAAAACAGAATTGAATGGTATTAACAGTCTAAAACACGACAAAACCCTAAAAATCAAAGAGCAGATAAAGGGAGTGCAGTGGTCCTTTTGGGGACAGATTATTACACGACTCTAGTACTCTCAACTCTAGAAAACCAAACATATTATGAAAAGGCCCAACACTAGACACAACAGAAAATAATGAGAAACCTAAAATCCATAATAACTCTTTACAAAGAAGGCCTTACCGACAAGGAATACAACTACACCGCCAATTTCAAAAACAGAACCAGCCTCTTCTACGGTATCCCAAAGACACACAAAAGCGAAGTAATAGGCAGGGCCTGCAAGCAAGCCACAGACTGTTACATCAATATAGCCCCTCCTGATGACCTTAAATTAAGACCCATAATAGCAGGTACCACATGTGAAACCCACCGCCTTAACAACTTCCTAGATATTCTGCTTAAACCTTTCCTAAAACACATAAAAAGCTTCATAAGGGACGATCTTGACATGCTCAACCACCTCCCAACAACACTCAATAATGAACATACCCTACTAGTAACCTTTGATGTCATCAATTTATATTCCAATATCCCACATAACCTACGTATAGAGGCAATAGAAATCTGGTTTGAACATTTCTCTAGTGAACTCCCACAGCGCATCCCTAAAGAATTTGTGTTGGAGGGACTCAAATTTATCTTGGAAAACAATTTCTTCGAATTCAATGCCAAATACTACAGACAGAAATCTGGGACTGCCATGGGTACGAAAGTAGCCCCCTCATACGCCAACCTTGTCATGAGATATTTGGAAACCACTCTCTACCGCAACCACTTCTACCAACACATAGAAAAGAACTGGAAGAGATATCTGGACGACTACTTCATCCTCTGGAATGAAAGTTTAGATAGACTGATTGAGTTTAAAACCCTTTTCAATGGGCTCAACACTAACTTACAATTCACAATGGATTACAGCCATGAACAACTCCCTTTCCTCGACATCCTCATCAAGAAAACAAACAACAAAATAGAAACAGACATATACTACAAACCCACAGACTCCAAACAATACCTTCCACTCAACTCGTGCCACCTTAGACACACCAAAATGGCAATTCCTTATAACCTAGCCAGAAGGATTTGCACAATACATTCAGATAAATACACATGCTACACACGACTAGAAGAATTAAAAAACACACTTATCAGCAGACGCTACCGACCATCCCTAATCAACAATGGATTCCAACGTGCCCTAAAACTCGACATCCAGGAACTCAGGCACCCCAAACCCAGGAATGAAACGCAACAGAAAACTCTACCATACATCTCCTCACACAACCCCCCTCAACAATGAGGCATTCGACACCATCCTCAAGAACATTCCTTTACTAAAAAGAAACCAAAGAATAAACAAAATCCTCCAAACACACGACATCATAAAGAGCAAAAGACAACATAAATCCATAAAGAACATACTCACACAAGCCAAAATCCAACAAACACTCACAATGAACCCAACAGTAACAAAATGCGGTATGCCCAACTGCGGCATATGCATAAATCTAATAGAAGGTTCAACATTCCATTCTAAACAAGGAAAACATTTCACAGTTAAACACCTAATCTATGTTTTGACCTGCTCAGGTTGTCAAGAGCACTACATAGGACAGAAAAAAAGAGTCTCCGACAAACGTATGACCGTCCATAAATCACAAATCAAAATACAGGAATACAGAAAGATTGCATTTAGTGAACATATCGCCAATTGTGCAGCCAACCAATATCGAAACTTTGAAATTTTCCCCATTTACAAATTCATAGACAATGCTACTTTTTTCCATTATACCAATAAGGAAACGTATTTCATTAACAAATTCCAATCTCTACTTAATGCACTAAACTTCGGACTAAACTAAAACTGGAACGAACAATCAAACATTTACAAATACCCGTGTCTCTCTAAAGAGTTACCTCCCTCACACCCTACCTAATCCTTTTTCTTAAATAAATTAAATATCATCCACTATGAATTACCTCCCCCTGCATATTAACTCTCTAAAAACGGAAATCATATCAAACCCCAGTCCACCCTTTGCTTCCATCATGGATCAACTAAGCACTCTTGCTATATTAACACATTTAGATTTGCTTATCTTCAAGAGCTATGCCTGTAAATAACATTATTTTTTCTTTCACGTTGTCTTATTATACTCCACACTACGCCCCTTTCTTTCATTTTTCTTTTTTCTTTTCACTTCATAAACCTTGATTGTAAATAACATTATTCTTTCGCCCCATTTCTTTAACATGTCCAACACCACCATTCTACACCAATACATAATATCATTTGATAATGCATAAAAATGCTGAAACCGGTAATAAACAATTATTAAATATATAAATAAATAGATAAATGCCATTGTTAATTAATAAATAAATCAACTGATACCTTAACACTTCACACAAAGTAAAATATTTCGTTTTAATCATTTTCTAACCCAGAAAAAAGAGAGAGAGAAATAAAAAGGGAAACAAATATTTTTTTTTCATAATAATCGTCTTTATCTCCCCATTTTCATATATATATATATATATATATATATATATATATATATATATATATATATATATATATATATATATATATATATATATCCTAACTCGCATGCTTCCTCTCCACATGTTATTATATGTATATATATATATACATTTATATATATATATTTATATATATAAATGTATATATATATACATATATATATATATATATTTATTTACATAAATATATATTTATATATATATATATAAATACACACACTCACACACAGACACACGCCTATATACGCACCTATACATCAACACAGATACTTACAGGCACCCCCCCCACACACTCACACTCACTCACGAACACACACACACATACACACACACACACACATACACACACACACACACATATATATATATATATATATATATATATATCCATATATATATGCAAAGATAGATTGATAGGTATATAGATGGATAAATGGAAAAAGAGAGCGTGATAATCAGAGAAAAACGAGAAGGAGCTTGTGCTTCTGCATTTTGGGGGTTACCAAATTTCACTCACAACGTATCGGTCAATTAAATGCTTTATCAGAAACAATATAAAACCGGAAAATATAATGTTTGTAAATGACAATAAATATCACACCGAAGCATTTAATCCGACGGATTAACCATTTATTAAAAATGAGTCTAAAGTATCTACATATGTGTGCGTTTGTGTGCGTATCTATGTTGGTATGTTTGCTTGCATGAGTGTCTGTTTGAGCAATGCCAAAAGTCAATATTATTTGTAGTTATGCCACATTACTATGTCAAACTCTTTCCTATTTATATTATTTCTTCTTTCTATTTATTGCATTAATATTCTTTATTTCACTCCCATTCTACCTAGAGACCTCTCCCATCCCCCGCTCTCTCACTATGTTCACCCCCTATCGTTCTATATAACTATCGGTCTATCTGTTTCTGATATATCATCGTTTCATTTATAAGGTCACTAGAGCGTTGAATACTTTTTCCGGATTATTGCGCATGGAATAAAAATCCGCCGTCAACCTTTCTGCGTTTCATCACTTTAAGATCGATATAGATATTGCAAACTCATAGCAGACAGCCATTTCCATTCAAAATTTACATGTCATATGTTTCGCTGGATCAGTAAAGCAGGAGACGGGGAACAGGACGTCTGATTGCGATTTCAGGGGCACGTAAATCTGCATATGAATGCATGGTGCTTACGACCAATTCAAAATAGTTTAGTATACGTAGAAGTATGTGGCTTACTAATTTGTAGTTGTGCAACATAATTGTTGTTATAGGTCAACTCCATAAGGTTTCAGCTGGCCTACTAAAAGGTTTCCTCTCTTAGGAGTTTGCTCATTGTTTCAATGTCCTCAATCTATTCATGAAAATCTCCCACGTGAAGCGGAAACCAGCCATTTGCAGGAATTTACATTCACATGTGTTTGGTACTCACTTTTTCAGCTGTGAGGTATGGAGTGAGGTAAATTTAAGTGTTTTGCTCGAGGACACAACGCAAGGCTCGTTCCAGGAATGAAAACAACAACTTTATGATAGTGAGTATAACATTCTACCGTACAGGCTTCGCACTGTCATGTTACGTAACAACACGTTGCCTGGTAAGTTACAATCATGAGCACCCAACTCTTTTGTCATTGTTTTTTTTTTTTCGTTTTTGTTTTGTTATACATATTATAGGAGGTGAATTGGCAGATTCATTAGAATGTCTGGTAGAATGCTTTGCAGTATTCGTCTCGACTCTCTGCTCTCTGACTTCAAATTCCGTCGTGGTCAACATTGCATTTCATCCATACGAGCTAGATTAAAAAAAGTACCAGTCAAGTACTGGGTCGATTCCTCCTCTATATCTCTTTCTCATTTCCTGTCTCTCATTTTCTATCTTTCTCTGGAAGAAATTTGCTGTATTGAGTTCTAGAGAGGGATGGGCACCGCCAGGTTTAAAATGCCTCCAAAACGCTGTATGTCACACGGTGCCTCTATCAGGACTTTATCAGGAGTTACGGGACCATACATAATCATTCACACACGGTAGTGTGTGAATAATATTCTTAAGGTCAACTTTTTCCCAACGACAGCCACTTCTAGGTCTTGTCACTAATTCAGTTCTCAATCAAATTGCACTAGAATGGACTCATCCCAGGCTACATTTTGTTATAAGGAAATTTAAATTTGGGTCAGTAGAAAAAAACTTACGCTAAAATATGTGGTCAAGTAGTGGGGGATAAGGCCCTTCATTGATTTTGACTCATTATAACTTTTTAAATCTCGAATATAATTTCATGCTACCTATTCCATTAGATAGAACTCGAGAACCTGAATCGAAATTTGTCAATATTGAAAAGATTGGTGCCTTAGAAATCGAGTTGTGTGACTTTAAGTGACGAAATCAGATGAATAGTAACGGTAAGGGACATAATTCTAGTATAAATCCATCGTAGCTGTACTAAGTAGTTTCCCTTAATTATAGTTATTCACAAAAGGCTTGATGAAATTGTTGGAGATCCCCCCAAAATGGCATATCCTTTTGGAAAAATGAATCTTCTTTTGTTTGGTGATTTGATGCAATTGCCACCTGTAAATGAAAAACCAGTATTTTCTAGAATTTCATCATATGATGCCAAAAGAACAGAAATTGGCATTAGTGAGCATTCATTGTGGAAATACTTTCAATGTGATGAGCTAACCATTAATATGAGACAAAAAAACGACAAAGACAACTAAGTTGATATTTTGGGAAGAATTAGGATTGGTTCCCCATCAGACTCTGATATTAGCATTCTTAAAAAAAGATGCCTATTTCATGATAGAAAAGCATCTGTTGAAGAAATTGCTAAAATATTGATTGAATTGTATTCTATTCCTGAATGTGTATGCATTTTACCTTTGAATGAAGCTGTTGATGAGTTGAATAATGAAACGATTAAAAAATGCAACATAAATGCAGTGAAACTTGCTGCAAAAGATTCTGGTATGAGACAAGTAAATGGAAGAAAACTAAAAAATGTTGAAAAAGGCAAAAACAAGAAAACCTCTGATACTGCTGGACTAAGAACATTGCTAAATGTTGGAATTGGAGCAAGAGTGATGTTGAAACGAAACATTGATGTAGATCAAGGTTTATGCAATGGTGTTATTTGAACAGTTATTGAATTAATTGGGAATGGAAGCAATGTTGACAAAATGTTGGCGTCTGTTGATACCAAAAAGGACAAACCCATTTCCATTGGAAGAGTTCAAGCAGACTATAACATTTCTCCTGGTGTTTTTGTCACCAGAACACAATTTCCATTGTCTCTTGCTTACTCTATAACAATTCACAAATCACAAGGAATTTCTGTGGATAGAATAATTGCTGATTTAGGAAATCATATATTTTCTGATGGTCAAGCTTATGTGGCCCTTTTAAGAACCAGAAAACTTTGCAATGTGACTTTGATCCAAGATCATTGATCATGGTTGACAGATCTGCATGGAAAGAGTACAACAAACTACGGGCTAGTGCTGGAAGAGCAGATTTTCCTCCATTGCCACTTGCAGGGAAAAGCATCCTTGCATGGCAAATGCTTCTAGCATGCCCAAGAAAAGAACTAAAAGACTTGACTTAATTTGGAAGAAAATTCAAACCAACCTGCCAAAAAGAAGAAAAGAAAAGAAAACAGCCAAACTAAACATCAATTGATCAACCAAAGAAATGCTTGCTTTGCAAATTCAGCTGTGCAATCACTGAATCAATTGCCTGAATTTGTAGAGTATTTGCATAATTTTAACAACATGAATGGAGTATATCAAGATTTAAGCAATATCATTTTTAATAATCATAATAATGTCTCTAAGTTAAGAAGAAGAATTGGAGGAAGATTTCATGATAGAAATCAGAAATGTGCTCATGAATTTTGGAAAGAACTCTCTCTCTCTCTACATTTGGACTTGGTATTTAGAGAAAAACTTCAATTTATTCAAGCTGATCATACTAGATACATCCGATTGCATCAAACAAATTGCCAAGCTTTAAATAACAATGTTTGCAATTGTAATTCAAGACCTGGATGTGGTATAGAATCTGAACTTCCATTTCAAATAAAAGAGGATTTGATATTAAATCCTATTAATGGTACACAATAATTTAAATCTCTACTTTCAACAACAGATACTTTGACTAAATACTGTGATACTTGTTCTGAAAATACTGAGCATCAAATAACTTCTAGAATTGAATTTACTAACGATTTCAAATATCTTGTCATCTCAATTAGTAGATTTTTGATTCATAATGAAGGAGAACAAAGAATTAATTGTGATATTATGAACTTTAGCTAAAAAAGCAGCAAATATGTGGCACAAATTTCACATTAAAAGCTGCTATTCTTCATGAAGGAGTATTATCTAAGATTACTTGTCTGGTAAAAAGTGGTGCTGAAAATTGTGATGAAATTAGTGACAACATTATAAAAAAAAAGGCACAATAAAGTTCCTCCTAAGTTAGCTAATGCGGTTGTATTGTTTATGGACAACATTTAGATTTTTTTATTTTGGACTATTATCTTGGACTACCAACTTATAATTAGGACTACTGTTAATTCTGGACTACTTCATTTTGTTTTGGACTACTTGCTGATTATTTGGGACTAAATGCTGATTCTGGACTACTTAATTTTATTTTTGACTACTTGCTGCTTATTTTGGACTAAATGCTGATTTTCGACAACATAATTTTATTTTGGACTAAATGCTAATTCTGGAATACTTAATTTATTTTGGACTAACTGCTAAATTGTTAAATTTGAGCTCAGTGTTTATTGGCATTTTATTTATTTACTACTTAATTTTATTTATTTTTGACTCAGTTATTTAAATTGCTTGTTTTTCTAGCATCTTTAATAACTTCACTTGTTAAGTTAAACTCTAAATTGATCATAAGAGTATAGTCAATTATAGCTTTGTCTCTATGGCACACCTGAAGGCTTGTAGGAAGGGTGTTCAAAAAGGCAAATGTCTCTATTGATTATATTCTACAAAATACCTTTTCAATTTTAATATTTTGGATTTTATAGAAATATTGAAATGTTAAATTAATTTTTATTAATGAAAAAAGGATTGTAAACGCCTTAGCAAATGGTCAAGGTAATTTAAATAAAATAATTTGCTGTAATGCCTTAAAAAAAGGGGACTAGACCTAAAAATGCGGGCGCATGTGTATTAACATTTTTAAATAATAATTGTTTCTACTTTCGGCACAAGGCCAGCAATTACCCAGTACATTACTGGTACTTTATTTTATCGACCTTGTAAGGATGAAAGGCAAAGTTAACCTTAGCGGGATTTGAACTCAGATCGTAAATGGACGTAACTATGCTGGAAAGCATGTCGAGCGCTCTACCAACTCTGCCAATCCACCGCCCTGTATATTATATATTATATATATATTATAATATTTTATATTATAATATTCTTAAATAATAATAAACCTGGGAAAGTACAGGACAAGTAAAATATTGAAGCTGAAATTTAAATTTGATGAATTAAATGTACAATAATAAGCCTATGACATCACACTTAATCACAAGGAGATGAAGGTTGTTAAGGTGGCATGGAACAGGACGTTTCGGTGCAGGCATTTCTGTGCCAGCGTTTTGGGATTGGCATGTGGAATGGTCATTCCTAGCTCTTTCATGGATATATTTAGAATAAAACAAGAATGACCTAAAGACAATCAAGATAATTTTTTACTTTAATTATTAATTAAATAATTAGAAACGATCTAGAAATCACCTTGATTCATTAGGAATGGCCTAGTTAATCTTTGGTGCTAATCTCTAAAAGATAGTCTCTGCTTTCCTCATAAGAAAGGAACAGTAATCCAGCTTATTAATCAGAATGATATCGCACTTGATCACTGAATTTTCTTTTTGAAATATAGTTGGCTATCTCTAATTGTCACTCAAAGGAACTGTAAAAATGATTGACAATTACGGAGAGTCACAAAAAATAAAAGTTGGGCCAAAAATGGCGCTGACAATTAGGGAGAGTCAACTGTAATTCGATCTTGACAGATTTTGGCTTAACTTTTTTTAAAATGAAATTAGATTAATAATTTTAATATGATGACAATTTATGCAAAATTTAGCTCATTACTTTTTACTATTAATTTCAATTAATTTTAATGTCAATTTTTAAAGTAATACAGTATAATTAACCCACTAAAGGGACAAAAACAGGGACAACTTAGCTTGAATGGACTGACAATTTATGTACAAAAGATTGATGACATTAATTGCATTTGGTTGGCAAAATGGTGATTGCTGACTTAGGCAAACTGATGACTTAATATCTAATAAATCCCCTAATTCATTATTATTTCTTATTATCTCTTGGCATTGCTAATTTTACTGTACATTGAATTCATCAAATTCAAATTCCGCATTTTTCGGTCTAGTACATAACATTACTTCAAGAGGTCAGCATTCTCAATCTGGGGACTACATTACTACCTTACGGATGCACGTGTCTGTGTAATGCAACATGTCAGAATCGACAGTAGCCCTGCAACATCTCTACGAAGCAACTAACAGGGTTCCTCTTCTTCATAATTGACAGAATCTTGACGGATTAAAATGTTAAATTTTTGATTAAAATCTAAACATAATATAAAACAAGTAAAACAGAATAATAGTTAACAAATAATCATAAATGACTAGTTATAAATGATCAAATGGTCGTGACTTCTTCAGTTCTTAGAGTGTAAAATATTAATGTTTTCCTCTTTTAAGCGTTACGTGTGAATATACTTTTTATGTCGTTATATATAGCAATTTAAATTATTATTTGAGATATCAATGTTGTTAAATATGAGTTCGTTTTGGTGCAGCCAATAAACATATTGAATCTAGTTTTATGTTATTTCAACGTTTATCTTTCAGCTATTAAAATAATTCTAAAAGTACATGATTATACCAATTCTATATTCAATAATAGATGATGGGGAACTGCACGTGATTGTTCGATTTGTTAGAAAAACAGTCAAATAGTGTTTCCCTTTCAGCTATTCCAAAACAATTGTAAAATAAGTAACTTTAATTACACGACCAATTCCAAAACAATTTTCAATATGAGCTAATGTCAGAGTCTCTACGCGCTTGCACGATCTGCTAAAAATAGCAGTGAAGTATTATTAAATGCCATACATTATCGTTTTAAAACTGAAAAAATGTTATGCACAGTATTTCTAGATACACCAACTAACAAAATTGTCATGTCTAGAATGGTTTCACTGATACGCGTGTTAAGTCGACCATACCTAAACAACAATGACGACTTATTTCCATAAAATTAAATATGAACTCATCGCTTGTACTATGATCAGATTATTTTACGATGATAGCAAACAATCTAAACATATAATCGCATGCAATCGACAATGATTCAAATAATTGTGATTTTTAAAACAGACACCGAGTATTGAACACAATATCCAACTGGTATTTATTTCATAAATATTGCAATAATTGTTTCTACATTTGGCACAAGGCCAGCAATACCCAAGTGCATTACTGGTACTTTATTTTATCGACCCCGTAAGGATGAAAGGCAAATTTAACCTCGGCAATGAACACAAAGTCGACTTTGACTGGATTTAACTTTACACATTACCAGCAACACTAATATACGCGCCACAGCACCATTCCTAATATAGTAAAATTACCATAATATTCATATAGTCAATGATAGACGGCGTATTTGTAGAGTCTTTATGACATCAGATAATATGATTTGGTCTTTGATCGGCATAACTCCGCTCCGAGCTCAAATCTCGCTGAGGTCCACATTAGTTTTTTTATTTAAATTTCAAATCGACAACTCAACTCCCAGGACAAGGGAGTGAGTTGATGGGATATGTATCGAATCGACAAGATCATGTACCAGTACCTAATTATGCGGTTTGCATTCTGATTTCAAACTTTTCCTTTCAGAATTTGCAACTAGCAGATATGAGCTTGCAAATAGAAGTACACATACACACACACGCACACACATATATGTATATATATGTATATACATTGTCATATGCAATGTAAACAGTATTGCATAGACAAATAAATATTTGGTTGAGTTTTTTAATCGATTGTAGACATCATACGATTGAGTAAATATCAATAAGGTATTTATCGACAGTTGTCTGATGTTTAATATCGATACAGATGTAGCTTCGGCTGAATCTTTGTATGACTGTATAGTATGTAATCCTATTTAAATTAAATATATCAAATATGTCATTGACACTGTAACTTGACAAGAGGAATGTAATATGCACTAATTATATTTTAAACCAATATAAACAGACTTCCAAACTCAACAGACGGTGCGACACTTTCAAAGTTATACCCATATCGACAGAGGAGATAGCTCCATGTTATGAAGTGAAATGTCACAGAGTGTGTAAAGAAACTGAGAGTGTGATATAAATTTAATATAGTTGATTTGCATTGCATCTGTTTCATGCGTGACTCAATTCAAAACAGGAGAAGATTATATAATTCCTGTAACGACAGATTTCCACCCAGTAATCATGGGCTCTTCAGATGAATATATATTTCGCCGAATAAAAGCCCAGGTGGATTCCTTTTCAGTGCTTATGTTTATACTCACTGAAGACCTCGTGATCGCGGATACAAATCCCATCCTTAAAGCTGCACTGTCCAATTGGTATCGAATTTGAGGTAAATGACAAGTGAAAAGAATATAAACATATGTTAAATTGACATCCCACACTTTATATATATATTTGCTTTTTCAAATTTTGATTATTATCTTCCTAGTTATGTATACATATATGTTATGGGAACGGGAGGAGACCTATTCAAATAATTTATTGACAACGTTAATGATAGAACTACGTAAACCATTTTATATGGAAAGGACGTCTACAGGACTGAAAGTTTTTCTTTCTCCTGAATATAATATATGTTTATATATACATATATATATATAAACATATATTATATATATATATATATATATATATATATATATATATATATATATATATATATATATATATATATATATATAAATATATTTTGTAATATGTAAACAAAAATCTATATACTATAATATGTAAACAAAAATCTACAGACATTTTGTGCGTTCGAAAAGATGAAGTTGTTGAACTATTTATTTATGAAATAATTTATTCCGATGAGTCCCAGGAAAATGAAACAATTGTAAATCAAATTATTATTTATATAAGTGTTTGGTAGCATATTTTAATTAATAATTTGCTCCACGTGTAAATAATGGTTTCTTGTATAGTTACAATGCCAGCAATTTGGTGGGTGGGAAAAGTGGCTTAACTCGACCCCAGGGCGTGACTGGCACTTTATTTTATCGACTCCGTTATGATGAAAGGCAAAGTTAACGTCGACGCGATTTGAAGTCAGATCATAAAGGGCTGTAACACTATTCTGCAAAGCATGGCGTCCGATCATCTACCGATACTGCCAATCCACCGCCCTTCAACGTGTAAATAACCTAACACAGTAGGAGTTCATATAATTTTGAAATAATAAGTTGCATCTTGAGCTGATATAGCTTTTCCACCAACACCTTTCCAGCTTTTATATTTGAAAACGAATTTCTTTATATGAATATATATATATATAAATGGAATAAAATGAAACGAAATTTTATTTCTCACCCTTGTACGGCACTTACTTTAATGTAAGTATGTATGTATGTATACGTACATACATATATGTATACAGACGTACAGTAGTATGTATATATATACATACATGCACACATATATATATGCACGTATCGGTTTACCGAACATTTATTATAATGCTCGGTTTGTTTGTTTGTAAACAAACAATAGCCTGAATTACGCCGTACAGTGTTTAGGCAACCACGTCACCTTTTTGTTCAACACTGACACAGGAACGATGTACTAGTTTCAAGCTTATTAGCTATCGTCAGCATCGTATACCTTCCTGCCAGATGGTTGAACGTCTGAAAGTATATACTTTCCTTGTGCATATTAACGGCTGAGCAGCCTAATTTTCATATCGAGTAAGTTCAGTCGGCAGGGCACACCGAAAACGATAAATGGAATAGAATAGAATGAATGGAATGGAATAGTACATCGTTCCTGTGTCAGTGTTGAACAAAAAGATGACGTGGTTTCCTAAAACACTGTACGGCGTAATTCGGGCTGTTTGTTTACAAACAAACAAACCGAGTATTATAATAAATGTTCGGTAAACCGATACGTGCATATATATATGTGTGCATGTATGTATATATATACATACTACTGTACGTCTGTATACATATTTATATGTACGTATACATATATATATATATATATATATATATATATATATATATCAATGGAAATCCGCTTGGATTTCCCGTTTATTCTGGAGCATGAATCCGCGGTAAAGGCACATATAATAAGTACAGCGAAGTTTTTAAAATTCTTTTTCTCTATTTGCTACACCTCGATTTTATATGTTATGGCTGGTTAATTTATTAACCCGCCATAGACCGACATTGGCATACGGTTGGATAATACATGTTTCCCTATATGCACTTTTACACGTAGGAATTCATACTTTATTATTATTGATCTCCCCCTAAGGTAGAGATAAAATGTTGGCCGTTTGGACTGCTGCTATTTCTAGTGCCTTTTGTCTTTGCACACGACACCAGACACAATTATTTCTTTCATAATCCGCTCTCATTTTGGAATGGTTTTGTATGGCGTCAGTTTGTGATGTGAACTCGGGAATTTTATATTCTCCGAGGGAGAAGAGCCTTCTGAAGATTGCTCCCTTCTCAATGGAAATGCGCTTGTATTTTCCGTTTATTCTGGAGCATGAAACCGCTGTAAAGGTACATATAGTAAGTACAGCGAATATTTAAAAATTTATTTTAAAACTTTTTCTCTATCTGCTAGACCTCGATTTTATATATATATATATATATATATATATATATATATATATATATATATATATATATATAAGTTAAAATAATGAAATAAAAAAATCAAGTCATTACAGATATACTTCACTGCATTACGATCGTTTCTAGATGATGATAATACATTGTAGGTATACTCAGTAATTGATCTATCTAAGGTTAGTTACAAATTATCAGATAAAGAGAATATTTACATACATGCATATCACCAGCTGTTTTCAAAATCAATAAGAATTTTATTCAATAATGATTTTTTCGGAACTAGTAGTATGTTAGTATCATGTCCTTATTTGGAGCTGGTTGAAGAACTAAGGAATCAAATTGTCTTTTCATATGGTGTTAAGATGAAAAGTAATATACTTTAGTTGAGGTCACGACCCTTTGAAAGGAATGGTTGAAGGGTGTTAATAGTGGATTTGGCATACCAATCTACTAGGAGGAAAGGGATTGTCAAACTGATAGTTGAATGTATCTGGTATAGTGAATTTAAAAGGAATGTCAAAATAAATGGCGATTAGTGTTGTATTGAGTTTTAACGTGAATATAAATTAAGGTTATGGCTAGGAAAGATAGTATATTAAAAGATGAAAATTATAATAAGATAATGAAATACAGTAATGCGATTATACAATTTAACCAACACAATATAGTCCTCTGTGGTAAATTGCATTTAGTATAATATATTATATGATGCGCTCTAAAATACTATCAAGTATGTTAATGCATAAATAATCAAACTCAGATAAATACATGTTGGCATAGTTAAAACACATAAATTTCATAGATTACAAAATGCATATACCCATAATATATATAGAGTGAGGTACTGTTAAATTGATATCCAACCAAAATATTTGATGAACGTGTCTTAGCATAGCATTAATAAAATATATGAATAAACGGTATATTCGTATGATCTATACTATAGATAGCAATAGTTATGACCTTACACAGCCTATTACGTATTACCTGTAACATAGTAATAGTGATTTTTCTTCGTAATTATATAGCGTGATTCCAAACATTACAAACAACAAAATCTTTGCTCCATACTCATATAACATTTCTGCCGAATTATTATAATTATGATACTATTAATAATAATTATTCCCTTTTGGGGTCATGAAATCTTGATGGCGTTGGTGAAGCCGTTTTAACATTCGTTGCATTTCATTTTTAAGTCTGGCATTGGTGAACCCAAGGTTACAGAAGAAACTAGCTCATGGTTTCACACAGTGCGACTGAACCAAAACACCTGTGATTACATAATGAGCTTCTTAACTAAATAGCCATACTTCTATATTTATGGTCAAAATAAAGGATTAAGTATTTACATATTGGACATTGAAATTGCAGAGCTTCACAGTCTAAAATAAGAATGTAACAGTTTCCAATAATTCATATTGCAAACATAAAAGTATTAAAATAATAATAAAATTTCGCTTCACATGTATCATCTCAATTAAATGCAGTAAACTGTCTCAACATGATACCTTATATGCATAGTGGAATGTCCATCCAGGAATATATGCGTCGTAGAGACGCCACAGTGACATTTAACCTGGCAGGGCTCACCATTTCCAGGTCTGAACACAGCTGATTTCTGTGAGAGGATATGCAATGGAGAGCGCACAAGATAGACGAAATGAGAAAGAGATGAGTGGAAGAAACAATCTCAGTTTTGAACTAGTACTTCATTTATTGACTTCGAAGGATCAAAACTAAAATTGACTTCGAAGGATCAAAACTAAAATTGACTTTCGAGAGATTTGAACTCTGATCGCAGGGTGAAAGAACGTATACAGCAACATTTTCTATTCGATATTCTACCAAATCTGACCATTCCTTTCCTTAAAACGGAACGTACTTAGAATTAATTAAAAAGATATTTAAAAACATTTTTTTATACATTTCTCTTTTTTCACATAATAAGAGGTGCAATACGCATGATTGAGATGAAAATTGATTGTTTTGGAATGAATTACAATACATCATGATAACAGATATAACACTCTATAGGTATCTTTTAGACATGAATCAATGTAACATTGGTGGTTATTTGAATGTGACCATGTTTCTAATATTAAATTCTCTTGGAAATTTCATTTAGTTTATTAAAATTCAGACTATAATAACTTATAATCAACGTGATTAGATTTAATTTGTAAATAAAGTAGAATATGGAATATATAATATTTAATTAAACTTTCAAACAAATAATTCTATTTTCTTATCTATCATAGCTGCCCTCTTATAATTAACTTGAGAATATTTCTAACGTATAACTTCATGTGCTTTTTATCGCTTTCTTTCTCTTTAACTGTCATTCCTCTAAATCACTCTTTAGATCTTTTTACTCTAACCTCTTTATACCAAGCCTCCTGCAAATAACACCTAGTTATTTTTCTACATTTTCATTTTTATAATTTCGTACAAAAATATAATCTATACCGAATACTGGAATATAAGGAATATAATAGTTCTCTCTCTCTCTCTTTCTCTCTCTCTGGCACACACTCACACACACACACACACACACACACACACACACACACACACACACACACACACACACACACACACACACACACACACACACACACACACACACACACACATACACACACACACACACACACACACACGCACGCACGCAATGCACGCACACACACACACACACACACACACACACACACACATAGAGTCGAGTTACATATATATTAGTGAGATATTGACAGCTTGTAAATATTTTTCATAAAATGAAAGTTAAAAGCTCCCAGGAAATTAACTAATTTAGTCTGCCTCAAATACAAAGCTATTTCTTAATAGAAATATATTATTTCATAATATATTTTTCTCATAAATATTTCTGAATTAAGTTAACGTTGTTTTCATTCCGCCGTGAAAAATTGAAATGCGTCTGGATTTCCTCGCGATATTTAATACACGAAATTTTAACATTATTTATGCAATTACCGAAGCATAGTTAGTGTTTTCAACTAGATACCATAGCTTAGTAGAGAGAAAAATAGGAAAGGAACGGTCGTGAAATCAGACCAAGAAAACTGTATCCATTATTCTTTTTCATTTGCCTGTCCCAAAACCTGATAGAAGCGTCGCCGCGCCATTTGAAATCTTATGTCATAAGTGCTAAACCTGATACTGCAGAGCATCCTGTCAAAATCTTTAATAATTTCCGTAATATTCCATCCAGGGGCTAGTAATGTATCGACTCTGAATTGATGAAGAGCGAAATTAATCTTACGTGGATTTGCAATCCAACGCTGCCAATTCACCGCAGTAATAAAAAGAGAGAATATTTCTCTGATATTAATGTTATAGGCGTAATAATTTGTCGGTGCCAATTCAGTAGGACTATGAATGATTATTCTTCGCTTCTGATGGCATGTTGGTTGTCAATAAACAGAAGAATTCTTATATACGGCAAATCTGGAATGAGTGTGACCTCGTCAACGATGAATGTTACAAGTGTTTCATTAATGAAACAAGTGTTTCATTAATGAAACAGCCAGCTCAAGAAGTTAACATTCAAGTTGCTGAGCATTTCGCACGCACGTGTACTCATTAATGCAATTCTTGCAATAATTCAGTATGACAGGGTATGTGACACGGTTGGCCCTTTAAATTACAGATAAAGCCTATTCGACGGGCTTTTGAAGAGCTTCCGTAATGCCAGATTCAACCACATGTAGGTCAGCCCTAGGGTTTCGGGTTTGCTAAATGATTATCGTAAACGTCCAACGCTGCCGTATCCATGATCTATAATGATGAGCCAAGACATAATTATTTTGATTTTGGGGGATGTCTATATATTTGATTATATCGACGTAGAGTTTAACTGGTAATTGATTTATTGAACACGAGAAAAGGATTAAAAGCATATCAAATCTGATGCGATACGAAGTAAAGTTAATTCTAGTATGTTATACAAGTGGGTTTCAACTGGGTGTTATGGTCGATATTCCGAAACATAGAACTTGACAATAATTATTTCATCGGTCATGACATGATGAGAAATCAATTCGATTTAAGAAACATAACATAACTTCTTGAAATGCTGTCGAGCCCATACACAATTCAGACACAGAAACTATCTGCTAGGCGCATTTTCTGACAGACAGATCACCGCCTTTCCAGTGACAGGAAATATAACTTGAAAATCAGAAATCAAAATTGGAACAGATACCGTAAAGCATCCCATTTGACACTTTGTCAATTCCACCAATTCACAAGCCCTGTACTGGTAAATATTTATCGACTCTGAAAGGACGAAATTCAAATTTGACTTCGACGAATTTGAATTCAGAACGCAAAGAAAACCAATTCAAATCCAATTTAACTCAATTATTGATTGTGTAAAGATCAGAGTTGAAATAATTTATGGCAATTCATTTCAAATGAACTTTTTCGAAAATAAAATATTTAAATTCAAAGATATTGTCAGAAGAAAACATTTAAATCAATGACTAACTGATTGAAATAAATATTATACAGCAAACATGATATCGATGGTGAACTAGTTTAATGGAATATACAATAGAGAAGTTGACAACTGGGTTGATATAAATGGGCTGGATTTTAATTTTATGAGAAACAGATTTATTTAATAGCCAGGGAAAAAAATAACGGAATAGAAAAGGAATCTCGTTAAAAAAAAAAATGAAATAAAAATGGCTGCAGCAATGTTTAAAATGTCTGTGTCCATATTTGAAAAGCTGAAATTATTGCCTCTATTTATTTTAGAGAATAAGAACGTGTGCTCAGATGCCACCAGATTAGGATTCCCGTTCAACTGCTGAAATAATCCATTTCCTTAGTCATTCTCATAAATACGAATTTTCTTTCTTTTTCCTGATGTTGTTTTATTGATGTGCAGGTTTGATATCACTACCTTAATTAACACCCCTTCACCATTATTATTATTATTATTATTATTATTATTATTATTATTATTATTATTATTATTATTATTATTATCATTATTATTATTATTATTATTATTATTATTATTGTTGTTGCTGTTGATGTTGTTGCTATTATTATTACTATTAGAGCTTTATTAGTATTAATAATCTTACGGTGTATTGGCAGCATCAGTCGGATATCATTCTTTGTGGCATATAGTAACGACTCTTTACGCTCTCAGTTCAAATGCCTCCGAGGTTACCTTTGTCTTTCACCGTCATGGGTTTCAAAAATAAAGCACCAACAACTCACCGAGGTCAATTTAATCGATTTTACCCTCCCCCAAATTGTTGGTTTTGTGCTTAAATCAGAATCCATTATTGATAATAATCCTGTGTGATGGCAACATCAGTAGAGCGCCGGACATGCTTTACGGCATATATTTATGACCTTTTAGATTATGCGTTCAAATTACGCCGAGGTTAGCTTTGCCTTTCATCCTAACGAATTCAATAAAATAAAGTACCTATAACGCACTGGGGTCGATTTAATCGACTTTCTACTTCCCTTCAAATTGCTGGCCAGGTACTAAAAGTAGAAACAATCCTTTCTGGCTTATTAGTTGAAGTAATTAATATAATTGATATCAACAAACACAACCTTTCTTCAACGGGCTATTTTAAATTTAATTTGCATTTCGTTCTTGCTGTTTGTATTTTATTTTTGTTGGTAGTGTGTTAGTGTTGATCATTTCAATTTTGGTTTCAATAATGGGATATGTTCGTGTTTCTTCGTTATTATAATCAATTCAAGACTGATATGCCTTAACAAACGAACCAGGCATGAAGAGATAATGCCAAATTTATAATATAACATATTTCAGAATTAGCAATGAAGGATTGAGATAGTGAATTAAAATCCTTAACAGGAATTTCTTTCCCAACATTTATATGCGTCTTCGAAATCTTTCAATTTCCTCCTTGAATGCCTGTATGTGCGTATGACTCTGTTGGAGTAATGTGCTAAACATTCTTATAATTTATGAACTGTGATAATCTAATTTTTAGAGAAATTGGACCGGAATTAATTAAGTTTTCATTAAGATTATTTGTGATTCAACTGTGAAAAAATAAATAAAGCACCGTACACACACACACACACACATACACACACACACACACACACACATATATATATATATATATATATATATATATATATACTTATATGTAGAAATATCCGTAGGTGTGAAAAAGTAGAAAGGAAACCACTGCTCAATCAGGAAGAGAGCTGATGTATTATATGATGTATTATATGTATGTATATATATATATATATATATATATATATATATATATATATATATATATATATATATATATATCACATTATTTGTTTTTGTTTTGCAATTATTTTTTCAGATCAGAAAACCGTTTAAAAGACCAGTCTATTTATAGTGTCGAGACGTGATATGCTAATTCGAGTTCATAGTTTAGGAGCATAACGCGTCAGAAAACATAACTCGAAAGCAATTGAATGAACATAATAAATAAAGAGCAATTAAAATGCTAAAAAGCAAATCTATTTCTTCCTCTCTTCTTCCTATTATATTTATTTAAAATTATTACACACGATTTACATCGGATCCACTTTCACAATGTTTGATTCTGCCAATGAACAATGTCTAATAGGTGAGATAATTGTAAACTTGGAAACTGGGATTGGTATTCATTCTTTATTATAATCTTATAATGTATGATGTGAATGCAATGCACTGTATTCCAAACCAAATATATACATGGATATATATATAATTATTTCTACTTTTGGCACAAGGCCAGAAATTATCCGAGTGCATTACTGGTACTTTATTTCATCGACCCTGTAAGGATGAAAGGCAAAGTTAACCTCGGCGGGATTTGAAGAGCATGGCGTCCGACTCTCTACCGATACTGCCAATCCCCCGGAAGACCTTATGTCTAACTCTATCGCAATAATATTCCAACCGCCAACAGTGTATGACCTTCTACAAACGGAAATAAATACACAATGTATTATTTCCCCCACATTTTAAGCGGTGCTGTTTCTACTTCCACAGGTATCCTAAATCGCGTAAAAGTGCAACTTGTATAATCGGGTTCATGTTTCTTACTGCAACTGTCAAGTCTTTGGTCATCGGACTTCCTCTCTCGTATTATTAATTAGATATGTGCTCCTTTCAGCTAGCTAGTATCATGTCACTTACAAGCAGACACGCCCATGCCCCATGTCTCTCTTCTCATCAACTATATTGAGTCCAACACACTCAGACACCTCATTACATTCAGTCCAGTTATTTCTTTCCCAGACCACCAGTTTTCTGAATCCCTCTTTTTATTCATATTCTTAGTAAAGGAGTGAACCTGAAACAATTTGAACAGAACATTGATGACAGCGGTCTTTCTGGTCTAGGGGACAGCTGTAAAAGTGATGGGAAAAGCTTCCTTCACTAAATTTAGCAAATATTTGCCATGGGAAATAAATTACGTCGATTTCGCTTGCATTTTACACGTTTTAGAAGATTTGATAGTCATATTATAAAAAATGTCACCCCTATAAAATGGTTTATATATAAATAAATCAGGCCAGTTGAGGGCATACGTTAACGATAGAATACTGTGGTATACAGAATATGAAATTAAGTAAATGTACATGACAGTGATGTAAAGCAAAGAAGGTAAAATATGCCTACAAATGTATTCATTGGCCAATAAAGCAGATACTATTGCATCTAAATTCAGAGAACTCCCTTAGCAAACTGAAGACATTGAGACAGAGTGGAGAAAATTGTCCAGCTCAGCAGTTTCTCAGCAAGGTGCATCATCCAGAGGTAGAGTGAGTACTTTGCTGATCAACTTAACGCGATCACACACGCACCTAAGTGTGGCGACTAATTTCTCAAATGCTGGGGTTAAATAAGTAGTTAAAGACCTCAAACGTGACAAGGCCACCGGGGAAGATGAAATCCGACCCGAGAGGTTAACAGCAGTAAATACAGAGGGTATTATCTGGCTAACTAGTGTGTAACATGTGGTCTGGATCTCTGGAAAACTACCTAAGCAATGGCAATCGGGAGTGATAATCCCAAATTTCAAGCACGGAGACAAGAATGATTGTTCCAATTAGAGAGAGGGATCTTGTTGTTAAGCCTCCCCGGTAGGGTGATGAACGAACATTGTCGAGTCAAAGCTAGCTTGTTGGTGAACTGTGCGGTTTTCGCCCCGAACGTAGCACAGTCAACCAAATATTTACTCGGTGGTAGGTCTTCAATATATTGTGGGAGTTTTGTCAGGACGTATAATATTGTTTTGTAGACCTCAAAAAGGCATATAACAGCGTTCCTCGGGAACTGGTGTGGAAGGGTCTGCAGGAGTATGGGTTCGATTGTCAGTTTCTTTTTGCCCCGATGTTTCTAATTGAATACCCGAGTATTTGTGTTCGGATCAATGGTGCTAAATAGAAACCATTCAATGTGCAATCGGCCTTCATCATGGGTGCGTACTGTCACCTCTCCTATTCACTCTTTTCATGAACAGGAGTAACATGCGCAGTTGTATTGAAAGAGGTATCATGACTAGTAGGTGTAGAATCAGTCGGCTAGAATTTGCAGACGAGATCGTGTTACTTAACTCGACAAAAGTTAATTTCTGACGTGCATGTGATTCCAAGTTCTGCATGTGAATTGAGTTCAGGGGGAGAATGTCACGTATCTCAAGAGGCTGAATTAAGTGCAACAATTGCAGGAGGTGTTGCAGTAAGGTACGTGCTTCAGCATTCAGTAATCAGGAGGAGTGATGTTGGTATAACATCCAACATCGCTATTTTCAATTAAGTATTCGTGACACCCCTTACAAATGGTAATGAATCTGGGGTAATGAGCGAAAGAATACGATCGCGAATACAAACGACCGAAATAGTGTTCCTTCGAAGACTTTGGAGTTACGTTAATTGAAAGAATGCGTAGCTCGGAAATCAGAGAGTCACTCCCCATAGTGACACAACGTCTCCCAAGTGAGAGATCAGTAGTTGTGATTGTTGTTAGAACGTCTTAGGAAAGCATCGCTGGACAAATTTCACGCGCAAAATTAATTGGCAGGGGAATGAGGCTCAGACAAATGCCAAGATGATTGGATAATAATTATGAGCTTGGCTGGTCTCATTTGGGTATCGAGCTGGATTAGTGGGGGATGGCTGCTTCTGACAAGATCTCTTTGAGAACTCTGCTCCCAAGACTCTCTCAGAAATAAGTGCGCGAAGAAGAAGAAGAAGAAGAAGAAGAAGAAGAAGAAGAAGAAGAAGAAGAAGAAGAAGAAGAAGAAGAAGAAGAAGAAGAAGAAGAAGAAGCTTTACCTGTAAATAGGCTGAGCCACTTTAAGTGAGATGTGTATTTACGGGGACATTTGCTGCTATCTGAATAGGGAGGAACCATCAACAGTTTGAATGGTCAAGTAGATCATAGGATTGATAAAATTGTTTTTTGAATTGTGTTACATGAAAGGAAAGGTATTCCTTTAATCTCTATAGTTGGAGGAAATTCCATCCATGTTATCCCGATATAATAGAGTTCAATCGTGGAGTACACAATAGCAAATAGAAGAATCAGTTACATCTACTACAGGTCGAACAAGTGTGTTTGGGGTCCTTAGTAATTCTTCTCAAATATCTATTACCTTTGTGAATATCAATTCTAACGAACATCAATGATATACAGGTGCAGTGGAGTTGATAAATTTATCTGTCGGTGTTTGAACACGCACACACATACACACATAAACGCACACTCAACACACACACACACACACACACACACACACACACACACACACACACACACACACACACACACACACACACACATATATATATATATATACAAATACATATATATATATCCATAAATACATCCATTTAAATATGTTATATATATATACATACATTTATATATATATATATATATATATATATATATATATATAAATACCTATATATATATATATATATATATATAAATACCTATATATATATATATATATATATATATATATATATATATATATATATATATATATATATAAATACCTATATATATATATATATATATATATATATATATATATATATATATATATATATATATATATATATATATATATATATGTATATATATAAATACCTATATATATATATATATATATATATATATATATATATATATATAAATACCTATATATATATATATATATATAAATACCTATATATATATATATATATATATATATATATATATATATATATATATATATATATATGTGTATATATATAAATACCTATATATATATATATATATATATGTGTATATATATAAATACCTATATATATATATATATATATATATATATATATATATATATATATATTTATATATATATATACGGATACATATATATATACACGCACGCATATACATGGGCAAGCGGACATATACATAGATACACACTCATATACATACACCCACATACATTCGAAGCACATAAACAGAGAAATATACCGTTCATTGGTGAACCTTTTGTGACATTATACAATACATGAATCAAATAGCTGTTGACAGAATTTCAATATCAAAGAATTATAATTCCCAAGCATCAATACATTTATTTTCATATGGAGGGTACGGAATATGTATTCCATATTTTCAACGTAAGGGCTTCATTTTCTGAGAATGAAAATGATATTGTATTATCAACGTTTATTTTCCCCTCTTGTTCTTATCAGTGAGTTTGCAATATCAAATATATTCGCTCAAACTAGTACTCAAACTTACACTTTCTAAGGAAATGGCAGAGTCGCTAGATCGTCGGAGGTATGGTTTCTTGTTATACGTTCAAACTCTTTGCGCTCTGAATACAAACCTCACCGAAGTCATCTTTGCTTTTCATTCTTTTTAGGTCAATGAATAAACTACCAGTCCAATTTTGATGTTGATTCTTTTTCTATATATCATTCACACATTTCCCTGTACCATAGACGTAAAAAAACCCCGACATTGAATACTTTACGTAATTTAAGTCATGATAATTCAGACTGTAAATAAAACCCTTTTTTGTACTGTTGACATATGTTATTCTTCACTTTTTGAATATTATTATTACTCCAAGATAAACTTACATAGGAAAAGAAGTGAAATCATAAACTCGCCACCTACGTAACCCCATTGTTGAATCAAACAACGCCGTACGCTAAAACTATCCATAATACGAAGTATTCACAACCTCTAACTGGATTACCTAAAACGATATTTTGTTATCCCTTATATATATATATATATATATATGAAAGACGTAAATAAGAAAGTTATGAAAATTGACTTACTTACTAAAATTTCACTCCAACTAATTAGTTTCTGTAAGGGGATAACTATGGTTACGGAGCGTATCCATAGAGAAGCCTTACATCATCAGGGAGTCTATTCTCAGCTAAGCTTCCAGGCAATGCTGGAACAGTGGGAACTTATATAAAAATAATTCAGTGGATGGAAAAAAGCGAGCGGGGGCTAGATTCCAAGACATTGAAAAATTCACTGCCTACTTGGTCAGTGGCAAATTCAAAAGAATCAATCACGTGACACTGAGGTTAATCAGTTAGGAGTGGGGGGTGCTATTAAGACAGAGCCTAGCTACTACTATTAATCACAGTAGTAATTTCGGCAAGTTTTGCTCAACAAATAATTTGGAGATAATTATAAAGAATTAGTATATCTACCAACATATGTATACAGATGCATACCTATGTTAGCAAATATATTTTTTGTCTTAGTAACTTTGTGGTTCAATGCAAGGGGATGCAGAACAATTATATGAAAGACGTAAATAAGAAAGTTATGAAAATTGACTTACTTACTAAAATTTCACTCCAACTAATTAGTTTCTGTAAGGGGATAAATATGGTTACGGAGCGTCACTATAGAGAAGCCTTACGTCATCAGGGAGTCTATTCTCAGCTAAGCTTCCAGGCAATGCGGGGACACTGGGAACTTATATAAATATAATTCAGTGGATGGAAAAAAGCGAGCGGGGGCTAGATTCCAAGACATTGAAAAATTCACTGCCTACTTGGTCAAGTGGCAAATTCAAAAGAATCAATCACGTAACACTGAGGTTAATCAGCTAGGAGTGAGGGTTATTTTCAATGTCTTGGAATCTAGCCCTCGCTCGCTTTTTTCCATCCACTGAATTATTTTTATATAAGTTCCCAGTTTCCCCGCATTGCCTGGAACTTAGCTGAGAATAGACTCCCTGATGACGTAAGGATTCTCTATGGGGAGGCTACGTAACCATATTTATCCCCTTACAGAAACTAATTAGTTGGAGTGAAATTTTAGTAAGTAAGTCAATTTTCATAACTTTCTTATTTACGTCTTTCATATAATTGTTCTGCATCCCCTTGCATTGAACCACAAAGTTACTAAGACAAAACTTATATATTTGCTAACATAGGTATGCATCTGTATACATATGTTGGTAGATATACTAATTCTTTATAATTATCTCCAAAGTATTTGTTGAGCAAAACTTGCCGAAATTACTACTGTGATTAATAGTAGTGGCTAGGCTCTGTCTTAATAGCACCCCCACTCCTAACTGATTAACCTCAGTGTCACGTGATTGATTCTTTTGAATTTGCCACTTTATCAAGTAGGCAGTGAATTTTTCAATGTCTTGGAATCTAGCCCCCGCTCGCTTTTTTCCATCCACTGAATTATTTTTATATAAGTTCCCACTGTTCCAGCATATATATATATTAAAATACAAATATTAATAAAATAGATGTTCTTTTTATCAATTACATTTTATGATACATATTTCAGATGTAGAACAGTACGTCCTCATCAGACAAAATATAATGATACATGACATACCCTGACATGTTAAATTGTTAAGATTTAATGGTTAAGATTTAATCTTAACCATTTAACATCTCAGGGTATGTCATGTATCATTATATTTTGTCATATGAGCACGTACTTTTGTACAATTGAAATACGTATAATAAAATGTAATTGATAAAAAGAACATCTATTTTATTAATATTTGTATTTTAATATTAATAACGCTGGAAAATTATTTTTCCTAGGGTGCTTCCAATCTACTGTAAAACTCATTCTTTGATATGCTCATTGAATATTGTTTAACTCTTTAATATATATATATATATATATAGTACCACCACCAGCCATTCTCTGCATCAACCGCACTATATATCTTAGTGGTTAGAGCTTCGGATTCGCAATTATAAGCAAGAAACTTTATTTCACGTTCCTCCGTTTTACACAGCTGTAGAAATATGTTTCGAGGTCACTGGTGTCAAGCTGTATCGTCATTTGCCTTTCCCTAGGAAGGGAAAAATTCTAGGTGCAATTCTCAGAATCGAACTCACAACCTCTCAATTGCAACTGGAGTTCTAAACGATAAGTCATGCGTCTTCAGTTATGACATTTCTAAATACACACACATGTGTGTGTGTGTGTATTTATACGTTTTCAAATTGCTTATTAATTACTTAATACGATTTTCTAATTTTTATATATTTATATTTCTTCTTTTATTTTCGTAATTTACATATGCATTTATATTTATTTTATATATTTTGTATATTTCTAAATAGGTTTTTTTAAATATTATCTTCTTATTTCTTAGAAATAGATTCTAGCTTTGGGGTAATTTGAACTCATAAAGCTCAGAGCTGATCAATTGCGAAACACGTGCCAATACTAATATAAATAACCAGTTGCGATATGAATCGTTGGAAACATTTAGTGTTACTAAGGAACGTGAGAATGTGTACACAACACATGGTGAGTAATGTTATTCTGGAGTTTCACGTGATCATCAATCATGACAATAATCGATCATTATTAAAGTTGAACAAATCACGTACAGTACTCAAGGAGAAAGGAAAAAGTGGACATGAGTTCTTGCAAGGATATCGAACTCCAAATATCTTGGATGTTGGACGAGAGCAAGTAATCCATTACTCCAAGGACCACTTGAACTTTGCTGTCTTTTAGAAGGTTTTAAGCCTGTTCCTAGAATTGTATACAGTCAGTTGATTTAATAACCATTGGGAAAATTTGAATATCATTATAATCATCTGCATTGGGACGGCTACTTTTCATATTTGAAATATTTCCAGCGATTATTATCTTAGACGAATGTTTACATATCTAGGTACAGTGCTGAAATATAAACACCGAATATATTTTCCAATCAAAATTTTGTAATATATATCTGTACACATTAAGATCATATCCAGTGCAATATTACTTTCCATTGCATGCACTCCATAAATAATATATATATATGAAAATGTTTAACCCCGTCGGTAGAGCTCAAGCCGTTTCGACGGCTATTTCTGGACTAAATTAGAAGTTTTAGCATGGTAATAACTAGCCGAACTTTTCAAGGGGTAATTCCTTATACGGGAAGATTGTAGTTGTCAAAAGGATTGGTCAAAATTGTTTGTAAAACACAATTAAATCTTTCATGGCAGTAGGTGGCAGGTGGTGATGGCTGAACTTGCCTGTAGAACAATGAGGGAGTGGGTGGAGCCGGTCAAGCGTTGAAAATGAATTCTATGCAGCAAATTCTAAGGAGTGTGTATGAAATTAGGCTAGCTAGAAAGCAGGCGAAAAAGGATTCTGGAGGAATTTGAGAGTCGGACGTTATAGAATTAAAAGGTTAATAAATTGAGATGAAAGATAATAAATAAAAAAAGGAAAAATAATAAATTTAAGTAGTAAAATGTAATAAAAAAATCTCTAGAGTCTAAAGCAGCTGCTATATTTTTATTTAGTATTGCGTTTTCGGCCAATGCTATATACACTTTACTGGGGTAGGGGTACTGAGGCTACAAAAGCCCGATCGGCTGCCTCGGTGTAGGCGAAAGAGGAAAAAGGAAAAGGAAGAGGAGAGCGAGTGGAGGGAGTGATAAGAAGAGATAAAAGGAAAAGAAAAGAAAAAAGAAAAAAAAGAAAAAATACATCTACATATGTAAGCGAGGTTTCCCCTATCGTGTTCGGCAAGTGGGGAAAAGACGGATGTTGCAGCCATTGTCTACCCACCCGGGTCATGAGAGGGTTTGAGGGCGAGGTATGTCCTACGCAATTGGTGTTTACATGCAGTTACAAGTTCGTCTTTTTTGTTTAGGACTAGGTCCTTCGTGAACAGGATTTGTAATGTTTCCTCCGAGTATAAGTAACATGGACGGCGTCTTCTCGAGTAGGAGTTACCCCAGGACAGTAAGCTCCAAGTAAGATTGTATGTTATGTTATTATCTTGGAGGTCCCAGATGTTGCCCGAAAGTGTAGTGGCATGCCGCCGTTCCGAGTTTCGGAACGTATGTCGGTGCTGGTAGAGCCGGGTCTTAAAGTCACAAGCGTTTAATCCTATAGAGGCTGTGTTGGAGGTTTCCGTCCTCACGTTACATTGGTAGATCAAGTTAAATTCTCGGCATCTGTTGTTGAGGGGGTACGTAGATCTATCAAGTCAGTTACACCTCCTAGTCGGCTCTCCACTAATGTCTAGGTTGTTTCTTCCATAGGGGTTGAGTTTCTTGTTGTCTGAGGAGGCGATATTTTGTGCGAAGTTGGGTGTGGCGCTGTAGGAGAGTTTGATAGTGTTTTTGTTGATCATGATGTGGTATCTGTGTTGTGGTGGGAAGTGTTTTTCGAGGAGCCTAAAGAAGATTTTTCCGATTGGTGTTGCCACCTCGGCATTGTAGCGACGGTTGAACCACGTTACGTGGCGTGAGCGGCGGCGTCGCCTGCTATTTCCGCTAAGGAAAGCTAAATAAAAGGAGATTTCCTCCCGAAAGCCGCTTCGCTTGAGGGCCTGGTTGTTTACGGACAAGATCTGTACTACTGGGGTTGTAGCCTTTTAGGGTAAGGAGCCCAACCTCTCGGTACAATCCACCGCGGAATGCAGGAAACATTTCGGTGAGTTTATATAGTAAGAATAATCCTATAAGATCGGTCACCTCAACCGAATCGGTGGAGCCCATACTGACGTCGAAGGGGGAGTCGGGAGCTCTCTTTATCCACTTGGAGTTGTCTAAAAGGAGGACTGTCTTTCTGGCGTGGAGAATGATGTTTCTTTCCTAGTCGGTGATGGGTGTGAGTGTTTCGGCAAAGTCCAAAGCGGCGTAAGGAGCGGTAAGGTAATAGAGGCGTAATAGCTCTCTATGTCGAACTGGATGAAGTTGGTGTCCTATTGGTTCTCAAAATTCCTGAACCATGAGATGACTTCCTGGGTGCCACCCCAGTAAATTATGTATAGCCTTGGCCGAAAACGCAATACCAACTAAAAATATATTTAGACTCTAGACATTTTTTTTATTACTTTTTACTATTTAAATTTATTATTTTTCCTTTTTTTATTTATTATCTTTCATCTCAATTTATTAACCTTTTAATTCTATAATGTTCCACTCTCAAATTTTTCCAGAATCCTTTTTCGCCTGCTTTCTAGCTAGCCTAATTTCATACACACTCCTTAGAATTTGCTGTATAGAATTCATTTTCAACATTTGACCGGCTCCACCCACTCCTCATTGTTCTACAGCTAGGTTCAGTCACCCCCACCCCCCACCCACTGCCATGAAAGATTTAATTGTGTTTACAAACAATTTTGACCAATTCTTTTGACAACTACAATCTTCCCATATACCTTGAACAGTTCGGCTATTTATTACCATGCTAAACATTTTAATTTAGTCCAGAAATAGCAGTCGAAACGGCTTGAGCTCTGCCGTCGGGGTTAAATATTTTCCTATTACCCACTCTAATCCCCTAAGTATTGAGTACTCTGGTGCGTTATGGTCCATCTGGTTCCTTACCACTCCTCCTTCGTTATATATATATATATATATATATATATATATATATATATATATATATATATATATATATATATATATATATATATATATATAAATATATATATATATATATATATATATATATATATATATATATATATATATATATATATATATATACATATATATATATATATATGTGTATATATATATGGGGGTGGATGTATGTGTGTGTATTCTTACATGTATATACATATATCCCAGTACAACCTGTCTTATGGTCGGGTCGTTGGCGACTAAACTGGCAACCCCGCCAAGGTTTCTTGGTGAGGAGGGTGACTTTGGACATCCTGCAGGACTAAAAACAAAACCTATCAAAGGGCAAAGGAACTCTTAAGAGTCAATGGCCATTCAAAATCACCGGGAGAGATGACCCATTAGCCTTTGTCAAGGCAGAATTCTAGGAGAAGGAAAACTCTGATATAACAACTGCAACCCTGATGGTATCCAATGATGTTGACTTGTTTTCTTTTTGGTAAATATCATCTTGGTTAAGAGAGTGGGACTGGCTTTGTGCAGTGCCTTTGGTCACTATAAAAGCTTCACGGCACAGGCATTGCTTTATATCTGGAGATCTCTCTGCACTTGTCGTCACATGGTACCATGGGCCCAGCACTACGTGTCAATAATTGTCACAAGTGTAGTGTTTGTACCAGAATTTTCAAGTCGCTGGCTGGACTAAAAAGTCACACTCGTTCAGCCCATCGGTAAGGGTTCTCCCACATGGATATAAAGTAGTGGCCGTACTCGAAAACGAGTTGGCAGCCACCATATACACATATATACTACCACGCTCCCATTTGTTTGTGTGTGTATGTCTGTGTGGCCTCTATCACTCCATTCAAGGAAAACTTCCTTCTTCTTATCTAGATTTATTTTGCTGTTACAATTGTTTTGTCATTAAAAATATATTTCCTAGTATGTTAAGATGCATTAGAACTATACACCGATATACATGTAAATAGGAAAAAAATATTGAGAATGAAATATTTAATACAAAATCGGATGCTGTTTTTCTAAATTGAAAGACGATACACCATTTTTATCTTTCTTACTCTAATAGACATCTGAATATTATGTTGATTTTTCTCTAATAGACATCTGAACATTATGTTGATTTTGGCAGTATCGATAGAGGGTCGGACGCCATGCTTTGCAGCACAATTACGTCCCTTTACGGACTGAGTTCAAATCCCGCCGAGGTTAACTTTGCCTTTCACCCTTACGGGGTCGATAAAATAAAGTACCAGTAATACACTGGTATAATTGCTGGCCTTGTGCCAAAAGTAGAAACAATTATGTTGATTTTTCTCAAGACTCCGTTATAACTTTTGTTCTATGTTGTGTTAATAACTTTACCGTTTTATTGAGTGAGTTGCGTGGAACATAGCAATATTGTTTCAGCCGTAAATTGTGACTATCAAACAGTCATTTTATCTCAATCAGTAAAATACTGTCTAGATTCACTTAGACAAAACATTTGCAATATCTTTATGTGCACTCATCGACGCACACATATACATAACAACATATTGTTGTATGTATATATATATACATACATATATACATACAATCATACATACATACAAAGAACTATTGCTCCTACATTACAACAAAAATATACGAAATAAACGAGGATATCTTTGAGACTGTGATAGCAAAACTCCAAGATAAGAAAAGACCAGGATGGTTGACATTAGCACACACAATACTAGTCCCCAAGAACAAAGACACTCACTTGGCAAAAAACTACCGAACCGTTGCATGCCAGAACCTGATGTATAAGATATATATAGCCTACCTGAAGCTATTTCTCCAAGGTCACTGTGAAAATAATTGGTTCTACTTTAGGCACAAGGCCAGCAAAAACCCAGTACATTACTGGTACTTTATTTTATCGACCCCGTAAGGATGAAAGGCAAAGTTAACCTCAGCGGGATTTGAACTCAGACTGTAAAGGGACGTAACTATGCTAGAAAGCATGGCGTCCAACCCTCTACCGATACAGACAATTCCCCGTCCTATGTGAAAATAATAACATCATTACAGATGAACAAGAAGCTGGAAAGAAAGGCATTTGGGGGTGTGCTGAACAACTCCTAATCAACAAATCTCTCACATTGGATCATCCTAGCAACATATGCATTCATGATCGTTTGCTGATAAACATGCAATTTTCATCCATGGGTTCACTGCGGTTCTGCTGGGCAAATTCCATCGGTGTGAGTTTTTGACTATCATGCAGTGAATATCTTTCAAGAAGTTCCTCCCCATGATCTTATCTGTCTCATGCAGATAGACTTGTTCGATAGATGGGCACCTACACTTCGAGCTTTGTAAATGGTGTCGGAGGTATATGATGCGACATTCAAATGCTATCTGGACTAATGTTAGGCCCCTGCCTCCCTGCTTACGTTTCAAATAGAGGCGGTCTATGTCACTGTTGATGTGGAGGTTTCTGGTGTTGTTTAGTATTTTTCGAATTCTAATATAGATAAAGAAAGTAGTCTATCTCGGACCAACAACCGCTATATTGGCCCACGTTGAAGTATACGCTTTTGAATTCAAAGAACAGGAAATCAAAACAAAATACCTGATTCTCAAAAGAGATAGGGTTGCAAGCCTAACACTTATATGTGACAACAAGTGCAAACTCTACAGAATTAACATCGAAGATGTCACCCATGTCATAAGCAGCTGTCCAAATATATCATCGCGGTACTACCTGCCTATGAGGCATGATGTAGTGGCCAAAACACTGTACAATGCAATCCGTAGAAAAGAAAGTCCCAATAATAAACACATTAAAAGCTACAGCAATGTGGAAGACATACATATACATAATATGAAAGAGTACTACCTTTTGTTGGGGTTTTTACTCCAGTAAAAACCCCCAATAAAAGGCAGGCATAACAGACCAGATATAATGCTATGTGACAGAGGAAGAAGGCATGCACAGTGATGAAAGTTAGCTGCCCAGCAGATGCCAATATAATATCACAGATTTGCAAAAAGGAGAATATCTATGCAGAACTAATGAGAAATCTGCAGATTCTCTACCCTGATTATACCTTCAGATTTATGCCTGTAATTATTGGGGCACTGGGATATGCCGCAATACAAATCCTTAGAAGCTGGGCTTCAGGAAACAGACAGAATACGACTAGTTAGGAAATTACTAACAATCCATTAATGGAACAGTAAAAATATGTAAAGCATTCCAAAAATCTAGTAACTCCATGTACACATGTACAGATACAAAGCATATGCACATGCACACATACATCTCAAAACATACACATCCACAGATACAAAAACATCCATACCTGCACACATTTGTATGCATACATATCTACTTAGTTGATGATGTATAAATTCCAATGAGAGAGTCGTGCATCTATGTTAGAAACCAACTCTTTCTCTATTGGAAAACTTTGTGAAGTTATAAAATCAGAAGAACATACATAACTACATAGATGGGATAAATCATTCAAAAAGCCTCTCATGGAGTTCCGACAAGTTTATGACATCCTACCTTGAAGGATATCTCTACGCAATACAGGAAAAAGAAATCCCTATCAAATATTTGCTACACAAAAGAGGAGGGTTATCAGTCGGCAATAAATGTAGGCTATGTTAAACAAAGATCGAAGATGTTACCACATTGTGAACTGTGAAAGAACGTCGTCTCGTTACTACTTCCCTATGAGAAACAAGGTGATAGCTAGAACCATCTGGAACGCACTTCGGAAAACAAAATTGAAAATAAATGAGGAAGAATATGTTGAGATGAATGGCACTAAGGAATACATGTGGAACCTGAAAATAAAAAAA
>OZ024740.1:198743081-198748081 GCA_964016885.1 Eledone cirrhosa
AATATGGGATAAGGAAAAACAAAAGGATGCAACACTCATAGGAACAGCCCTAGACGTTAAATATTGAGAAAGAAATTGAAATGATGAGGTTAGAAATATTGATCCTGGATTAAATCTGTCCTGGGAAATATGTCAAGTCAGGAAAATGAAGGAAAGTGATTAAGAAATACAATGTAACTTCAAAATCTGATATTCCATCAACCAAAAGAAACCCCGAAACAGAAAGTACAGCTGAAAGCTTAAATAAGCAGATTTGAAAAGTGAAGTAAATTTTACAGGCAAAGGCCTCATAGGGAAATTGAGTTCAGATGCCGCTGAGGGGAATTTACCTTTCATCCATTGGAAGATCGTGTTAAAGGAAAACACGAGTCAAGTACTGGGTCAAGTTAATCGACCTTCTCCACCACCCAATGTGTTTGGCCTGCAATCACTACCACAGTATTTGCTAAGTCAAGGTAGTCCAAGTGTTGTAATGCAGTAGCAGCTAGTCTGGTATTTCGAAATGCATTTTTGTTTACTTTAGTCCATTGCTATCCACTTCATCATTCAGTATGATTTTTCAGATATTCACCCATCTCTGTTATCCGAAGACTAAACTTGGTCTCATATTGTATTATTAAGTGTTTCGCAACATTAGAATTATCAGATGTTGTAAATAACAAACATCATTATGTCCGTCTCCTTAATGGTTTCCTCAGTTCACTTGCTCGTCAAATGATTCTTTATTTATTGACACAGAAATGAAAAATATCAAAGTTGACCTGAGTGAGATTTGAACAGAAAGCCAGAACAGATACCGAGGTATTTAAACCGACGTTTTGACTACTCAGGCAATTCATTGCTTATATTGATATAAATCGGCTCAGTAAACTGGTGAAGCAAGGAAAGGTGTTGATCTTCAACTAAACAATATTTCCATTGGACTTTCCATTGCTGATACTATCTGCCGATTACAACTGCTAACAGAAAGCGCAACAACAACGCAAAATAAAGTGTTTTCTGTAGGAGAAAACGGTGCACGGTCCAATACTGAATCAATTGAAAATGATTAGCAATGTCTTACTGAAAACTCCACACTAACAAATTTAGTAGATTGCACTCAAGCAGTAACTTCTTCAGATTTCATTTGATGGTTGTGTGTATGTTTCATAGGTTTTTGAATATTTATAACTCGGTATATTGGATTTCAACTCCTGCGCTACGACTTCTTTTAAGGCTTCTTCAATCTGTCCTGTAGGATATCCAGCTGGTGTTAGTTTAGAATTTCTATATAATCAAGATAATCAAAGCTTTCAAAATTATTTGCAAGCATTTCTTATAAATTTGTAAGGTTTGATGTAAGATCTTTAATAATTTAAAGTAAGACATTATGTAAACAATCTTGGAGTTCAAATCCCGCCGAGGTTAACTTTGCCTTTCATCCTTACGGGGTCGATAAAATAAAGTACCAGTAATGCACTGGTTGATTGCTGGCCTTGTGCCTAACGTAGAAACAATTATGCAAACAATCTTATTGTAGGACGTCATGGCGTTGTATATTAATAATGTACAGCTTAGGTTTAATTTATCACAAATATTCAACATTCTAAATAATCCCTGTCTTTGATGTATTTTGTTTACTAAACTCTATATATTACATAACATTGTCCAATAAATATGTTATTGCCAGATGACGGGTTAATAAGTACATTTAAGTCTGTTAATGTTACAGCAATATGATCTTCTATGAAGACATACTTACAGGATTGAGAGTGCTTGCAGTGTAAATGGCGAATTTTAATTGGCAAAATTACTGGAATATATATATATATATATATATATATATAGGAGAAAGTATGACCCCGACGGCAGAGCTCAAGTGCAGAAATAGCCGTCGAAACGGCTTGAGCTCTGCCGTCGGTGTCATACTTTCTCCTATTACTCACTCTACTACTCTAAGTATTGTGTACTCTGGTGTGTTATGGTCGATCTGGTTCCTTACCACAATTCCTCCGTTATATATATATATATATATATATATATATACATACACACACTCATATATATATATATATATATATATATATATATATATATATGTGTGTGTGTGTATATGTATATATTGATACATCATCGTAATGTATTTAATATATCATGCTCTCGATCTTAACCCCAGGCCTTTAGAACAAACATATAATCAAAATCACTCCTACTATGTTCACCCTATATTTTCGCTTTATTAGTATTGTTTAATTAAACGGGATACAACAATTATTAACACTGAGTGCCTCTATAACCTGTGGGAGGAACAACATGTTCCACAAACCAAGAGCCTTGTCTGGTTGCTAGTAGGTGGTGAATTACGACAAACTACTATATTGTCTGTTTCTTTCATTAAATACACGTCGGGTTCTTTTTTTTTATTGAAATTAAGTAGCTAGTTTTTAGTAAGTGTTGCCTAGAAATAACGCATCTCGTTTTATAGATTATACTTAGATGGACATCTCTGTATATGAATTTTATATTTTATTCAATGATAGTTTACCATTAATATTCAGCAATTGCATATTCACTCATCAATATATTTTCCGTCATTCTATATCATATATATCTCAATAGAAGTATCTAACACCCGCAAAGAAACTTTCAATGATATAAGGTACAGACATACAAACAAACTCCATCCGTCACACACACACGCACACATGCGTAAACACACACGCATAAACACACACACACACACACACACACGCGCGCGCGCGCGCGCATATATATGCACTGTAATAAGTCCAATTATATTTCTAATTCCAATAAGTAAAATTTCAATGAATCTAACATTATATGTTTTACCGTTTTATATTCTTCATCTTCCTGAGACGAAAGTAATTAGTTTGAAGCTCTAAGAGACCTCAATCGCAATGTGAACACCAATGAAGTATTTATTCATGAAATCATTCTCTTATATTTCTTCTTTGATTTAAATGAATGAGCTAGATTGCTACATTTGGACGTAGAATATACAATTGTATATCTGCATGTGGTGAGATAGAGTTATGCTGCACTCAGGAACGATTTCGAATACTAATTGTAACTAATTAGATTTCATTTTAGAAAGTTCAAATCGACAAACATCTATCGACTATTTACTATTTTTATTTTTACTGTTTAGTCAATATCTTTTAAGAATGATTACAACAGAGTTGGCTCACTTAAATACAACTAAATGTTAGAGAAGGTGACAGATTAACTCCACCAAACTCAATAGGCCAAAGGGTGAAAATTGATTACATCCTCCTCTTTACTTAACAGTTTATTTTATCGACCACGAAATAAATAAATCAAAGTTGATCTCAATTAAATTTAAACTCAGTGTGTAAAGAGTCGCATCAAATGTCCAGTGCTCTACATACATTTTGTCCAGTGCTCTACATACATTCGAATGTATAATTTGTTTGCATATGATGCCGTGTCCACCTGTCATTAATTGAACTAATTTTAGTAGGTGTTGAAATGTGAATTGTGACCGTGTTTGACCGAGCGTGGAGTGGAAGTGAGGGATCAGAGAAACAGACTATATACAGCAAGATGTCTACGCTCTCACGCCGCTGTGAATTTGCGCCAATACATGATTGTAGAAATATGATTGGAAAAGAGACAGTCATTAAAGTATATCAACATGTTTGGCTACTTGAAAAATCAATACCTTATTTATAGGAAATTCATTAAATAGTATTTTTAAATTTTTAATAACCTGTAAGTTCACACCGATATGAAAGTTCGCACCCGTACGAACATGTTCAAAGAGTACACGAAATGAAAGAGGAAATATAAGAGGCATTTATAATTTGCAGAATCTTAAATTACATATATTTAGAAAATGGGATAAATTGTTTGTGTAGGAAGAATTTAAAATTTCCAATAATTAATTGTAATTTTGTTAGTTCACAAAATTAAATAGATTTACGAAACATGTTCTCGAAATATTACTTGATTACTTATAATTGTTTCTACTTTTGGCACAAGGCCAGCAATTACCCAGTGCATTACTGGTACTTTATTTTATAGACCCCGTAAGGATGAAAGGCAAAGTTAACTTCGGCGGGATTTGAACTCAGACCGTAAAGGGACGTAACTATGCTGGAAAGCATGGTGTCCGACTCTCTACCGATACTGCTAACCTACTTGATTACTTATAATGCCATCGCATATTACATTTGACGGCAGTAATCCCTATATAGAACTCCGAGAGTGTTAAAGTGAATACATACATTTTAAGTTCTTAAACAAGAAAACAGCGTGACAAATTGCGTTCCACGCGGAGATGGAAATGAATCGACTTCCGTCACTCTCGACAATGGATACTCCGGTTGCTCAATCAAAAGAAAAGCCTGCTCGTGAAATATGACTGGGCACTCCCCAGGTATCATTTTATTTATGTTATGCTATATATCTGTGGAGTGCACAGTCATATATATATATATATATATATATATATGTAGATAAATCTACCAAGAGTTTACGGTAGTGTCCAATCCGTATGAAGAACTCAATGTAATCCGGATATCATGGAAAGAAGAGATGCAATGAAAAATCACTTTCGGTGAAAGATAAACGGAATACAGAGTCAAGATAAAATATTTAAAAAATAATGAATAAAACAATGAAAACTCCTAATAAACAAGATAAAACACCTAAATCTACAAATCTAACTAAAAATGTGCGTGGTGAGATCATTAACATTAATCCTCCTAGTAAACATCACGATACAACCTATACAAATAATAAACAACATAGAAACCGTAATAGACGAGTTACTTGGTATAATGCTCCATTTAATTTACAAATTAAGGATAATATTGCTAAAAAATTTTTTTATATCCTAGAGAAAAACTTCCCGCCAAACCACAAATACCATCAAATCTTAAATAGGTCTACAATTAAATTCTCATACTCAACAACAAATAACATAAAACAAAATATAAGTGCCTATAATGCATATAAATGTAGGAATACCATAAGTA
>OZ024740.1:198753081-198755581 GCA_964016885.1 Eledone cirrhosa
AATGCGTTGATGTATATCCAGCATCATCTACACAACCCAGCATATATATATATATTGATATATTCATTTATATTAAGACTATCAAGTAAGTCTTTTTACTCTAATGTTTTACCTGCTCATCACAAATCCACAGATGTTGAATAAACAGAACCACAAGAGTGTGTTTATTCCTGCGTATTTACCGATCCCAAAATAAGAACTTGTAAAGTGAATCTTCAATGCTTGAAATAAAAGCAATACAATAACAACACAGGAGATAATATACTAGAGATACGTTATAATACATTTTATATGAATTCTGTTAAATGTCATTAGATGATTAATATTGGACCACTGATGAAATCACAATCAATATGAATTAAACGTAGTACTAACCGCGTGTTTTGGATACTCCTCTCTTAACGTGGCATCAGAAGAAACCTGAAAAGGGAAAAACATAATTAACTTTAAATATAATATATTATTTATTTACGTTTTATACATTTAATGTTCCTTATTTTGACTTAACAATTTCCACTTCGTAATACAATATCTGAAATAGGGTAAGTGAGTTTCTGCTTACTTTATGCTAAAAATGATAGAACATTATATTTACTTTTTTGTTTAAGAAATGTGTCGAATCTAATATCAAGATGTAAACAGGAATTCAATATTCGTATCAAAGTGTCGATATACAGTTCCCAGCCTACATAAAAATTATACTTAATGTGTGAATGAACAGAGAAAAGCGTTCTATAACTTAACGATACTCCTACTAATAATTGGTTTGGCAGTATCTGTTAGAGCGTCAGACACCATGTTTTGCAGAATAGTTATGGCCCTTTGCGTTCTGAGTTCAAATCCCCCGAGGTTAACTTTGCCTTTCATCCTTACGAGGTCGATAAAATAAAGTACCAGTGGTGCACTGGAATAATCGGTGGCCTTGTGCCCAAAGTAGAAACATTGGCAGTATCGGTAGAGAGTCGGACGCCATGCTTTCCAGCATAGTTACGTCCCTTTACGATCTGAGTTCAAATCCCGCCGAGGTTGACTTTGACTTTCATCCTTACGGGGTCGATAAAGTAAAGTACCAGTAATGCACTGGGTAATTGTTGGCCTTGTGCCTAAAGTAGAAACAATTATTAAAGTAATTGGCAGTATCGGTAGAGTGTCGGGCGCCATGCTTTCTAGCATAGTTACGTCCCTTTACGGTCTGAGTTCAAATCCCTCCGGGGTTAACTTTGCCTTTCATCCTTACGGGGTCGATCAAATAAAGTACCAGTAATGTACTGGGTAATTGCTGGCCTTGTGCCTAAAGTAGAAACAATTATTAAAGTAGAAACAAATATTTTATACGAAACGTTGTCAAATTCTTTAAAAGGCGCCTACAGTAGTGCGACTCTTCATTTCACCTGGAAGAGCACTGCATTATTTTCTAAATATATTTGGGGTTCAAGAGAAATATGAGAAACGCTAAATTCATGAGTAATTCTAGATTAGATAATATGTCTTAGGAATCTGATATTTACATTTTGGTTCAGTACAATACTTATACGAATAATCGTTCTGATGTTGGGATACAAACAATTAAGAACTTATATGCAAAATAATAGTATTCATATTCTCATATCAATCTCATATTTAATATGTTCAAACAACCAACAGCCTATATTTCAATATTGGTTGTTTGCTGTTTGTGCCTATAAACAGTATTAGCCTATAAACAGTGTTTGTTACGATAAACAGTATTTGTAATGTATCGACCAAAGACACCTAACTGATTTTAAAAGGCAACGCCTAATAATATGAATTCCAAGAAAATAGGTGTAGATTTTATCAAAGTCATTTCGAAACCGATGAAAATCGTGGCATCATAAGACGGTATAGCTAAATAGATTTCTCGAAATCTAATTTATATATATATACTTAAAAAAAATGATTTACCAGTTTCCAGAAATGAAATACGGACATTTCAATAAGTATTACTATCCTATTGCTACTGTTCAAATCTTATCAAAACTAAATATAATTCAAAACTGATTTTATTAGAATCAAAGAATCCGAGAATACAATGATAATTGCATTCTATGAAATAAAGGAAGAAGGAAGTTGGTGAAATATATTTTTCTGTAAAGCCGTAAACGCAGAAAAAGTTCACAATGAGGATTTGAGTTAATAACATTTAAAAATAAACATAATAAAAATTAAAACTACCCTTCCCGATTATCTCATTTACGGGAATATTCAAAATAAGTGTGTTCGTTTGGCAAATTTAGGGCAGCATATATACATATATATTAACGGTCGACCGATGTGATGGGGCTGTCTGCATTCGTTCATTTACCAATCTTCGCCCCTATTTTTATTCATTCTTATGTTTGTAACCAAACAGGACTCTCTTTTTCTCAGATTGATATATTTATCTTACACCTCCGCGTTTTAATAAAACATGTGGTTTCTCCCTTTGTCGCATGTACTTGTAGACGGTTTTATGTTTTGTATATTTCTTCTTCCACTTATT
>OZ024740.1:198763081-198800581 GCA_964016885.1 Eledone cirrhosa
TTACGGGGTCGATAAAATAAAGTACCAGTAATCTACTGGATAATTGCTGGCCTTGTGCCAAAAGTAGAAATATTTATATAATGTATATTAGTAATTTAACCAGATAAGGCGCGCGTTCAAGGATATTTAGCAACCATTATCATTTTCAGCATAGTTACGTCCCTTTACTATCAGAGTTCAAATCCTGTCGAGGTTAACTTTGCCTTTCATCCTTACCAGGTCGATAAAATAAAGTACCAGTAATGAACTGGGTGATTGCTGGCCTTGTGCCAAAAGTAGAAATAATTATCTTTTTTGTCCAAATTATCAGGTAACTATTAATACACTTTAATGATTTAGGGAAAAATATTAATATAAGTAAAACATGAATAAACAGACTATGAGTAATATATCTTTTGTAATACATATACATTCTTAAACTCTCTCTCTCTCTCTCTCTCTCTGTGTATATATATATATATATATATATATATATATATTCATTCATTCAGGTTTGAGGTTCACCACTGAATAGAGCTGGTCAATTCCGTATGGTCAATCTTAACGTAATAATATGGAGAGTACTCAACGTAAAGCAGTTCAACCGTCTTTATTTTTGTAGTTGGTGGTGCTAGTACGGAGTTAAATTATATAATGAAATGACAGGAGGCTGGACTTGTGTAAATCCTTGAAAGGTTTATTATACTATGATCATTTCAATGACCGGGTTCCGTATGAATCCGGTGATATCATCAGGTATTCGAAATATAATAAATAAGTGAATGTAATGGATAAAATCCATGGGGCTGAAAATCGAAGACCCGAGGACGACCGCCATCCAGCATCTTCCACCTTTGGCGGTCGCCCTCGAGTGACGTGGCTAAAGCTTACAGTGTGCTGCTACCGGTCAAATTAAAGAAAACAGAAAGGGATAGGAACATAAGTCAGCGTTATTATCGTGCCACAAGAAAAAAGAAAGAAAGAAAGAAAGAAGATAGAAGAAGAAGGGGGAAGGAAAAAGAAAGAAAGAAAGAATAGAGAAGAAGGGTGAAGGAAGAAAAGGAAGAAGAAGAGAAGTCAGGGTTAAGGTCAGCTATAAGAAGAAAGACAGAAAGAAGGAGGAGGAAGGGTCGGTATTACAGTCAGGCCAGGAATGTCGCGAAAAAAATTTATTCTTAGGTATCTTAACAACTACTACCGGTCAAATATAGGCAAACAAAAAGGGGGAGGTAAGTCAGCGTTAATATCATGCCACAAGGAGAAAGACAGAAAGAAGGGGGAAGAGAAGAAGAAAAGGAAGAAGAAGAGAAGTCAGGGTTGATGGCTACAAGAAGAAAGATGGAAAGAAAGAGGAAGAAAGGTCGATATTAATGTCAGACTACAGTCAGGCCAGGAATGGCGCGAAAATATATTTTCAAAGGGACCCGTATCTTAGCAGAGGTAAATATAGTGGGGGTCTGTATGTTATAATGTGTGAGCAGAAGATTGGGACGTTACATTTTTGTTTAGATTTATAGGATGAAGTTAAAGATTAATATTTAATATTAACATTATAAAATTAAAGAAATTAGAAAATTGAAAGTTAAACAGTTTAACATTTTTAAGGTTGCGAGGTTTAAGCAAAGAAAGAGTATATGAAGAAACTTAAATTTTATTATAGAGTAAAGATTATGTCTTTGTTTAGCCGTCAAACAGCATGCGGCGACCACAAGCTTGCGCAGCCCGTCACTCCGAGTGATATGGCCTAGCGAAAGATATGGAAATCGATTTTTACGAGCACTCTAGGAATGTATAACAGGCTTCAGGTGCGCCAGCAGGAAGTCAGCCCGCATTGTTAGGCCATCCTTGTACAAAACCAGTACTATTCCTTTACCCAGGAGGGGAATTTGCTTAAGTAGAGGGAGGCGTGATACATCTAATAGTTCTGATTTCATCTGTAGTTCTGATTTCATCTGTAATTTAAAGGTACTATATTGCGGTCAAAAAACCGGCTGCGCACCGGGTCCCCGGGGAGAGTCAAACCACTCCGAGTAGTTTCATTTACCGAAAGAAGGGGAAATTTATTTTTCCAAGCACTCAAGGCAGGCCTATGCGCGAGGGGTCCCGTCCCGCCGCCAGGAAAACCAACCCAACACTCCGACAGAAAGTTGGAACGTTAAAATATAGTTTAGATTTATAGGATGAAGTTGAAAGAATTCAGAATAACATTATAAAATTAAAGAGTAAGAAGATTGAGAATTGAACAAATAGAACATTGAAAATTATACATTTAAAAAATTAAAAAAACTTTTTTAAGGTTTTGAGTTTCGGGGTTTAGTTAAAGAGAGTCTTTTATGAAGAAACGTTCATTCTATTATATAGATCCTCTATAAGTTATCCTAGTGGGATGTAGAGTAAGGGATATAATCGGGTAATATTTATTTTTGTTCTCAGGGTGAGACATTCTAGTGTCGTGTGCTAATGGGTACAAGTGAGTAACAGTCCCAATAAGAGGAGTAGAAATACATGGACACATAGAAGTAGAATACGTGGAAAAGCACATTAATAAAGCAAAGGTATAAATATATAAATAAACCAACAAGAGTGGTGGTGGAGTAAGATGGAGAAATCAAGACATAGGAGAAATACAATATAGTTCAGGTTGCAGTATTTATGTTCCCAGGGGGAGACATTCTAGTTTCGTGTGCTAATGTGTACACGCGAGTAAAAGTCTGAATAAGAGGAGTAAAAAGTACATGGATGTATAGAAGTAGAATACGCGGAAAAAACATTAATACAGCAAAGGTAGAAAGATATAAAAATATAAATAAACAAACAAGAGTGGTGGTGGAGTAAATGGAGAGATCAAGACACAGGAGAAATACAATATAGTTCAAGTTGCAGTCAGTTAATACATATAGATCTGGAAATGGAATCAGTGTGTGTTCGAGTCTGAGAATTCAGTGTGAGTTATACATGCCCTGAAGTATAGGGTAGCGAATTTAGTCAATACAGTACAGTACAATACATGTTGTGGTATAGTCCGTAGAATTTTGTCGAAGTCTGAATATTCTGAGAGGGGAGTAGCATTGGGCCAGGTGGGCTGTAGGAAAAAACACTGAGTAGCCAAAATCCGAATGGTGGTGAGATATATTCAGTCCCATGCCGCTGTTCATTATTACATTTGGAAGTGCTCAACATTACAGGAGCATTATTTATTCAGGTTTGAGGTTCACCACTGGATAGAGCTGGTCAATTCCGTATGGTCAATCTTAATGTAATAATATGGAGAGTACTCAACGTAAAGCAGTTCAACCATCTTTGTTTTTGTAGTTGGTGGTGCTAGTACGGAGTTAAATATTATAATGAAATGACAGGAGGCTGGACTTGTGTAAATCCTTGAAAGGTTATTATACTATGATCATTTCAATGACCGGGTTCCGTATGAATCCGGTGATATCATCAAGTATTCGAAATATAATAAGTGAATGTAATGGATTAAATCCATGAGGCTGAAAATCGAAGACCCGAGGACGACCACCATCCAGCATCTTCCACCTTTGGCGGTCGCCCTCGAGTGACGTGGCTAAAGCTTACAGTGTGCTACTACCGGTCAAATTAAAGAAAACAGAAAGGGATAGGAACATAAGTCAGCGTTAATATCGTGCCACAAGAAAAAAGAAAGAAACAAAGAAAGAAGAGAGAAGAAGAAGGGGGAAGGAAAAAGAAAGAAAGAAAGAAAGAAAGAATAGAGAAGAAGGGTAAAAGGAAGAAAAAGAAGAAGAGAAGTCAGGGTTAAGGTCAGCTATAAGAAGAAAGACAGAAAGAAAGAGGAGGAAGGGTCGGTATTACAGTCAGGCCAGGAATGTCGCGAAAAAAATGTATTCTAAGGGACCCGTATCTTAACAACTACTGCCGGTCAAATATAGGCAAACAAAAGGCGGAGGTAAGTCAGCGTTAATATCATGCCACAAGGAGAAAGACAGAAAGAAGGGGGAAGAGAAGAAGAAAAGGATGAAGAAGAGAAGTCAGGGTTGATGGCTACAAGAAGAAAGATAGAAAGAAAGAGGAAGAAAGGTCGATATTAATGTCAGACTTCTCTCTTCTTTCTTTCTTTCTTTCTTTTACCATCCTCCTTCTTCTTCTCTCTTCTTTCTTTCTTTCTTTCTTTTTTCTTGTGGCACGATAATAACGCTGACTTATGTTCCTATCCCTTTCTGTTTTCTTTCATTTGACCGGTAGTAGCACACTGTAAGCTTTAGCCACGTCACTCGAGGGCGACCGCCAAAGGTGGAAGATGCTGGATGGCGGTCGTCCTCGGGTCTTCTATTTTCAGCCTCATGGATTTTATCTATTACATTCACTTATTTATTATATTTCGAATACCTGATGATATCACCGGATTCATACGAACCCGGTCATTGAAATGATCATATTATAATAAACCTTTCAAGGATTTACACAAGTCCAGCCTCCTGTCATTTCATTATAATATTATATATATATATAACGAAGGAATTGTTGTAAGGAACCAGATGGACCATAACGCACCAGGGTACTCAACACTTAGGGTAGTAGAGTGGGTAATAGGAAAAAGTATGACAGAGAGAGAGAGAGTGAGAGGGAGAGAGAGACATATATATATATATAGGAAAAAGTATGACAGAGAGAGAGAGAGAGAGTGAGAGGGAGAGAGAGACATATATATATATAGGAAAAAGTCTGACCCCAACGGCAGAGCTCAAGCCGTTTCTGGACTGAGTCCAGAAATAGCCATCGAAACGGCTTGAGCTCTGCCGTCGGGGTCATACTTTTTCTTATATATATATATATATATATATGTCTCTCTCTCCCTCTCACACTCTCTCTCTCTCTCGCTATATATATATACTATTTTACTCTTTCACCTGTTCCAGCCATCCCGCTGAGGCCATGCTGGGCCCCGACCAGGTTGCTACATATTCTAACTCCAGCCTGTGTTGGCTGGCTATTGGTGTAAGAGGGAGTTCGTTGCTGCTGCCCTTAGGTTAACTTCGTACCGTGCTGTGGGCTCAGCCAGGATCCTGGATAATAGGGTGTCATGATGTTTCTTTAAAATATCCATTTCCACACCATGCAGATTTCTCAAATTTCATGGCAGCTTCTTGAAGGGTTTAGGGACTTTGAACCCAGGCTATTGCAATATATGCTCCTTATTCTAGATGTGGCACCACACAGTGACGTCCTCTTCGGTGGCTAGTCCAGCTGACAATACAAAAGTTTGGTGCTAGTCCGTCCAGGAATTTCCATATGTATATCACTGCGTATCTCTCCCGTTTTCGTTCCAAGGTGTAGAGTTTCAGTTCTCTCCCAGTAACTCATCTTCTTCATTGTAGCAATCCTTCTTTGGATTGTAGTTCAGCCTCTCCCAGTAACTCATCTTCTTCATTGTAGCAATCCTTCTTTGGATTGTCTCAAACCTCCTTGTAAATTTGTTCCAGGCGGCTTATAACAAATGTCCTGCATAGTATCAACATAGTCTTTCAGTCTCTGACGAGTTATCGCAAGAGAGTCGGGCCCCGTCACCTTGATTGTATCCTGAGCTGATCGATATCGAAACTATTGTAATATGCAAATATAGTTTGTACATATGCTGCAACGCTGACTTCGACTCTTTTAAATCTCTCTCTATATAACCCCCCCACACACACACACTCACTCTCTGTATACACACACACACATATATATATCATATATATATATATATATATATATATATATATATATATATATATATATATATATATATATATATATATATATATATATACAGTATATATACACTGAAGGAAGTGTGGTAAGGAACCAAGTGGACCATAACGCACCAGAGTACTCGATACTTTGGGTAGTAGGAAAAGGTTCAGGACCCCGACGGCAGAGCTCTAGTCCAGAAATAGTCGTTGAAACGGCTTGAGCTCTGCCGTCGGTGTCTTGAACATCTTCCTATATATATATATATATATATATATATATATATATATATATACAGTCACAAATATATTTAATGGTTTTAAATCATGTTAATAAGCAATTTTAATTATAGAATTTGAATATTATAAATATATATAGTTCTATATATGTCTGATTAAATAAAGAACATTGTGAACAATATCCTCCATCAAATATTGTTCTCTTCTCAAATAATTATATTTGATTATATTTTACAAATATATTCCAATGTTTTTTCAGATGTAAATATATCAAAACAAATGGTTAAATAAGAATGATTTTGTTTAGAGAACGATTAAAAATATTTTATTAAAAATATATGGATTAACCGAGAAATAAAAGAAGTTGAATATGGAATAATACCAGAATGATTGTTGATAGAACGTGATAACGAGAAATTAATGGATATTTTAAAAATTATATTTGAAGGTTGTTTGCTCTGAAAACTCGTAAATTCAAAAGCAGTAACTTAATGTGATGATCTGGGAATCCATATTAAGTGGTGAGTAATCAGTATGTTCTTATTTTTCGACAATTATGTAAATATTATGGTTTAAATCCCGTATGGCTAATTTAATTAATCAACGTTCTCTTTTGTTAATCATTTGTCAATATTTCAAATACTAATAAGACCTTTATCTCTAAATCATAGTTATGCATTATTATTTATTCGGAGTATAGTTCAAATATTGATTCATTTTGGATTTAGGGCACACGCTGTTAAAACGTATGCTAATTGAGCTGTAAAATTAATTGAATAGTTTTATTTCATGATGTCAAATTGCTGCAACATGCTGTTTGAATAAAATACAAATGTAAAATATTGAAGGTGTACAAGAAATCTTAGGAGATGTTTGAGCAGTAAAAGAACACAGCAAATGGCACACACCTCCAAATATTGATATGTATTTTCATATCAATAAAATAAAACTATATATAAAACTATATATTTCCGTACAACTTAATTAAATGCTACAGTGGTCTTTAAACATATTTTGTGGGATTTTACAAACAATCCATACCAGTAATTTGCAAACAATTTCCAACACGTTATTTTTAATAAGACATTTATTGATACCAAACTTAGCTACGTACAATGGTCGTACAATCCACCCAATGTAAAATATTTTAATATTTTTATCATTATTGAAATTAACATTAGTTTCATTTAATAATCATTTCTATCTATATACGATTGTAAGTTTTCGTTGAAACGACATCGCCATTAATTGATGAAACGTTATAAACTTTGGCGAGGTGACCCATATCGTAAAGTGGCCCCTAATAATCTGTGAATAAAACAATCCCGATTCGGAGACTCAGTCACAAGTAAAATAGGGTTGATTATAAAATAGGATGGACAAAATTGAGAAATGTTTAATGGAGTGGGAGTAAAACTGTTGAAGAAGTTGTAAAATAGATTATTGCTCACTGAGAAAATAGTGCAACGTCAAATATATAAGATTCGATTTACAGTAAACCTTCATGCTTCGAAATAAGAAATATTTCTAACTCTCTCACATTATTTACTTTTCCCTCTCTTCATACACCCTTATTCTGAATCTGGCTCAGTATCGTTGCTAATTAATACAATATAAAGTAAATACTAGCATTCTGTTATATGATATTTATTACGCGCAATGTTCATATACTGTTGCAACACTGACATTAGGCTTCCAACTTCTGGTTAATTATATTTTAATGTGTTATTTCCCTATTAGTTAAGGAGTTTGATCTACTCGTCAAAATATTTCGGTCACAATCATATGGTCCAGTGTGTGATTTCCAGATGGGGGATGCATTATGTTTTGAGCAAGAAACTTCATTTCAAGTTTCTTGAAATTGCTCAGCTGAATATGATTACAATCTCAAAAGCGTGAAACTAATAAACCTTTGTTTATACTGCCTCTCTGTTTTGTTCTCGTTCCATTTTTCACTATATATATATATATATATATATATATATATACATATCAAAATAAAGATCCGAAGGCATGATATAAATTTCCAATCATTTTAATCACGACACATGTTTCAATAAGAGATAGATCGATCGTGTAGCCATGATCGATTATCACTGATCTCGTCAGGTGAAAATGAATTGTTTTCAAATCCTTGATATGAGGGAGAAAAATTAACGATGTTCACTCACAGAGTTTAGTCCCTCATATGAAGATCAAGCAGTCAAAAGACGGCGACTGCTATCGTCTTCAGTTAGGGTCATAACACTATCAAGTCTCTATCTCCCAATAGCTGTAAAAGACGCTAGACATCACTCAAATCTGTAGAATTACAGTTGGTCACAGTTAGTGTGAGTGAGTACACACACACACTCACACACACCGACGCGAGGTCAAAGAAAACATATATAAATATACCAACATAGTATTCATCGAAAGTTAGTTTACAAAACAACAAATGTTATAATGGTCAAATCCCAATTTGACGATGTAAATTTGAAAAATTGGGTCAAGCGCAATCCTATACAAACGCAAGTAAGTTCAGTTCAATGCTCTGCTATACTTGTATAGATTGAATTGTAACGTCGGTATCTCCAAATAGTGTATATTTTGGTATATACACATACGTATCGTCCAGAAAAGTTATGTTTTTGTATATACGCATCCGTGTGAAGAGCAAGTAGTCAGCTCATATCGAATTCAGTATGTGCCGTTGTCCTGTTGAGAATTTGAGTCCCCAAATCTGTGCGTGCAAGCAACCACTATGCAGGCCACCAAGGGGCTCTGTGTATAGTTGGGTATTTGGGTTAAGGTGTCAGTATGTGCGTTTTCCCGCCATATGGGCCCTTGGGCTTTTAAGATAGGTGTTTGAGTGGTGGTGGTGTGTTATCCAACACAAACATAAAATAAAATAAAATAAAATAACAAAGAATAGCAAAACCCAGAGGATGTGTGTAGGCCCATTAATGGTGTGTAAGTGTTATTGTCCAATATGTACCCGTGTGTACTCCATGGTTAGATGATCACGGATCAAAACCTAGTGTAGTGTTCAATCGATAGGAACGTGACCAGTCATAACTGTGGGAACTCCGTGTCTAAAGAAACCGGGTACTGTGTGTAGAGTTATGTATAGAGAGCGTAATTGGTCTTAACTGAGTGTGTAATACGTCTAGCTATATCCTAAGCGAGAGAGCTCAATGGATAGGGCATCCTAAACTAATGGTGAATGTGCGTGATCGGTCTTTCCTGAGTGTGTAATCATTCTAACTATTTACTAACTAGGTATTCTAATGTGCAATCAATCTGTGAGAACTCTGTGGAAACAGACCGAGTACCGTTTGTAAGTCCGCAAACAATCTTAGCTGTCTAACTACCTGAGTGTGTGATTGTCTGTTTTTTTGCTAATTTAGAGAACTCTATGGCTAAGGTAGAGAGGGAGGACTAGTGGTAGGTTACTTTACACAAATCCTGTGGAAGGTTTTCGAGGTTGTATGTTGGCAATTGCTCAAAAAATCGCTCTCCTATTGATTAATAGGGGGCTGCCTCTAATAATATTAAAAGTTTCAGCTATTCACAAATTAGAGACGCCCGTGCTGCTGTTATATGGCTGGGCTGAGCAAATTATGGACCAGGATAAGGATTGCTCTATATTATGTTGTTTAAGTTTCCAGTCTAATTCAGAAAGCGCCGTGCTATTTTTTTTATCTAATCTATTAAAGGTGTGGCTGTGATTATACCATATATCCTTAAATTCATTGGCAGTTTCCCCAACACACCTGAAGGTTCTATCTAAAGTGGAGACCTTACAGTCGTAGACTACGTTTTTGGTGAGGCATTTCCCAGCCATGGGGCAAGTGGCAGTTTTCCTGCAATTACATTTTCTGTTATCGACCTGGGTAGTTCCAGAGGAACCACGGTACCTCTGAGGTCGGGTCTCAGTTCTTGTCTGCTCTATGGGTAATTTTCCAGGGGTCGGGGTGGGTGACCCGACTCGCCTCACGTGAATCAGTCCGTTCATCCATAGAGCTGCCATTCTTTCTGCCATGTCTCAACCCCCCCCCCCCCTTGGGTTGTCCTAAGTCTACTATAATTCATCTTAGCTATATTCTGAGCTATGTTACTGGTTGTGGAGTAGGACAGCTTGATGGTATTCCTATTGAATATTTTATAGTATCTGTGTGATCTAGGGAAGCATTTGTCTAAGGCCCTAAAACAAAGCTTAGCTATACTAGTGGTCAGGCCGGTGGAGTAAGGGGGGGGGGGGGTACCACAGGCTTTTTCTGGTCCGATGCCTCTTGTTCTTACTATCCATACTAGAGTTACCTGCCTACTTGGTTGCTACTGGTCTATTATATCTGAAAACTGCCTGTGGATCGATGGTGTCTTGGGATGTCTCGATTGTGTTCGGAATCGTCCCAAATCTCGGAGGCGGTGTATCCCCCGTGCAGTTATTGGGATTACCCTCGATAGCCGGGGTTATATCCACTATGCGCCTGCTACATTTATCCCTATTCCCTCTATCCGACCCCCGTTCCATTTTAGGTTCAACGGTTGTTTTATCAGTTCTACAATTAAGGTTACAATTACAGTTTCCGCTGGCATTACGGTGCTCAGACCCCATGTTTGTACCTGGGTGATTGTTTCCATTGGTACCTTCGACATTGGGACTATGAGGCAATACAACATGAAGTCTATATTGATCCTCCCTCGCATCCCGCCTGCTGTTAATTAAAGTGTCACTATTTTGGCCTAAGCTATCGCAGGCAATGTTGCTACTACTATTTAATGGACGTTTGAATGAGATTCCCTCGCTATGCCCCGCGCGTTCCAGCGCTCTATTATAGTAATTCTAGATACTATCAAAAGTATCTTCATTGGAAGATAGTCCTGAAATTCTACTAGAGACGCGTTTGGTAATACCGTTAGTGACTATTCTAGGGTGGTTCGATTTTGCGTTGACCTAATTTAAATTCTCGTTTGGTTTGTGGTATGGTTGGAAGATTCCTGAATTGAGGTTAAGTGTAACATCTAGAAAATTAACTGTCTTCGGGTTTTCTTCAAACACTATACATAGGTCTATGTTGTTGAAGAATTTGCTTAGTTTTTTCCTCACCATCTCTACCATACTATTATTATAGAACGACACAGTAAACAAAACGTCGTCACGGTAAGCGCCACCTCCCAAGTGGGGCATTTCCACTCCGAGACAGTCGAGGAAGTAAAAGGCCCACCAGATCCGTCACCTCGGCCGAGTCTGTGGATCCCATGGTGACGTCAAAATTGTCCGGCCAATCTTTCCTGGTCAACAAGTTACCGTTGAACTCAATTAAGGTTTTCCTAGCTAGGAGAATAATGTTAATTTCTTCAGATGTAAGGTTGGTGTGTAAGCTAGCAAAGTTTAGGGCCTTACCTAGAAGAGTTGGAGAGATCGAAGAGTAGTAATTAGAGATATCGAACCGTATATACTTAGAGCTGTTATTATTCTGCGATTTCTCAAACCAGTTAATTACCTCACTAGTTTCTGACCACAATTTAAGCTTCGATCTCCTAACTAGAGTGGGGATTATTTTATCAAGGATGTTTTTACTCACGATTCCTATGTCCGACTTCGAAGGGGCTATGAGCCTGACAGGTCTTGATGATTCAAAGTTTATTTTGTGGTGTTTCAATAAAATCCCCGGAATTCTAGGATGGAAGGGTTCAGTTTTATCTTCAATACCCAGTTTAGTCATGACGCTATTGGCCTCCGTGTTGATTAAATCCAAGTTGGCCCGTATAGTTTTCTTGTAGCTTTTTCTAAGTTCTCTCATTATCAAGTCGTCATAAGTTACTCTATCCACATCGTACAGGTTGTTAGTTTTATCTGCGTGTACCAGAATGCCGCTCGTGTTCCTTAGTTTTCCTAGATCACCGTTCAGTCGTCTTAAGTAGTTTTTTCCTCTGAGTGGGCTTTTCCTGAACTTAAGGTTGGACACTATGTTAGACATTTCAGTCTCGAATTCCTCCAGGTACTTATTGTGCGGTGTGTTTCTTCTGGATTTGAATTGTGTATAGGGTTGCGGTTGATCCAACTTTTCCAATTTACATAGTAAAATTGGGATTTGACCATTATAACATTTGTTGTTTTGTAAACTAACTTTCGGTGAATAGTATGTCGGTATATTTATATTTTTTTTCTTTGACCTCGCGTCGGTGTGTGTGAGTGTGTGTGTACTCACTCACACTAACTGTGACTGTCTATAGTTCTACAGATTTGATGCTATGTTGGTATATGTATACATTTTTTCTTTGACCGCGCGTCGATGTGTGAGTGTGTGTGTACCCACTCACATTAACTGTGAGCGACTGTAATTCTACAGATTGATGTCCACGTCTTTTACAGCTATTGGGAGATAGAGACTTGATAGTGTTATGACCCTAACTGAAGACGATAGCAGTTGCCGTGTTTTGACTGCTTGATCTTCATATGAGGGACTAAACTCTGTGAGTGAACATCGTTAATTTTTCTCCCTCATATCAATGGATTTGAAGACAATTCATTTTCACCTGACGAGTTTAGTGATAATCGATCATGGCTACACGATCGATCTATCTCTTATTGAAACATGTGTCATGATTAAAATAATTGGAAATGTATACCATACCTTCGGATCTTTATTTTGATACAAAAACTGCGTTTTACATCATCTAGCTGTTCCCATAAATGGAATTGGAGATATACAAAAACTTAATTGTGCTAACAAAAATTCATTGGAGAGTTTGACACAACTTATAATACACCTTACTATATAACAACTACATATATATATATGTAAGAATATTTTCGAAACAGCGAGTGGGTTTGAAATTATTAGAAATGTAATCTATCGCCGTATTTTGACTAAAGAAATTAAAGAAATTATTTAGTCTGATAGTGGTGTTAAGAACCCTCGGAGAAATGGAAAAAGATGAGTATTGACGTACATGGGAGTCGAACCCACATCTTTGGTTATTCGGACCCCTGTGATACTATTTACACCAACACAAAGGGTAGCACAGTGGTCCGGATAATCAAAGATGTGGGTTCGACTCCCATGTACGTCAATACTAATCTTTTTCCATTTCTCCGAGGGCTCTTAACCCCACTATCAGGCTAATTAATTTCTTTAATTTCTTTAGTCAAAATACGGCGATCGATTACACACACACACATATATATATATATATATATATATATATATATATATATATATATATATATATATATATATATAACACAATGTACTAGAAAATTAAAATTTTCTAGTGCGTTGCATGGTTTTCAAAATTATTTAAATTTCTGTTTCCTATTCAACAATGCTTCAAGCAAACTACGACAATCTGTTATACACACACACACACACACACATACACACACACACACACACACACATATATATATATATATATATATATATATCACTAGATAGAGTACTTAATTCATTTCTGATTTCCTTCCGTTTCTCTTTGTAATATATATATTGAGCTACTGTTTTCCATAGAAAAAATGTGTGGTCTCGAAATTACCCGTCATATGATAGGTAAAGCTTTAGTTAAATGTAATGTGTAATATACATTAAATACATAAGGATTGCATAAGATTTGCCGTCTATAAATGGAGGTTGTTTACGAGCTGTATACAGTGTTAGTTGTTATGAAGACAGCTTAATAGTCAATATGGTCTCTGTCCATTATGTTATTAAAACTGAGTATGTGAATTGCAGGAACATAAAGATTCGGAGTAGATACATTAGTATAGTTAGTCACACTCTCTGTATAATATGTGTAATGCCTTTCACGTATCTTATATAATATCCATAAAACATAGCCATATGCAGGATCCCACTTGTGAGGTGTTATTACTGGAAAAAAATACACTTCACAATATTATATATATATATATATATATAGAGAGAGAGAGATTTCATATATATATATATATATATATATATATATGAAATCTATTTTTAGTAATACGTATTCCTCTATAAATTTATTTTTCCAAGCGTTACAATGACGGAATTGCATATTGACAGAAACACAGAATCAAACAAAATATAGTACTACATTTATACCACGTTTATTCAGGCAAAATGGATTCATATTATATTGTTCGGATAACTGATTTCATCGCAAACAAATGCAATAATTCTGCGTCGTATTACATCGAAATACGCTTAACGTGTTTATGTGTTTAACAATGTTGTAATTCGAGTTACACATAATATGGCTAATTAAACAAACAAGATATCCTGAGATTTTGTTCGGATGAAATGTTTTCAGTAATAGTAATTTTAGTCGGGTTATCTTTTAGAATTGGACTGTCATAGTAATAAAGAGAATGATGTAACTTGATTCCCATACCCACCAGCGTCAAATTTTCTGGAGACAGTATTGCTAGAATTATTTAGAAACTAACTTCATAAACATAAGTTTATGCAATCCATCTCATTGCATGGCATTTCGGGGAAGTATCATTCAAGATAGCCTCGAGTATAAGTAATCATTGTGAGTAGTCAAGAAAAGAGAACTCTTTAATGAAAGCATGCATTTTCGAAGTCCATTGCAATGGAATTTACGCCAGTTGGTTTCGCCGATCAGTATTACGTAGTTCAGTTAATAGAATATGGTTTGATTAATTTACGTGCCAGTGGTTGAGAATTCTGCAGTAAAGATAATAAGGTTCCATCCATTTGGCAGGCTTCCGTGTGCACTATTTCACCCACAGATATATATGGGTGAGATAATTGATATCGCGACAAAATATCTGTAAATCAGTGTTTAGTGGATTGAAGCAACGTGAAAGAAACTATTCTGTTGATAAAAACAGCGTGGCAGGCATTCTAGGAATAGAATACACGATTATAATTGCCACCACTGTACCTCAAGCATTCAGGGTTGAGATGTTATAGATGGTACTTGTATACCTTTAGAAAATATACTGATTGGTGATTCATTAAAGTAAATGCAATATAACGGGAATCGAGCTCAGGATCTTACGATCATGGTCCATAAAACCTACCAACTAGCCCACGCGCCTTTACTTGAGAGAATGTATCATATTGATCTGATTTGGAAGTACTTTGTTATATGCTATATTTAGAGGTATGGGCTGGCATTTTAGTCCTGATTAGATTGATATTGTTGCTGTTAGCTTTAATTTTTGCAGTTGTGCTACTGTAGAAAAGACATGTGAAGATAACAATTCCAGAGAGACGATGATATGGGGAGGAAAGTCTAGAAATAAATGCTACATGATTGAAGTAGGTCTCTATAATGAGACATACACTTTTAAACGTTTGTCGAACTGAATACGATTCAGTTGTGATACTGATAAACACACGAGTTTATGCGTCTTGAAAAAAGAAACAGTAAAAGCATTAATTACCATACAACGAATAATATTAAATTATAAACAAAATAATGTAAGTGGCGTCATTTAGCGATAACATCAAATAGAAATTCAATAAATCAGAATAAACCATCAACGTCAATGAATTTATTTAAAAAAAAAAACGTTTTATATTTAATATCGTATTATTGCCTTTATTTACTTTGTTCTTTATTTACTTTCAGTTCTAATAATTCTATTATGGCGGTTCATTTTTATTTATGTATGTATACATTTTATACATACATTTCTTTTATTAATTTATGATATATGACTAAAAGTGCAAGAAAGTTAATATATCAGAATTGTTGCGTTATGATGAAGTACATGGGATAATAGTCTTCATAAAAAGATGCGCGAACTCTATATGCAGAGATAAGTACATTGAATGCTGAAACATAGAATAATAAATAAATAGATAAATAAACAAATAAATAAATAACTGAATAAACATGCACGTTCAATACAATAATTGATGTCAAATAGTGGAAATTTCAAAATGAAATTAAATCTCGAATAGAATGCGGTGAAGCAGAAAATAAAATGAATTTTTTTTATAAAAGTGGTCTTGTGCTATACACACATACAAATAGCGAGAATATTTTATTTTCACTTTCTTCTAAGCATTGTACAGCAATGGATTATGTCGCAAGGTTTAGCAAACTTAAATGTAAAGAAGACATAATATAGCGTCGCAATTGAAGCAAAGATTTGAAATATATATTTTCAGTAAACTGTACTTTAATTTTCTCCTTGAACATGAATTGTGGATCCAAACTAGCGAAAGCAAAGAGCAACCATGTAAACGTACATAAATATACATACATATATACATAAATACATATACATGTATATATATATATATATATATATATATATATATATATATATATATATATAAATGTATATATATGTATATATATATATATGATCTATGTATATATATATATATATGTATATAGGAACGAGTAGGACCCCGACGGCTGAGCTCAAGCCGTTTCGACGGCTAATTCCGGACTAAATAAATTTTTTTATCCTGGTATTTGAATAGTTCCTTACCACATTTCCTTCGTTATATATATATATATATATATATATATATATATATATATATATATATATATATATATATATACATATATACGCACATACATATATATATATATATAGATACATAGATATTTCGTTTCTGAATTTGTTTAGCAAAATTCTTTATCTGAAAACGTGTGTTGAAACCGATATTGTTATGCTTTGGGAGGGTCATGTTGCCAATAACAAACACACGCACCCGTTGCTTTCACTCCAATTTATTATAAATTAATTTATAAATAAAAAAAAAATTATAAATTCCCAGTTGGTTGGTTGGTTGGTTCCAAAACCAGACGGTTGTTCATATATTGTCAAAGATCTTTCGTCACACATTATGTGACCTCTTCTGTGACTCGGGATTTTTTTCTTTGATTTTGTGACTCTCCTTTGTTCTGTCCTACGCCATCTTGTTTTTGTGTGTGTTGTGTGCGTAGTTTTCGCATGTGTTACATCCCGGTGTCTGTGTGTGTTTATATTTGTTTATTTATTTGTTTACTTACATGTTACTGGTTGGTTATTTGTTCTATGTGTGTGTGTGTTTTCATTTTGTCCTTAATTGTAAGTTGTGATGTTGCTGTTCCATTCATGTTTTCTATTTAATTTTGGTTGGAGATCATTTAAGTGTATTGCCTCTGTGATTTGTCTAAACATTGCGTCTTTTCTGTGTGTAGATTCTATTTTTATTTCTATGTTCTGTAATTTACCCTATGTTCTATTTTAGCATGTTGGTGGAGTACAGATGATTATTTTCTATCTTTAAGCTCTCGCCAGTGTTCATTTATCCGTTCTCCTATACTACGAGCTGTCTCACCTATGTACACTATATTCTTATCTCTACATTGTCCTTCAGTACATCTTATGTTATATACTACATTTCTAGTTTTGCAGTTAATATGGGGGCTTAGTTTACAGATTATACATTTATTATCTATACAGGGAGGTCTTTCAAAAGGGTATGTTTTGCTAATAAGTGTTTTTATGGAGGTACCTGGTCCTTCTACTATCTTAATATTGAGTTTATGTTTATCTAGGGCCCTTCTAAATTTGTAAGCTAGTTCACCTCTAGGGGTTGTATTGATGAACATTACACGCTGGTATTTATTGCTATCATACCATGAGTTTATTCTATTAACCTTATTCCTAGTTGTTTCTATTCTATTCCAGAATTTGCTCCTATACAAGGGGCAGGTCCCATTTGTATCATTATTTACCATTTTTTTCCCATTTGTTTCTGGCTCCTCTATATACTCTGATTTTATCTCTCTGATTGTAACCAGAGAACTGCATACTGTGGATGAAGTGTTGTATGTATCTCTCTAGTTCTTTGGGGTTGCACATGCGGGACACGTTTCTCATCACCCGTACCAAATCCGCAATCACTATGTTGTTTTTGGTGTGGTCCGAAACAGCTGAGTTTCGGTGGATCATATATTCGGAAGTCATGGGTTTGACATAATGGGAATGGAGGATTTGTTTTTTTTATTAATGGTTCCTAACCAGAGATCTGTATACAGTAACATGTAAATAAACCAATAAATAAACTAATATAAACACACACAGACACCTGATGTAACACATGCGCAAACGAAGCACACAACACACACACAAACAAGATGGCGTAGGACAGAATAAAGGAGAGGCACAGAAACAAAGAAAAGAATCCCCAGTTACAGAAGACGTGACAGAATGAGTGACAAAAGAACTTTGACAATAAATGAACAACCGTCCGGTTGTGGAACCAACCAAGCAACCGGAAATTTATAAATTCTTAAAGTATAAATTTAATTTATAATAAATTGGAGTGAAAGCAACTGGTGCGTGTGTTTGTTATTGGCAACATGATCCTCCCAAAGCAAAACAAGATAATTATATATATATATATACATATATATACGCATACATATACACATACAAATACACATATATATATATATATTCATACAGAGGAGACTGAGGTTGGCTGGACATGCTCACCGACATCCAGAGTTGACATTGCACTCAGTGCTCCTTTGGGAGCCCCTACATGGACACACTAGAAGAAGAAGACCAAGGTTAACGTATGTTGATGCCCTAAGGACAGACACTGGTCTGTTGGAGATGCAGGACATGGCAGCGATAATGATGGACAGAGACCGCTGGAGAGAACTCGTCCATGGATCTCGGGAATTTTACCCGCCTTAGATATATATATATATATTTTATATATATATATATATATATATATATATATATATATATATATATATATATATATATATATATTATATTTATATACATATATATAAAAGTATGTATGTATAACTTTAACTTTGATAACTTTGATAGGTTTCGGCCAGTATTCGCCCAGGCCATGCCTAACTTATTAGCACCACCTGACGAAGTCTTACAAATCAGTGTTTGGGCACGATGGTCCACATGAGTTATTGGTTACGGAGCCATATCCGGGTGTAGGAGTCTTATCCGGGATTTTTTGAAGGAATTTGTCCAAAGACTTCTTGAACTTGATGGGGTCTGTGTCTGCTTTGATGTGTTTTAGTGTAATGTTAAAGACTGCAGGGCCAATTGAGTTGAAAAAACTGTGCCGTATTATTGTTATGAGATGCGAGTGAGATTTTTGTCGTGGGCGGATAGCACGAGGCGCAAGCTTTGGGTGTACATTAAACGTGGTGCCAACATCATTTGGGCAAAGCTGATGGAATATTTTCCACATCATGCAGATAATGTAGCGCTCACGGTGACGTTGGAGAGAATAAAGGTTGAAATTTTCTAATCGACTCCAATAGTCAAGGCCTGTCATGCCATCTATCCTTTTTGTAATTGAGAAGCTTTGAGAAGCTTTAACTTTCATGATACTTTGTTTCGTGTGAGGAGACCATAGTGGACAGCACTATTCAAGGTGGGGTCAGGCAAAACTGGAGAAAAGAGGGATTACAATGTGGATATCTCTCGACTGGAAAGTTCTGAGAATCCAGGAACACATTCTGCTGGCCATATCAACTTTGCTGTTTATATGAGCGGCCCAGGTTATGTTGTTGTCCACAATTATTCCCAGGTCTCTGATATTATTGGAGTTTGGTAGTTTCAGGGCATCCTCTTTTCCAAAGTGGATTAATTCAACCTTATCCTCATTCAACAGCTTATTATTCTTTTCTGCCCATTGGATAACAGCCTGTAGGTCTGACTGAAGACAAGTCCGGTCACCCATCTCATTGATGACCCTTTGGAGCTTGGAATCATCTGCGACGATTCTGATGTTACTGTGTTTGATGATGTCAGTAATGTCATTAATGAAGATGATGAAAAGACGTGGACCCATCACAGTGCCTTGTGGGACGCCACTGCTGAACTTAGCAGGGCTTGACTTTATACCTTCGACTACAACATGTTGGGTTCTGTGTGTCAGGAAACATTTGATTCACTGTAGTAACTTTCCAGAGACAACAATATTGGATAGTCTTTTCAGTAGGATCTTATGATCAACCCTGTCAAAGGCTTTGCTGAAATCGAGGTATATGACATCAGTGTCGGAGCCCTCCTCCAAGGCGCTCAAAACATCGTCAAAGTGATGCAGGAGCTGCGTTAGGCAGTCCCTTCCATTACGGAACCCATGTTGGTTGGAGTTCATCAGGCCGTTGCTTTCAAGAAAGTGGGTTATTCGTGATCTCACCACCCTCTAAAATACCATGATAATATGAGAGGTGAGTGAGATCGGACGGTAATTCACTGCAACGGACTTATTTCCCTTTGTGAAGACTGATACAACGGACTGGGACAGACAGTTTTCAGGAATATAGCCAGTATCCAGTGAGTTCCTCCACAGCTAAGCAAGAGGAGATGCAAGTTGGTGTCGACACACATTCAGGACACAAAAGGGGAACCTGTTAGCGCCTACTGCTGAATTGTGTTTAATTTCGTGTATTGCCGCTAAGACATCAGGGGTGCCAAACGTTATGTCTGATATAGCGTGTTGGGGATTAAAATCACTGATACAGCCCAGATCGTCCATATCAGGATTGCTGAAAACAAAGCAGTATTGTTTCTGCAGTATCTCGCCCATGGTTTTGGCATTATCCTGGAGTGTGCCGTTTACATCAACTAGGGGGCCAACAGTGGAGACGGTGACCTTGTGTTTGTTAGCAAATGAAAAGAACACTTTGGGGTTGAGTTTTATTTTCTCAATGGCCCACCTCTCTTCAGCTGTTCTCTGGTTATTGATGATGGTCATCATGCATTGTTGGAGGTTATATTTTTTTTATTCAAGCAGGACGATAGCCATCGAATGTGTGTGTTGCTGTTGGCAGTATTTTAGTGTGTTAATTTTTTTGTTTGTTCTTTGTATTTTTCTGATAATTGTTTTTCTGTTTTGGGGGATACTGCAGTAAGTTTTGTTCACAGGTTTTGGTGGGGTGTGTTTGTACATATATTTGTGACAGTGTCTACGCTGATCTGCCAAGATGTTTTGATGTTGGTGGAAATGTGTGCGTGTGTAAACGACCAGTCAATATAGTTCGTTAATAATTGCATCCCAGTTGGCATTATAGAGATCCATGTTATGAAATGAGTGGGCTGGAAAGATGTTCCTGGGATTCTCTGGTGGAATCTCAGGTTACAAAGAACCTTCTGAGAGAAGGGTTTTTTCCACTGTAATATTATGGATAGTGTTCGTGTGGTTACTAAACACTAGATTCAGAACGTTCTTCTGATGCCTTGTTGGTGTATATATGACAAATGTAATATAGAAATGGCTTCTACAGGACTAGAACTGATGATTTCCTTTGAATGAAACACTTCTAGTCCTGTAGAAGCCACTTCTTATATTAAATTTGTTGTATGCCCTTAACTAATGTATTGAGTAGATTATCTCCTGTGGTTACCCCCGATTGATCCCTAAACTCATATATATATATATACATACATACATAGAGCATGAGAGAGGGGGGAAGGGAGAGAAATACGATTAATATATATAAAGAATACTTAAAGCTTCAGAGTAATTGATTCTACTTTTGGTACAAGGCCAGAAATTACCCCAGTGCATTACTGGTGCTTTATTTTATCGACGCCGTAAGGGTGAAAGGCAAAGTTAACCTCGGTGGGATTTGAACTCAGAAAGTGAAGGGCCAAAGCATTGTCCCTGACGCTCTACCGATACTGCCAATCCACCGCCCCAATAATGTAATAATTGTTTATACTTTTGGCACAAGGCCGGCCCAATAATGTAATAATGCTGGAAATATTAGTGTTGTTATTGCAGCTACTTTCAGTGATGATGATGTCGATTGTTATAATTATAATATTATTATATTATTTGGATGGCAATAGTAATATTTGTCCCTACTTTTGGTATGAAGCCATCAAGTTGAAGGGAAGCGGACAATTGACTAAGTGGACAGCAGTGCGTTACTGGAACTTTATTCAACCTATTACGAGGAAAGGCAAAGATAAACTTAGAGCGTAACTGAGAACCTAAAGTGTCGTAACTACATGCCACAAAGCATCCTTTGAGATGGAGGGTCTGTGGTTTTTCTGTGAGAAAAACCACAGACCCTCCACCTCAACTCTACTTTTGAAAAGCAGAAGAACTGCGAAACCGGTAAAGGAACCAAATAAATATAGCATTTTTTTAAAAAATAAGACTCCAGTTGCATTTTCGATTTCATCAGTTTTTCTTTATACTTCCACTCATGTAGGACACCTAGGTTATTTTTCATTTTGTAAAAAAAAACCTCAATTTCTAATATATATATATATATATATATATATATATATATATATATATATATATATATATATATATATATATATATATATATATATAAATATACACATATACAAACATATACTAACACATCTACACATATACACATATATACACATATACACATATATACACATATACATAAATACATATACACAAATATATATATATATATATATATATATATATATATATATATATATATATATATACGTATATACACACATATATACACACACACATACATGTATATATATATATATATATATATATATATATATATATATATATATATATATATATATATATATATATATATATATATATATATGTAGGAAGTTATAGTTCACTTGAAGCGTTGTGTAATGAGGTATAAACGTTGGAATTTGTAAAGCCAAAACAATGCAGGTATGGACAGAGAATAAAGAATGCAAATGCAAAGGTTATTGTTGACAATTAGTCTTTTGCCTTAGATTTATTTAAATGTCCTTATTTTCGAGATAATATCTCTTCTTCGGAGGGAAGTAAAGTGGTTAAATCAGTGTTCTAAATAGCTTGCCAAGTCATGCTTACAGCTTGACTTGGCATGCTATTTAGAACACTTTACTTCCCTCAGAAGAAGAGATATTATCTCGAAAATTAAGGACATTTTAATAAATCTAAGGTAAAAGACTAATTGTCAACAATATATTTTGCATTTGCATTTTTTATTCTAAGTTTATACCTGCATTGTTTTGGCTTTACAAATTCAAACGTTTATATAAATATAAATATATATATATATATATATATATATATATATATATATATATATATATATATATATATATATATGTAAACATATATATATATATGTGTGTGTGTTTTTGTGTGTGTGTATATGTATATATATATATACATGTATGTATATATATATATACGTATATATATATATAGAGATATATACATATATATGCACACTTACATATATATATATATATACATATATATACACATATACATACATACATATATATATATATATATATATATATATATATATATATATATATATATATACATACACATATATACACATATATATATATATATATGTGTATGCATATACTGGCGTATACACATACATATATATATATATATATATACATACCCACATATATACATGCATATACACATATACATACATATACACAAATATACATATATATGTATATACATACATACATATATATATATATATATATATATATATATATATATATATATATATATATATATATATATATATATATATATATATATATATATATATTTATATATATATACACACATATACATATATTTTGGACAGCCAGATTCCTGATGATTTCTAAAGAATGAAACTGTTCTAGTCCTGTAGAATCTCACCTATATTAAAATATATATATATAAGTAAGGATATTTTCGAAACAGCGGTTTGAAATTATTAGAAACGTAAGCTATCGCTGTATTTGGACTAAAGAAATTAAAGATGTGTTGGGTGATGTGTTGGTGTAAATGGTATCACAGTGGTCCGGATAACCAAATATGTGGGTTCGACTCCCATGTACGTCAATATTCATCTTTTTCCATTTCTCCGAGGGTTCTTAACCCCACTATCAGGCTAAATAATTTATTTAATTTCTTTAGTCCAAATAGCGCGATAGCTTACATTTCTAATAATATACATATATATATATGTGTGTGTGTGTGTGTGTGTGTGTGTGTGCGTGAGTGTGTGAATGTGTAAGTAGTGAGAGAGAGAGGGGGTTAGATATATAAAGAGAAAGAGAGTGAGAGTTGGAATGGAAATGGTTAAACTCAGGTTCTTGTTTGTAAACTTCGAATATCATTAAAAATTGAAGCAAACATCTATGGTTAGGTTAAACCAACCACTTCATACCGATTGAGAATTATATAGAGAGCTTCACTAAATTTAAAGGACACTTGTACAGCGCTGAATTCGTTTTAAATTACTTAATTTACATTTAGTTGAGAAATAATTGTCATTACTTCAAAATAAAGCTCTTAAATGAAAGCTATTTAATATAGCTATAATAAATTCAATCTTATATGCAATTGCAATGTCTCCCCTTCCTCCCCGTCATAATGGATAGCAGCACTTAAATTTGTTTCGAAAGAATAAGGCCCTGGTTAAATACCACTGTGTATTCTTTTGGATATATAAGTATAGCACCAATATTTGCAAGAGCTTTTACTCTTTTATTTGTTTCAGGCAATAGGTATAGAAAATGCCAGGGAATTCCATAAAGCAATTTAATCTATATTATACATTACAGTAATTAATTCTTCGATAGATTTTGTCGAAGCCCCACTTACAGACACAAGAATAAAGAGATACACACTCACAAACATACAGGCAAATAGATTCATATTCAGGCAATGACATACAAAGAGTGTGGCAGATAAGCAGACAGATAATTGTAGATACACAACGATTTGAACTGCCTACTTGATACTTTGATGATATATCATTCGTTACATGTAAGCCCATTGAGCAAGTTTATTCCGTTTCTACGGCCCACACTGTTTGCATAAAAAGAAATAAAATTTCTTGATGCCCGAAGATATTTTCATTGTATTATCTCTCTAACAATTGTGTTACCTTTACTAATCTCAGGCAGATGTTTATCGCAAATATAAATCATTTTCACATCATATATTGTTTGCACACTAAACGCAGGAATCCACCTGTCTTAGTAATAAAATTATATTTCAATATGTTGTATGTGCGATTATGCCAAGCAATATTTTTTAAAAGATTTCAACAAAGAATACAAATATATATCCTAATGTTTTAGCTACAACATTCTCTTCTGAATGTTGATAAAATTCTATTTCTTATTTTATGCATTAACAAATATTTCACTTCTATTGTGTTATACAAATTTTATAACATTTCATATGATAAATTTATATTTCAAAAATTTAAGAGTAACTATAGATTGTTATGAAGAAAATTATTTTCATAAAAATGCAGTTACGCGATCGATTCACCTGAGCTTCTTTTTCTTAACTGTACAACAATGGATTAACCAATGAGCTGCGAGCCATGTAGTTGACAGAAACTCCCCTGAAGCATATCATGCGCGCGAGCACCTGTGTGTGTGCGTGCGTGTGTGAGTTTGTTTAATATGTAAATTAATATTTTATTTATTTGTGTCAAAATAAGCGCATGGCCTTTCAAATCTCTGAGTCTTTGCTTAAGTAAAAGGCAGGGCTCTTATTTTAGATGGCTGGTCAAGGTGAATTTCAAAAAACCAAAGACGCCCATGCATGCAAGTGTCTCCATTCCACAACACCAAAGTTACCAGATGGAAAAGCACATGTCCATGCTTGTTAAGACCAGCGTCGACGCAAATCATGTTTTTTTCTGTTTGTATTGGAGCAACGTGAAATAATGTGTTTTTGTCGCTCATCTTGGGAATCGAATACACGATTTACTATCGTGAGTTTCTCTCGTGATTCCAGTATATTATCCACTAAGCTATGCGCCTAGGTATAGATAGCTGTATAGATGTATTACTATACGAGTTTTATTGGCTTAGGTTAACCAACAATGATTATGTCTCCACCATCTACTACCATACATCTGAAGGAATTGAAGTGAAAACAAGTTAAAAGCGAGAATATACTGTATATATATTGTATATTGATAAATTCACTGCACCTGTATATTTCGAAGAAATTACAGTAAAATCATATATCAGAATATTGTTCAATAAATTATTCGTAAGTATAATTTAGTTTTAATATGCAAACAACTACGCAAACAACCATATCTATAGATGTTAGCTAACGCCAGGCATAACCACAATCAAACCCCTGCATGTACATATATTTTCGTGTAGAGATAAAAGTAGCACTAAGCGAAATAATATATATCTTGTGTTTAGATTTCTCCACAAAGATAATCTATAGAAGCACAACTTATTTGCACCTGCCTATACATAAACTGTATGTATAGATCAGCAGATATGAAAATTTCGAAAGAAAAGGAAATAACATTAAATTTATTAACAAACAAGATTACCATGATTAAATCCTAAATTCAGATGAATATTACTATCAAACGTTCGACTATACCATAATTCATGACGGAACAAGTATTGATTCAGGAGGATCTTTTACAAATAAACTGTATTAATCTAAAGAATATTCGTCGAATTATCTGAACGTTTGCGAAATTAATTGTGCATTTGCTTTGCATTTACTAACTTCGACTACAGTTCGGTATCGGAGGATTATGTTTTCCACCGCCGTATCAGTATCTTCAGTTTTCAAAAATTAAAAGCGTTTCTGAAATGTTTTATGTTGATATGTGTCTTACAGAGAATTTGTTAGGATCGTTGAAGTACGTTTGGTGATTATTTCGCTCATCCCTCACTCCGGTCTTCTCATAGCTAACACACTATCCCTTTGGCATATTAATTTATTTTCGAGTATTCTCATCCATAGCTTTTTTTAACAATCCAGCTTGCTTCTAACCACAACACGTATTTTAGCAATTTAATCAATTTCCATCAAATATGTTTGTTATATGGTAAACACAATTGAATCCATTGAATAATGATCAACACAAGGGCCACCGCACGTCTGATACAAACAGGTCAAGTATCCCCAAGCCGTTAAACATAAACAAAGAAACCCAACCAAGTGACTTGCAACAATATTATTCCAGTTGAGATCATTGTTGTCTTTTTTTTATTTATTGCTGCACTGGGTAAGTTAATTTCATATGTGAAGGAAAAAAAACAAAGCTCTGCAACAGAAAAGATACAATATAAATTTTCTTATTCTTTACAAATATATTTTCGGATAATATTCATGCCTAAGTCTCTGTCAATTTAATTACAAAACCGTATATAATTTAATTATTCCATGTGTTTGATAAATTGCTTTTAGCTCAAAACTTTTAAATTCTTAAATTATTATTATCGTTAATTTATTTGAAATTGGAAAGAAATTAATTTGGAAATATATTAAGCATGCATGAAGCTTAGATTAGATCTTTCAGGAACATTGAGGAATATGTAAAACGCAAATGTACATTGTTTATTAAAAGATATTTGAGTGTTTCACTACAGATTATATATATATGGATGCAGCAAAAGCTAGTGATTCTGATGATTGCGTCACAGTCATTATGACCATGTTTCGATTCTATAGCATGGTATCTGAGGCACGATTTATATAACATAGCCATGGGTTAACCCATCTTTTGAGATTGAAACTGAAAAGATGGAAACTGATCATGCAACCCATTATATAATGTCTAATTTAATAAACTAAGCATTCATCATAAATTCTCATTAATATTTATTAATATTAATCGTGCGCCTTTATCACGGATATTTCCCAATACTGACTCTAACTTCACAAAACAAGTTAGTATGCAGAGCTATTGCTGTAGAATCTTCGTTCAAACAGCTGCAGAAATACCATTTATCTTAATGTGGTGTAAAATACGCATTGATAGTTACGAATTACGAACAAGGGTAATTATATTTACACAGTAGTTCATATGATAATGTGTGATTTTAAATATGTAAGTTTTTATATTGGTAAGTTTTTATTTCGGTAAGTTTTATGTAAGACAAATTTTAAATCTGGATATTAATATCACATTTGCATGTCAAACGGTTACATTTAATATATTTGCTAAAGTAAAAATTAGAAGAAACACCTGGGAACTAGCAGATTCGTTCAGCTAAGCACGTAAATCGTTGCGATAGAAGCCAAATAGAGAATTCCGTCCAAATTTCATATTATTAAGCCGGGTAGGAACGTCTAGATCATTCACATATCATGTACATTTTGTAGTGTTTCAGTGTACATTAAATGCTTTGCCGTTGTTTAAGATCGTGAGAAATATGAAAGGTTTTATAGACAATGTAACATGAGATACATTGTAATATTGAGGTCGTGTCGTTCCGGGTAAGTGAGATGCTGAGCTATTATACTATAATGGCTACTGCTAGGTGTTGGTCAGGATTAACTTAATAAAAAGTGGCTTACTCTACTGGTCACCTAAATATCAAAAATAAATATGCTGCAAAATTGAAAATTCATAAGGAAAAGTTGCAGAGGATAAATCAACTGCTTTTCGTTTATAGTGTCAAACAGTAAACTTTAATTTTGGAGCAGGTAATTCCATCAGGATCAGTTGTTTTTCTGACACGTCGGCGCCCCTTCGCCTCCATCAAGATGGAGTGTTTGTGGTTTTTCTCACATCTCAGATGTGAGAAAAACCACAAACCCTCCATCTCAATTCTACTTTTGAAAAGCACAAGAACTGCGAAACAGGTAAAGGAACCAAATAAATATATTTTTATGAAAAAAGACTCCGGTTGCATTTTTGATTTCATCTTTTTTCCTTATATTTTCACTCGTGTAGGACACCTCGTTTATTTCCATTTTGTAAAAGAATCTCACTTTCTAATAATAATAATAATAATAATATATATATATATATATATATATATATATATATATATATGTGTGTGTATGTGTGTATATGTGTGTGTATATAAATATATATATATATATATATATATATATATATCTGAATCCAAAATTACGATAAAATGAATTAAATGATTTTAATCCAAATCGAGATCATGGGTGTCATGTCGTAATGCATGCGCCATAAATCCTGGGAATTTAAGCTCAAAGATAAATCTGAGCATATTATAATAACTAGAGGTTGATTAACATATAAGTATACATGAATAATCACAGGAGATAATTTTTGCTCGCGTGTAACCACGCATAGCTAGTATAGGCTATATTTACCTTTAAGAGTGATTAACCTTTCCTTGTATATATCCCATTAAAGAAATATATTTCACCAATTAATCAGATGGTAAGTCACGGATAGTGGATATTATTGGATTGTCAGCAAGGAAAGTATAACAATTTCCAGCTATTCGTCCTTACAGAGCGAGTTCAAATCTTCAACTATCCGTCACCACGTGTTACATCCACACAATATAGCGGTTTCGTTTCAGTGGCGTGAATAGGTATTCGACAACTAGAAATAGCAGTCAAATTCTCTTCAACAGAAATAGCTCTACAATTAAGGAGCTGTATATATATATCTAAATCCAAAATTACGATAAAATGAATTAAATGAATTTAATTCAAATCGAAATCATGGGTGTCATGTCGTAATGCATGCGCCATAAATCCTGCGGATTCAAGCTCAAAGATAAAACTGAGCATATTATAATAACTAGAGGTTGATTAACATATAAATATACATGAATAATCACAGGAGATAATTTTTGCTCGCGTGTAACCACGATTTCGATTTGGATTAAATTCATTTAATTCATTTTATCGTAATTTTGGATTTAGATATATATATAAGGCTCCTTAATTGTAGAGCTATTTCTGTTGAAGAGAATTCGACTGCTATTTCTAGTTGTCGAATACCTATTCACGCCACTGAAACGAAACAGCTATCTTGTGTGGACGTAACACATGGTGACGGATAGTTGAAGATTTGAACTCGCTCTGTAAGGACGAATAGCTGGAAATTATTATACTTTCCTTGCTGACAATCCAATAATATCCACTATCCGTGACTTACCATCTGATTAATAGGTGAAATATATTTCTTTAATGGGATATATACGAGGAAAGGTTAATCACTCTTAAAGGTAAATATTGCCTATACTAGCTATGCGTGGTTACACGCGAGCAAAATTTTATCTCCTGTGATTATTCATGTATATTTATATGTTAATCAAAATATCAAATATCACATAAAGTATAAAAGATATCTTGGATCGAAACATCAATAACATATGATATATAACAGTCAGGTTGAACTTTCTACATTTCACAATATACAGATGGTCTAAAATTGAAAATGTAAGAACCTGTATTCATTTAGAAGTTATCTACATTGGGTTTGTTAATTCAAATACGTGTTGTATGTTTAGTAGTGGAAAAGTAGTTTTTAAGATTTGCAGTAAACTTAAAAGAATTGAATTTGCATTTAATGTTGCTAATGTGATCATTGATAGATTTCAAGAATTGTTTTACGAATTCATTCTCATGTAATAGAGGACGTTATGAGTTAATAATCAAAGACAAGCAAAACTGAAATATATACTTGTACAAATGTATATATAACGGAGAGTTTTGTGCAGTGACTTCACAAGAATGAAGCACCAAATCATTTCCCAAAAGATGCGTTCTACCAGAAAAGGTTCATAGTAACAATATAGAGGGCTCTTTCCAAGTGAGTGAATCAATTACAACCTAGCAATATTGTCACCATTTAGAATTTATGTATCGAAATTTCGAATATATTTAAAGGAAGGTTGACCATGACAGGATTTGATCTCAAAGGTCAGATAGCCGTAACAAAAACCGCAAAGCGTCCCATTGATTCTTCACCACTTCATCAGTAATAAGTGTTTCTACTTTTGGCACAAGACCAGCAATTATCCAGTGTATTACTGTTACTTTAATTTATAGACCCCGTAATTTGAACTGTGACTATAAAAGGCCGTAACTCTTCGCTGCAAAGCATGGCAGTCAGACCCTCTACCATTGCGGCCAATCCCACCGTCATTCCCCTAATATGAAATTATTGAGAATATGTTGTACTAAGCCAGTATTTTATAATCTAATAGCTAATTTATACATATATTTTAACTTATCTTCAGTTGATAAACTGACACTGTTACATGAAGATGGTAAAACACTTCATCAAAACAGGAATGCATTGATAAATATCATATAACATTTAAAAGATGAGACTATAAAAGGTTACATTAAAAATCGTTGATATATAAAATATCAATTAATATTTATGAGGTTGATCTGAATTGAATAATCGTTATATCAGCTAACCCAGCACCGAGATAATACTTTCGCTTTGAATATTTCCTCACTAGACGTGGGGAAAGGAATTTGCTATGCAAATATCTAGATCTGTGTATTAAGGAAAGCAGTGAGGGTTAAATAACAATTTGAATATGTTTCGTATCATATTTGGACTTCACGTTTCAAATAATTTGTAACATTTTTCACAATGAATACTATTTTACTTTTCTTAGTGCACTTTTATGCTGAAATGTATCATAAATATTTGGAAGCATAAAAAGTCATCTATTGCACCGATGAGGGAGACTCTACGCGGCTGACCATCAAGCTAAACATCCTTGCGAATATAATGCTCAAATATCAGATATGTACATTTTGAATAATACAGTCTCCTTTAACTCATAGCTTAAAAAAAGGTAGTACGATCATCGTTTGAAACTTATGAATATTATGACTAACTGAATTGGAAAGGACCTTGAGTTAAAAAATACCAGAAACAGGTTGAAATATGATGAACATTTCTCCGTTAATCATTCTGATCGATCGATAGGATTCCAGATCTCATTCATTTGCCGAGTGAGGTGGACCTCGTCAAACCTGATCAAGAAAATAATGTTTCCATTGGTTTTCCATTATTGATACTATCTACCGGCGGCAGCTACTATATTTCAATTTATCGTACACACGATATTCCATAATTAGCTGCCAATGATTTCACAACTACCAAAGCTTACACAATATAGATCTATTAACCGCCGTTGCTCTTCCCGGAAATGGTTATAGAAATGGTTATTATGCTGAGATACGAGGGTCTATGCTGGAAATGTCTTCATAAAGAAATAAACAGAGCAAGCTGGTTATATATAACTGCAGAAATAAACCTCCTACAAAGACGAGGTATAATGTTATCAAGGAGGGTATACTGAAAGGACATTAAAACTGTAAAAATGTTCCCTTAAATAAAAAATATATAGGAGAAACTGAGGCAAAACTCTGCTAGTAAAGATGATAAATTCTTATTTAGATACAAGTCCATCATTTTGGAGGGGGAAGGAATCAATTAGACCTAGATCAGAACATCAGGAATGGATTAAAATCACAGCAAAACAGCATAAATCGATTAGGCCGACACCAGAACAGGACTAGAACTTTCTTTATCGTCCCGGAAGGTTGATAGGCAAAGTTTACTACGGCTGGATTTGTACTCAGAATGTAAAGCTCCTAAAACACATATTGTCAGAAGCTTTAACAATGTTACCAATATATAATATAATACTAGTTTCTACTTTAGGCACAAGGCCAGCAATTACCAAGTGCATTACTGGTACTTTATTTTATCGACCCTGTAAGGATGAAAGGCAAAGTCAACCTCGGAGGGATTTGAACGCAGATCGTAAAGGGACGTAACTATTCTGGAAAACATGGCGTCCGACCCACTACCGATACTGCCAATCCACCGCCCTATATATATATATCTATATCTAGATATATAGATATATATATATATGTATATGTATATGTATATGTATATGTATATGTATATATATATATATATATATATATATATATATATATATATATATATATATATATATATATATATATATATATATATATATATATATATATATATATATATATATATATATATATATATATATATATATATATATATATATATATATATATATATATATATATATATATATATATATATATATATATATATATATATATAAAAATAAATAAATAAAATAATGATTTCTAATTGAAGGTCAGAAATGTGCGTAGATTGAAAAGTCGATTAAATTGATCCCGGAAGTATTAAATGCAAAGCTGCCATCGGATCTACATGACCTAAGAACGCCGAGGCGATGTCGCGGAGTGTAATTTTATACACACTCATTATACATATAAAACATTGAAAGGTGAAACTAGTCCTAGAAAGAAGTTGTATTTCGAGGCAAACAAGATATATAAAACTAAAAGAGAGATAAAATACATGATACAATAAATATGGGTATATTTTAAAAATATAAATAACATATAGTTGCGTGGTTAAGAAAATCATTTTGCAATCGCTCAGTCTTGAGTTCGTTTCCGCTGCGTGAAAGATTTGGCATGTGCATCTATTATGGTTTTGGATGGCTCAATGCCTTGTGAATGACATTTGTTAGAAGTTGAAAAGCGTGTGGAAACCAGTTGGATATATATATTTAATATAACTACTGAGAAAAATAATATTGGTTCCCATGTACTCCTTATGTGCAAAACAAGCACCCAGTTACTCGAACGAGCACCATTTGTAATGATTGGCAACTCATTCGATGCGAAAGTAGTTAATAAGTTATTATTACTATTATGGAGTGTGCATATTGGTATTATACGCAAATATATATGCATATAGATATATGTAAATTGAAAAGTACATTGACAATATCTTCTTTTTCACCCACTTATTTCTGAGAGGGTAGTGGGGGCACAGTCCTTCTCAAACAATCCTGCCAGCGAGTCTGTCAGTAGCAAACGTCTCTAACTGATCCAGCTGGATCCCAAAGCGTGACCAGCCAGGCTCATGGATGTTATCCAACTTACTCAGGGTCTACCTATAGGTCTCTTGTCGGTTGGTTTTGCCTGTAAAATGTGTCCAGCGATTCTTTACTGAGACATTCTAACCACATGCTCATAATATCGGAGTTGTGATCTCTCAATTCGGAGAAGTAGCCGCTCTACCAGGAGTGACTCTCTGGTCTCTGAGTTATGCACTTTATCGAGTAACGTTACTCCAAAGACCATTCGGAGGAATCCCATTTCTGCCACATTTATTTGCAATTGTATTCTTTTGGTCATTACTGATCCAACATTCATGATCCAACATTCATGATCCTCGGTAAGAGTCGGCAGGAATAAAGCGAGTTTGGCTTTTACACTTACCATATTATATGAGTTTAAAAAAAAGTTAATAAATAAATAAAGAATTAATAAATAAACAAAACGTTATACTTGTTTTACCCTCCCATTTCCAATTTCACCGAACGCTGCTATCATGACTGTATGTGAGGTGTGTGTAAATGTATGTATGTTTGTGTGAAAGTATGTGTGAATGTATGTGTATTTGTGTCAATTATGTCCGTGAAGATGTATTTTTATAAGTTTGTGTTTGCGCGATTATAGTTATATACTCATGCCTATAGATGTATGTACGTGCACACTCATACGCGCCAGCATGTAGAAAATCATAACCTCTTTATCTCTCTCATCACACACTCTCTCTTTCTATATATACGGTAGTTGAAGTGGTGGTGGTGGCGACGATATACCGGAAGTGCAACTTTGAAAATAAGTCAATTTTAAATTATTTATTTTTACGAAATTATTTGTTTACGAAATTTAGAACATAAATTATGTAACATTCATTCATTATTTATTCAAAGTAATCCAACTTATTTTACTAACTCCATTAAAAGAAATAAACCGTACGCAGTCCCGCAGACCTTCTTTATTATAGTTTAGATTAGTAGTAGGGCGGTGGATTGGCAGTATCGGTAGAGCGCCAGATCATGTATATCGCTTAGGGGCAAAAGAAGGTTTGTTTAACAAATACGCCCTTCAGGTTTTGTTAAAAAAATGTTCGTATGTTCGTCTGCTGAAAAGAAGAGCCGAAATACCAGATCTGTTCGACGACATCTATGTGGACATCTACATCAATCGGCAGCATAACGAAACATTCTAAATTAACTAAGCCGTCGGGCCGTGGTGCCCCAAACAAGGGGCACCATATAGATAATTTCTGGCACATAACTCTGCTAATTACAGAGTTTAAAAGATTGGCTAAGATGTTAGCGACGAGCTTGGCATATGTTGTAGGCGGTCTGATAACTATGATGTATACATATGCAATTCCGATCTTATGTGATGCATTTCAGAGAGCGTGGCTAAAGAACCTGGCACGGGTGTGGCACTGATCAACTTAGATCAATCGAAAGCTTCCTATGCGTTCGACCATCAATATCTAGCAGCGATCCGCAAATCAGCGAGATTTGCGCTTGATGTCAGAGGATGGATCACTGCTATGCAGACCGATATCTGTTCCGTGGTGAGACTGCACTGGAATCCTTAAACATAATGTGCTCGCTCCACCAAATGTGTCCATTTTCATCTCTGTTGTATGTATTGAATCTCGAGGCACTACTATACAAATTGGTGATGTTGAACGGCATCCCGCGCGAACTAGCTTAGCGGTATACGTACCAGCATATGCCGACGACGTCACTGTAGTTGTATCGAGCAGCAATCATATTTAGCTGATCATTACCGCTCACCGAACGAAAACAGGAGAAAAATGTTGCAGGAAAGAGATGTCTATGGTGTCCAACTGCGTCACAGGTTGCTGTTTGGATTGGCAGGTTAAATTGGTTGGGCTTATGTTTGGTCCAGAACTCCACAGGGACATATTCCTGTACAATTACAAACATTTTTTTATAGAATTGCCTGTTCATTGGAAACCCGAACGTGGCAAGTATTTAACATAGAGCTTTCCCAGAGAATGTGTCAAATGCGTTTGTCACATTAACAAAAGTGCTATATAGATCTATATTATATTCTAGACATATTTCCTGTAGATGACGGGCTGTAAAACAATATCAGCTGTACTGCGACCAGGTCTAAAGCCACATTGGCTCTCTGGAAGGAGATCTTTCTTCAAGGGCAAACCAGTCGATCGAGAAATATTCTGTAATGAACAGTAGAGAGATGCCGTGGGGATTGTCACATGTTTCCATTTTTTTTTGTACAGGTGGCAAATTTGTCCGGATCCCACATAGTTTATAAAGGAACTGTTAGTTTCTCTCTCAGGTTGTCACTGTCAGCTTTGAAGACCTTTAGAGGAGATTTCACATGAATTATACATATATGCAAAACACTTATCACAGATTGAGTGATGCCCAACACTAAGATACTCTCTCTCTCTCTCTCTCTCTCTCTCTCTCTCTCTCTCTCTCTCTCTCTCTCTCTCTCTCTCTATGTATATATATATATATATATATATATATGAGTATATGAGTATATATATATATATACTCATGAAACTTTCGTATAAGTGGATTTTAAGCGATGTTAGCTTTATTCTGTCTTTACGTAAGCACATTTATTAGTTATATTTATATATTTATATATATATAATGTACAGAATACTAGTAGATTCTCAACTAGATATATGGAAATATTTTTTGTATATCGTTTAAATTTGTATAAATTACGCTCTGTGCTTAATGCTAATGTACTTTCTTTGTTAAGTAACATAACCAATATGTATTTCATATGTACAGATATAAACTAATTATAGTGTATACTAGCAGAATGGCCCAGCGTTGCTCGGGATTCTAAACATAGATTGGCATGTTTATCCCACCTTCTGAAACAGTACAGAGAAGTCCGGAATACCTCGGCCTGGGGATGGTGTCTACATTTTGTGCTTATAAAAACAATTCGCTGTAGATTACCAGGGGTTTAACTTAATTGGGTGCCTGAGAGTAAAATATTCAACCCACGAAAGCCAAGACGATAGGGTTAAGTAAAAAGGCATTCGACAAACCGAACATGTATTTGTTGTGCTATGGTACTATGAAAGCAATAGTTACAGAGCAGTAAGCATGTGGGACTGCAGTGGTGGAGAGCATGAACGAATGTAATTGGATACTTTTAAGGTTACAGGCACTAACGCAACCAAAATGCTAAACAATGCAGGCAAAAATTTGAAATCTTTTTCAGTCATGAAAATGTGTGAAACATAAGTAATGCATATGCAAAGTTTAAAACAAATCGGTTCAACAAATCGGTTTTTCGCCTAATGCGGTCCCTGGGACAACAAATGAAAAAAAATCGTTTCGGGTCAAAACACTTTAAACGACATAAGTAATGCAAATTTTTAAGAAGTCGCCTGGATTGTTGTTCAGTTATGCCTCAAAAAGCCTTTAAAGCCTAACATATGCGGTTTTTCGCCTAATGCGATCCCTAGGGCATTGAAAATTTGAAATAGCCTTTGCTCAAACCACTCACACACGACCATAAGTATTACATGTTTAAAGTTTGAAAAAATCGGTTGGGTGGTTCTCGAGTTTTAGGGAGACAGACAGACAGATATTCTCTGTTTTACATATATAGACTAGCAGAAAACCACCCTGTGGGCGGTTTTCTGCTAGCAAATCTAGTGTATATACTGATATTGTTGAGATTTGGATGAGAAATATTTTCGGCACCCCATGTTCACCGTCTCTCGGTGTGTCTTTTATGCATGTATAAATATATATGTTATCTATACGGTGAAATCTTTGAAATAAATATGTTAAAACGAAAAAGGAGAAAATAAATAACTGGCGGTTAGAAAAAAATATTCCTATGAAATTTTAATCATACCATTAGGTGTGAATAAGGAAATATTTTTTTATTGTCAAAACAAA
>OZ024740.1:198803081-198808081 GCA_964016885.1 Eledone cirrhosa
GTAAGCCATGTTTACTGACGCCAATCTCGAACCTTTGTAAACACTAATTATTATAGTGTTTATTAGCCACAACGGGATGACATCAAGAAAACATGAAAGACACCACAAGACGGGACTCGGGTTTTTGCGAGTAAAAAACGAGGTAAAATAAAAACAATAAAATGTTAAATGTTCAAAGGGAATTACCCAATACCGAGGCGTCTTCCCATATTTATTCGTGGGGCCCTTAATCAGAGCATGTTCGTTCACTCAGAACATGAGCGACATTCATAACCAAATGGGTTGCAATGCAATACTTCCGTTTCCATTTTGATTTTCATCTTCAAATGAAAGTTGAAAATGTTAATCAGGCCTTTACCGTAAAGAAGAGTGCGTTCACCTTTCTCATCGACACCTTTTGGAAGGTTGATCGATGGGAGATAAGTCGTCTTTTAAAAGCTGTTTTTCCTTTGGAAACATAGCTGCGAATAAGGAAGAAGGTAAAAGGGTGTCAACCTTCATTATGTGGGAAGAAATGAGGAAGAGATAAGAATTAGATGAGGAAGGCAACAGGACGTATAGGGATGGCATGTTCTTACGTCCTTTGAAAGAGGTAAGAGTTTATTCTTTTAGAGGTTTATATTCTCGAATAAGACGGTAATAATTGTTGAAATTTTGACATAGGAATATTTTTCTATGTATGAAGGAACATTTCCATAAATCTTCTAATTAAAAAAATGGAGGTGTTTCCCAAGCATTTAACTTAATAGTTAATTTTATATTGTATTGTGATATAAGTATTCACACACACACACATACACATATACATATATATATATATATATATGTGTGTGTGTGTGTGTGTGTGTGTGTTTCTGTCTGTGTGTCTGTGTCTCATTTAATGGCCCCATTCATATAACTGCGGCCTATTTCCTCGATATTTATATTTCTTGAACCACATAACATAGATCAAATTGATATATGCTTGCTGTTACAAGGCGAATCCCTTATCTCTACAGCCAGATATCCCCCAAAATATATAGATTGACGTCTGTATAAAAAATAAATAAATATAAGTATTTACATATATTATTACCTTTCCTCTATTCTTACAAGTGACATCATTCATGTCTCGATTGCAAAATAACATTCGAGACAGACTGACACACACATACGCGCGCATTACCTATATATACAAGCACACGCTTGGCCTCAACACACTCAATCAACTGCGTGCGGACTCACACGTACAAATTACACGTATAAAGACATATTGCTGTCCAATGCAACCTCACGTACACATACACACAAATTTATACATACAACATGCTTGCACTGCAAACAATTATAATACATACACACACACATACAGACATTCATTCACACACACACTCACACACTCTCTTTCTCTTTCTTTCCTTCTCTCAAATACATACATACATCCTAAATCTTACACTTTTATTCACTCTGTCTTACTCTCTTTCTCCCTCTCACCCTCCACACACAGTCTCAGTTGGTAGGTAAGAAAATTTAAAAGAATAAAACTAGTCATCATTTGAGAAAAATGGACTGATATCGAGACATTTTATCAAACAGCCTGAGGGGGGAGTTTCCAGATTTTTCTTTCCTATTCAGGAAGAACGTGCTATACATGAGACTCAGGAAATTAGGAACTATTGCTTTTTAAAAAACAAATTAAACAAGGAACGTCGATCGGCAATAGGAGACATACCTGACATAATTTTTCTTAAATGAATTGGCCTGTAACTATATATTTATAAATATATACTAATACATAAATGTCCCTATATATGCATATATGTATGTATGTGTATATGCATGTATATATGTATGTATTTAGGTATGTATTTATGAATGTATTATACATGTATGCATGTATGCCCGTATCTATGTCTATATGTATATATGTGTATGAATGTCAGCATGTATGTATACATTTATGTATGTATGTATAATGTATGTATGTATGACTACAGTGTTCCGAACTAGTATGGCGAACAGCTTCCTCTGAGTGCCTCCAGCAAAAACCACAAATGATTTCGTGATGAGAAAAAAGCTCAACCGTCAGTTATTGAACATTGGCAATGTAAGCCGGTATCTCTGAATACGAGTGAATAGCATTCCATGATCGGAAAAGAAACTCTGCAGTTGAAAAGATAATGCTTAACAAATGATAAAGCACGATGCTCAATAGCTGCGAGCTGTTGATCCGCCATGCTGTAGAAGAATCCAGGTTGATCTCCCAGGCAATGTATGCGGCCAAAACACTTCTTTGAAATCGGTCTTGTCATTAAGGAAATCACAAGTTAGAATAAGACAAGACTTTGTTGCCTGACCACTGCTGTGCTACATGTTAAACAGGATACAACTGGCGTTCTCGACTGCAGCAAGAAAGTTGCTCTGCTTGGAATCGAGTTGAAGGCCAAACTACACATTTATAAATGTATATATATTTACAGTATATACATATATGTAGACTCCCACTCACACACACACACACACACACATACATATGTGTGGGTGTGTGTGTGTGTGTGTATATATATATATATATGAATATTTGTGTGTGTAAATATGCGTATATACTGTATATATATATATACATATATAGGTTTTAATGATGATTTCATTTAGCTGGGTAGTTATAATTTATGTGGTGCGCTTTTACCTGCTTTAGAATTTGTGTTGCGTGGTTTTGGCTAATTTGTACTCAATTGGTATTCAACGTATAAACAGGGTTGTATATATATACTTCGAAGTATGAGTGTGTCCGTGTTTATGCGTGTGTGTGTGTGTGTGTGTGTGTGTGTGTGTGTGTGTGTGTGTGTGTGTATGTGTGGGTGTGTGTATGTGTGTGTGTGTGTGTCTGTGTGTGTGTGTGTGTAGTAAAAGTCGGTGAAATGCGGTAAAAAATACAAAGGGCAAACCAAACACTTATGCTCACTTCATCACGCGATGAAGCTGTCAATATTTCCAATATCTTTGAGAATATAAACACACACGTAACGTGTGAGGGTGACACCCAGATACCACATAAATCCCTCCCTCTATTCGACTTCACACCAAGAGTCACAGAGAAGGGATCTTAATACTCGAAGTTTTATAGGAAGGATGCCTGCAGAGACATTTTTGTGCAGCACAACTGCACTCTACCCTACAGGGCCAAAAGAGTATATATACAGAATAAGATCTCCCGAATACGCAACAAATGCACCAAGTACGGTGAAATTCTTTGAGAAGACTGCTCCACATGCACTAGTCATAATACAGCGGCATATGCACGTTTCTAATTGCACCGTCAACAACGCTGAAATGTGTACGAATGAATATGTAGTAGGCATATTCCTAAAGTACACTTGTGTTAAAAAATAATTGAGTATGCCATTTTTAGATGAACTTTTACTAGAAAATACTTGTGAGCATGTTAAACAATATCTGAATTTTAAAAAACACTTGCACAAGGTAGATTCTTTAACATTGATTAACTAATATAGAATTTCATATACAATATACGTGTGTATGTAATAAATATATAGTGTGCAATTTAACAGTTTATAAAATATAGTGTTCTTCTTCAAATTGTTTAATGGATCAACTTTATTGCTTGTTCATCACTTATTTGTCAGTTTAATCTGTTAATAAAATTCATAAAATACATAAATAGAATAAATTAAAATTCAAAGTTCAGTAATCGATTTATGCAAGCTACCTACTGAGCAACAGATCGTTGATAGATATATCACTCTTGCTGCTGAAGAGAAAAATACCAAAAAAAGAATTAAGATAATTACTGGAGAATGTGAAAGTTTATGGGAAAGGTTCAGCTTTCCAACTATCAACAAACTTTCAATACCTCGAAAAATAGAAGAAATAATAAAAGAAAAAGGAAAATAGAAGTGAAAAGACCTGGCTCTGCGAATTTCAATAATCTGTTTGACATTACAAAAAGATATGGGATATGGTTAGTAGCCGAAGATTTGTCATTTTATGAAAAGCAAATTGAGAGTTGTGGAAAGGTTGGGTATACTAAAATGAAAATAGACAGTGAAAAGAAAATCCATCCTTCTAAGAGAATTAAAAACAAAAAACAAGAACTAGATCATGATAAGCCATCCTGCTCATACATTCATCTGGACTCAAATGAAAGTAACAGTGACACCGATACAAATACCAGCGATTACAAACCTTCACCTTCACCAGAAAAAAAAACGAAAAAGAGAAAACACATCTCATGCTGTTAACCTAGTAAGAAATACTAAATTACCTAGTAGAAAAACAGCAGCAGTTTGCAACAAATTTAAAAGTGGTGGTATTAAGGTGAGCACACCGTGTCAGTCGGCAGTGCACAAAGCAGTTATCAGAGAAGGTGAGAAACTCATGGACAAGTGGAAAAATGAACTCAAAAGGGAAAAATGGAGCCTTCATTTTGATGGAAAACGAATGAGAGACGTAGAATATCAGGTTGTAATGATTAAAAATAATGATAAAGAAATACGCCTGAGGCCGATGGCATTAACCGATGGAAAGGCTCTTACTATATTTAATGGATTGAAAGAAGTCATTGACAAATATGAACTGTGGGAATCTATCTCCGACGAAACTAGTGCCAATGCCGGCAAAAAGGCAGGAGTTGTTGCCATGCTCAACAGTGAGTTCGCGCGTCGCAGTTACAGCAAGCCATTATATGTTGGATGCCAGCACCACATTTTAGACCGTGCATTGAAAGCTTATTTTGCTCAACTATATAGTAGGAAAACAACTTCGCCATATATCAATTATTACTTTGTTGAGGCCATTTTAAAGAACTATGACGAACTGAAGCAGAACTTTTCAAATGAAACGACGGAAATTAATGAAACCCCGACGCGCTGGAGAAGTGACATGGATTTCCTTCAGCATCTCATGATAGCCGTGCAACATTTCTTTGAAAACGGTGCGTTTCCTAAAATAAATTTTAAGAAATTACCTAATTTGCATAATGCTCGTTGGAATAGCCGAGC
>OZ024740.1:198818081-198848081 GCA_964016885.1 Eledone cirrhosa
GTCAGCGGTCGGAGAAGGGGGCGAGTATCCGAAGTCTAACACCTCTGCTATAAAAAGCGGAGTCAGCTAAATCTATCATAGGATAGGGGAGGGGGGGTGCTGAAGCTACAAGGGACCGAGGGGCTACCTCGGTTAGGCGAGAAAAAGACGACGGCAAAGAAAAGGATCTGGGGTAGAAGGACTAGGGAGGGAAGGGGGAAGGAGGAAACATAGAGGAAGCGATAAAAGAATGTAAAAGAAGATATTACGTCTCCATTGGCAAGCAGGGGTTACCCATTACAAAATAGGCAAGTGGAGTGTTATAGCCCTAGTCTATGGGTCATTATGGGGTTTGAGGGCGAGGTAAGTCCTACGTAATCAGTGTTTACATGCAGTAACCAGTTATATATATATATATATATATATATATATATATATATATAGGAAAAAGTATGACCCCGACGGCAGAGCTCAAGCCGTCTCGGCGGCTATTTCTAGTCCAGAAACGGCTTCAGCTCTGACGTCGGGGTCATACTTTTTTCTATTTCCCACTCTACTACCTTAGGTATTGAGTACTCTTGTGCGTTATGGTCCTTCTGGTTCTTTACCACAATTCTTCTCTTAAATAAATATATATATATATATATATATAAATAACCGGATGGTATTATAATTATTAATCATTAAATCACTTTCGTCACAATTTCTGCGATCTCATCAGAGACTACATTTGTTACTTCTTTGTTCTGTTTCACACCATCTTGGTATATATGCGTATAACGTTTCTATGTGTATGGAATAAAGAAGAATATGTATATTATACTTTTTTTAATTCATCATTTTCCGAAAGTATACATACTTGACTAAGTTCAGCAATGTATAAGTGTCTAGAGGAAAGCTAATGTAAACAAACCCTTGTTTTTTTTTTATTTCAATAGACATTTGTATCTCTGACGTTTTTCAAATTAAAATCAATTTCTCTCTGCTTGAGACATATGCCATTTCACTTCGGTTCTATTCCGTGTAGCAAAGTAATGTCTTTTTGTGTTATTGGAATGTAATTTTATCATATTTCGTTATTTAGTTGAAAGATTTATCATATATATATATATATATATATATATATATATATATATATATATATATATATATATATATATAATACATCTTTCAACTAATATATATATACAATAATTAACCGTGCACAACAAAACCAAAGGCATGATAGTAGTTGGTCTCTATAGGCCACTCGAAAGACCCATCCTGCGTTGTAAAGGAGGCCTCAACAGCATTAAATGCTTTATTCAACAGTGCCATTCTAGTAACATACTTATGTTGGGAGACTTAAATCTACCCACTGTTGATTGGTCTACAAACAGTTTGAAACAAGGCACTCCACCTCAACCTCTGACAAAGAGGGAGTAGAGCCCCTTCTCGACTTTATGAATGAGTTTTTTTCTTGTCCCAACTTGTCCTTGCACCAACAAGGTGTCAGGCAACTATTTTTGACCTAGTGTTTAGTAATCACACTAACACTGTACATAATATTACAGTGGTAAAGATCCCTTGTTTCAAACTATGACATAGTTCTCTATAACCTGAGATTCAACCAGTCGAATGCTAATCCAAGTGACCACTCACCAGTCCACCCATTTGATAACATAGATCCCTATAATGCCAACTGGCATGCAATCATGAACAAGCTGTCACATGTTGACTGGTCCTTTACTCATGCACACATCTCCACCAACACCAAAACACCTTGCCAAAACTTTGTAGACACAGTCACAAACATATGTGCAAAACACACCCCACCAAGACCTGTGAATAAAACTAGGTGCAGAATCCCTCAATACAACTATTATCAGAAAAATAAAAGGAACAAACAAAAAAATTAACAAACTAAAATACTGCCAACACACACATTCGATGGTTATCGCACTGCTCTAATAAAATCAATATAACCTCCAGCAATACATGAAGACCATAGAACGGCTGAGGAAAGTTCAGTCATTAAAAAAATCAAACGTAACCCCCAAATTTTCATTTCATTTGCGAAAGACACCCTGTTGCCCCTCTAATTGATGAAAATAGCACTCTCCAAGATAAGGCCAAAACCTATAGATGAGATACTGCAGAAACAATACTGCTCTGTTTTCAGCAATGATGATATAGCCGATCTGGGCCGTTTCAGTGTTGTTAATCCCCAACACACTACATCCGACATAGCGTTTGGCACCCCTGATATCTTAGCGGCAATAAACGAAATTAACCATATTTCAGTAATAGGCAATTACTAATCTATGGAGGATGCTGTCTATATTCCTGAAAACTTTCTGTCTCAGTCTGTTGGCCTAGTTTTCAAAAAAGGAAACAAGTCCCTTGCAGTGAACTACGCTTCGATCTCACTAACTCTCATATCATCAAGCTATTTGAGGGGGTGGTGAGATGATGAATGAGCCACTTTCTTGAAAGCAGCAATATGGGTTCCGCAATGGAAGGGACTGCCTAGCGCAGCTCCTGCATCACTTTGATGACATTTTGAGACCTTTGGATTAGGGCCCCAACACTGATGTCGTCTATCTTGATTTCAGCAAGACCTTTGACCGGGTTAATCACAAGATCCTATTGAAAATTCTATCCAACATGGGTGTCACCTGAAAATTACTGCAATGGATCAAGAGTTTATTTATAGACAGAGCCCAACATGTTGTAGTCGAAGGAGTAAAATCAAACTCAGCCAAAGTCAGTAGTGGCGTTCCGCAAAGCAATGTGTTAGGCCCACTTCTTTTCATGATCTACATCCATGACATTACTGACATCATCAAACACAGCAACATAAAAAACTTTGCAAATGATTCCAAGCTCCAGAACGTCATCAATGGAGTGGGTGACCGGGCATGCCTTCAGTCAGACCAACTGGATGTTATCTAATTGGCGGAAAAGAATCCTGTTGAATAAGGATAAATTTGAGTTAATCCACTTTGGAAAAGAGCATGCTCTGAAACTCCCATACTCCCTTCCTTCAAATGAAACTCTCGTGGTATCCTATAAGATAGGAGACATGGGAGTAATTGTGGACAACAACATAAGCTGGGCCACTCATATAAACAGCAAAGTTGACATGGACCGCAGAATGCATTCCTGGATTCTTAGAACTTTCCAGTTGAGAGATATTCACACCATTATCCTTCTCTTCCCCAATTTTGCCCGACACGACCTTGAATACTGCTGTCCACTGTGGTCTCCCCACATGAAATAGAGTATCATGAAAGTTGAAGCTTCTCAAAGCTTCTCAATTACAAGAAAGATAGATGGCATGGCAGGCCTTGATTTTTGGGGTCGACTAGAAAAGCTCGAACTATATTCTCTCCAACGTAGCCGTGAGCACTAGATCATCTGCATCATGTGGAACAAATTCTATCAGCATTACCAAAATAATATTGGCATCACCTTTAATGTACACCGAAGACTTGGGCCACGCGCTATCCGCTCACGATAAACATCACAGTCGCATCTCAACAAAAATACGGCACAATTATTAGGAGATCTTCAAGGTGGCAGACAACATCAGACAGCTATTAAGTAAAAGTATGAAGTCCTGCGAAACAGAGTTAACACCAGGTAGAGAATGCTTGGGAGGCGTGAAGATCAAGAAAGGTATCTTGCAGGGAGATAGTTTTTCCCCTTTGCTGTTTGTCCTTAACCTCATACACCTGTACCTCATATTGCGAAAAGTGAGAGAAGGATACAAGCTGGGAAGAAAAGAGCTTACGATAAACCACCTCCTCTTCATGAACGATCTTAAACTCGTTGGGAAGAGTGAGAATGGGTTGGATGTACTTGTTGACACTGTCCGTATTTTGAGCAATGATATATGTATGGAATTTGGTGTTAATAAGTGTGGAGTCCTAGTGATGAAGAAGGGTAAATTGAGCAGAGCAACGGAATGAAGTTACCAACAGGTGAGATGATAATGGAAATTGACACTCAAGAGGTATACAAATATTTAGGTGTTCTGGAAGCTGATGACATCAAGAACAGAATAATGAAGGAATTGATAAGATCTGAGTATATAAGGAGAGTAAGGAGCGTATTAAAATCACATCTAAAGAGTAGGAATGTCATAAGTGCAGTAAATTCCCGAGATGTGTCTATTATTAGGTACAGTGCGGGAATTCTGAAATGGAATGTTGTTGAACAAAGAGAAATGGATAGAAAGACTGGGAAGCTATTGACTATCTACAACATGTTCCACAAGAGGAGTGATGTCGATAGACTCTACTTAAGGAGATCTGAAGGTGGAAGAGGTCTTATCAGCATAGATGACTGTGTTCAGATGGAGAAAAACAACCTGCACAAATATATGACTGACAGTTAGGAGCCAATGCTCAAAATTGTACTGAAGAAGAAGACAATTGACCAGGGGATGTCCAAGGAAGAAATAACAGCAGGGAGCAAGGGCAACTTTCATGAAAAATCACTTCATAGTACCTTCTTTAAGAAAACGGAATTTAGAGATGCACAGACATGGAACTGGTTAAAAAGAGGAGACCTTAAAAAGGCTACAGAAGGAATGCTAATGGCTGCGCAAGAGCAGGCCCTCAAAACGAAGTGGCTGAAACAGCATATTTACAAGGAGGAGGCTAGCCCACTGTGTAGGATATGTGGACAGAGAGAGGAGACTGTGGCTCACATTGTATCCGAGTGTAAACACCTAGCCCAGACTCACTATAAGGGCTGGAGACATGATGTGATGGGCAGGATGATCCACTGGCACCTGTGCAAAGTAAACAATTTACCACATTCTGAGAAATGGTATGAGCATAAGCCAGAGTCAGTGATAGAAAACGATCAGGTGAAGGTGCTATGGGATTTTAGGATACAGACGGACAAGAAATTAGAACAAAATAGGCCTGACCTGGTGGTTTTGGTCAAGGAAAAAAGATCGTGCCTGATTGTAGATATAGCCTGCCCATTCGACACAAGAGTGCAAGAGAAGGAGAGGGAGAAAATTAACCGATACCAGGACTGAAAGTGGGAGGTAAAAAGGAATTGGAACTGCTATGAAGTCAAAGTGGTCTCAATTGTCATAGGCGGACTAGGTACTGTCTCAAAGAGTTTCCAAGGAGAGTTAAAGAAAATTGGTCCCGCTCCGCTTTTTGGGACACTTCAAAAGGCATGCTTGCTGGTAACAGCAAGAACCCTCCTATACATCCCGAATATCTGAGGCTGCATTAGTGGTTTGATATTCATTTCAACAAACTTTACAGTTAAATGACATCAATGACTGAGACTCAAAAGACAATAATAATATAAAAATTAATAATAATAATAATAATAAATAATAATAATTATAATAGAAGGGAAGAAGACGCACGTGGTAGATAGAAGGTCATGAAATCGCTCCCGTAATGTTTTCATTTTTGACATATTTAAAACAATTGTGATATTACAATTCTTAGTACAAATGATACATAAAGCACCAGGCTCAATCTTAGAAAAATTTGGATCCATAATATATTGTTATATCTCTCAAATATTCAATTTTGTATTATACATTTTATATGCAAAAAAGAAAATGGTTATAAATGGAAGAAAACCCCTCTGTCTACACTATATAGAACAGCCAAATAACAGCAGTTCACCAACACCAAAAACTAGATACACCACCTACCCTATCACCCCCTCTGTGTACACTAAATACAACAGCCAGATAACGGCAATTTCACCACCACCACCACCAATCCCAGCATAATAATAATAATAATTACTATTATTATTGTCTCAAGTTTTAACAAAATGTTTAATTCCAATATTAAGAAAAATATGTCAACACATATTAAACATACGCGAGAAACTCATAGATACACAGATCAAACAGACTACAGTCTATACAACAAAACTCAGTAACGACAACGCCATCACTATAGTCACCGCCGCCACCACTCCATCCATCATTGCTACCACTATCCCATCACCGCCGCCACCACGCCTTCATTGGTACCACCACTATTCCCCCATTACCTTCTGTTAATTTAGACAAGGGAGAGGCTAGCAAAAGATATAAATAGATTGACTTAGTGACCCGGCCACCGGCCAAACCTCAACGACTATGGCACTGCTGGCTCCCCCTTCCCCACCAACAATAGAAAAAGCCCCAGCACCACGACCGACATAGCCAACAACAATAACAGGCAACTTCAGCAAAAAGTATATTATATTATTAATAATTTCATTCTTAAGCCACGCAATGCTCACATTAAGGAACCACTCATGATAATAACAATTTAAAAAACAACAAAAAAGAAAACCCCGTGACCAAGAAATACCGGGATGGCGGCCGGCGGGGAATAGCCGTGTCTCTAGGGGAGGAGGACCCCTCTAGTCTTGGTTGACACTCGTCCTAGAAGTGGTAACACGAAATGATTACCCCTTGGCGGATAAGGATAAAACGCGACAAAATAAAGTAAGTGTCTAATGATAAAATCTCATACCGGATCGGCCGTCACCCGGGTCAAAAAGGGCCGCGTCCCTCAGAGAGGAACCAGACTGGGGTCGAAAAATGAGCTAATGGTTCAAACCTTCCCATCACTTCGGAGCTGGAGACCTCCCATAACCGGAATACTCCTACTGTTGGCCCTTCATGCTCACCACCAAGAAATCCAAAGAAAAGGAGAGAAAAATGGTCAAGGGAAGATAATAAAGAAGTCCTTGAGGCTTTCTACACTGCCATGTACTAACCATCGAATACATCGAATACAGAACAGACATATATCAACTGGAAAAATAAACATCCCGAAAACAGAGGCTATATTGACAGTAACAAACTAGCCAATATACGAAGAAATATTATAAGAAAAAAGTTACTAACTGATATTGAAATTGATCAGATCAAGCTATTAGCACAAAATCAGCGAAGGGAAAATGAAACATGTGTCAGTGAAAACGAGGTAAATTGTATCACTTCGAATCCCAGGGGTGGGGTGGAATCACTGACAACAGAACAAATTAAAGAAAGGATCGAAAAAGTGGAGGGAGTGCATGCTCAAGATGAAACTCCAAATGTAAACAATCAGATTGTAAATGATAAAGAAATGAATGAGAATGAACTTGCCAACTTGAAGGATGAAATTATGATCGAATGGATGAAAATGAAAGAATCTGACATGGGGCAACGAGATACCCTCCCTGAGATCCAGAACTCCAAACAGAACCAAACGATAATACACAAGACTAACATAATTCTCAAAAACATTATCATCACAAACAAACTAAACATTACTGATTTAAATCATCTCTATTATGCATCGGCTAAAGTCACCACTCACTTACGTGGAGTGAAGATGAAAAAAAAAGGAATTCCCACAAGAAATCTACTTGGCAAGAGCACATCAATCGCCAAGTAAACCTTCTCCGATCTGACATAGAAATTTTAACAAACTATAAAGTAGGTGAACATGTTAAACAAACTAAACTTAGAAAATTGAAAAGAAAGTACAGTATAAAATCAACAAGTGACATAGACATGCTGATAGAAATAATCAAGCAAAAAGTGTCGGCGTAAGCTGCTCGTATAAGGCGCTTTATAAAACGATCTAGATTCTATAAGGACAATAATATGTTCAAAAACAAACAAAGAATCTTCTACTGAAAAATTGGTAAGTCAACAATAACTGCTAAATCAATACCACCCAAGGAAGAAGTGCAAGAATTCTTGGAAAAGATCTGGGCCGAAGAAAAAGTTCATAATATACATGCCCCATGGATAGACAGACAAATGAAAGATAGAGCTCACCTTGAGGAACAAATATGGGAAATATAACAGATGGACAGTTGCGTTTGGCTCTAAGAAAAACCAGCAAATGGAAATCCCCAGGAAAAGATAAAATACAAAATTTTTGGATAAATGCCTTCACAGTGTCTCATGAGCTGTTAGCCCAACTTTACAATGAAATAGTTAAGGAGCCAGAAAAGATACCATCATGGCTAGTTAACGGCATTACATTCCTACTTCCGAAGAATGATGAGACAAACAATCCCAAACATTAGAGACCGATAACTTGCTTGACCACATTGTATAACATTTTAACATCAGTCCTAACTGAATATACATATGACCACCTGATAACAAATGACCTATTTCCCATTGAGCAGAAAGGGTGTAAACGAGGCTCATATAGCTGTAAGGATCAGCTTTTGGTTAACAAAATGATACTGGAAGATTGTCATAGTAGACACAAAAATCTATCAATTGCTTGGATAGATTATAAAAAAGCATTCGATAGTTTGCCACACAGTTGGATTGAAAAATGTTTGCAGATTTTCAAAATATCTCCCGTCGTCAGGAGGTTTTTGTCATTCAGTATGAAGACATGGAAAACGACACTCCTTTTGAATAGTGAAACAAAATCACTGGAAGCTGGAGAAGTTAATATTAATTGTGGAATTTTTCAGGGTGACTCTTTATCAACGCTTTTATTCTGCATCGCACTTATACCATTAAGTAAAATGCTCAATGAAACAAAACATGGATATAAAGTCTATGACAAAACCATTAATCACTTGTTCTACATGGATGACCTGAAACTATTTGCAAAAAATGATGAACAATTGCAAGGTCTATTATCCTCTGTGGAGCAGTTCAATGATGTCATTAAAATGGAGTTTGGACTAGATAATGCGCCAAAGCAACGTTCACCAGAGGAAAGCTGCTGAAAAGTTCAGACATTAATCTTGATCGGGGGAATGTGATAAGAGAACTTGATCAAGAGAAAACTTACAAATATCTAGGTGTTTGTGAAGGAGACAGAATCAAGCACTCGACAATGAGGGAAAGGATAAGGAAGGAATGTTAACGCAGAGTAAGAGCAATCTTAAGAACGGAATTGAAAGCAAAGAATAGGATCGATGCCATAAACACGCTTGCCATACCAGTAGTAACCTACAGTTACATTTTCATCAACTGGTCAAGCACAGAGATCCGTAGGATCGATACAAAAATTCGAAAATTCTTAACCATGCACAGAATGCATCACCCTAAGGCAGATACAGATAGAATATATCTCCCTAGGAAAGAAAGAGGACGTGGTTTAAACCAGTTAGACATTGCGTTGAAAATTGCAACAATTGGAGTTTCTACATATCTAAGGGAATCACATGATTGGATGATCAAACTCGTTTTGAAACACGAAAGCATCAAAAGATCATACTCCATTACAAAAGATGCACAAAGATACAGTAATGGACTACAAATTTCAGAAGTCCCATTTACTGCTGAAATGGAAAACACAGAAAAAGCAAAGCAGGTAAAAGTAACTGCAAAGAAAGAACTGCTACAGAAACTGGCTAAGAAAAGCCTCTGTATGGAAAATACCCAGAACGAGCTAACAATCCTGATGTTGACAAAACTTTAACCCATCAGTGGTTGGCATCCTCTGGAATGAAATCGGAGACTGACGGACTGATTATATCAGCACAAGATCAGTGTCTGCCAACAAAAATTACCAAGCCAACATAATAAAAAATGGATGCAGCCCATTATGCCGTGTATGTAAAAAACAACCAGAGACCATTGACCATATAATTTCAATGTGCAGACGTATAGCTCCAACCTAATACCTAAACAGGCATGACAGAGCTGCAGAATACATACATTGGATAATGTGTAAGCATTTTGACCTGCACCATCAAAAGAATTGGTGGGAGCATCAACCACCTCCCATACTTGAAAAAGATCACTTCTCAATCTTGTGGAACTTTAGCATCCAAACAGACCGAAAACTAGATGCAAATAGACCTGATTGAAGGACTTTAAAAAGAGGGTATGCCTGCTAATTGATATGTCCGTTCCAATAGACAAGAATGTATCTATAAAAACATTTGATAAATTGAGCAAGTATAAGGACCTGGAGATAGAAATTGGAAAAATGTGGAAATTGAGAACTAAAACAATACCAGTGTTTGTAGGCGCTCTAGGAGGGGTCTAATGATTACTAATCGCAAATCCCAGGAAATCTGCGTATAGGAGAAATACAAAAGATAGTACTAATGGGAACTGCCCATATACTAAGGAAGATTCTGTCAATATAAGTACATCACAAGTCTAAACACCTAAAGATGCATGTGTGAGTATGTATGTTCTTTCTTGAACATGGCAGACCTTGTTGTCTTTGAAAAACGATCTAGATTCTATAAGGACAATAATATGTTCAAAAACAACCAAAGAAACTTCTACAGAAAAATTGGTAAGTCAACAATAACTGCTAAATCAATACCACCCAAGGAGGAAGTGCAAGAATTCTGGGAAAAGATCTGGGCCGAAGAAAAAGTTCATAACATACATGCCCCATGGATAGACAGACAAATGAAAGAAACAGCTCACCTTGAAGAACAAACATGGGAAAATATAACAGTTGAACAGCTGCGCTTGGCTCTAAGAAAAACCAGCAAATGGAAATCCCCAGGAAAAGACAAAATACAAAACTTTTGGATAAATGCCTTCACAGAGTCTCATGAGCTGTTAGCCCAACTTTACAATGAAATAGTTAAGGAGCCAGAAAAGATACCATCATGGCTAGTTAACGGCATTACATTCCTGCTACCGAAGAATGATGAGACAACAATCCCAAAAATTACAGACCGATAACCTGCTTGACCACAATGTATAACATTTTAACATCAGTCCTAACTGAATACACATATGACCACCTGATAACAAATGACCTATTTCCCATTGAGCAGAAAGGGTGTAAACGAGGCTCATATGGCTGTAAGGATCAGCTTCTGGTTAACAAAATGATACTGGAAGATTGTCATAATAGACACAAAAATCTATCGATTGCTTGGATAGATTATAAAAAAGCATTTGATAGTTTGCCACACAGTTGGATTGAAAAATGTTTAGAGATTTTCAAAATATCCCCCGTTGTCAGGAGGTTTTTGTCATTCAGTATGAGGACATGGAGAACGACACTCCTTTTGAATAGTGAAACAAAATCACTGGAAGCTGGAGAAGTTAACATTAATTGTGGAATTTTTCAGGGTGACTCTTTATCACCGCTTTTATTCTGCATCGCACTTATACCATTAAGTAAAATGCTCAATGAAACAAAACATGGATATAGAGTCTATGACAAAACCATTAATCACCTGTTCTACATGGATGACCCGAAACTATTTGCAAAAAATGATGAACAATTGCAAGGGCTATTATCCACTGTGAAGCAGTTCAGTGATGACATTAAAATGGAGTTTGGACTGGATAAATGCGCCAAAGCAACGTTCACCAGAGGAAAGCTGCTGAGGAGTTCAGACATTAATCTTGATCGGGGGAACGTGATAAGAGAGCTTGATCAAGAACAAACTTACAAATATCTAGGTGTTTGTGAAGGAGACGGAATCAAGCACTCGACAATGAGGGAAAGGATAAGGAAGGAATGTTACCGCAGAGTCAGAGCAATCTTAAGAACGGAATTGAATGCAAGGAATAGGATCGATGCCATAAACACGCTTGCCATACCAGTAGTAACCTACAGTTACAATGTCATCAACTGGTCAAGCACAGAGATCCGTAGGATCGATACAAAAATCCGAAAATTCTTAACCATGCACAGAATGCATCACCCTAAGGCAGACATAGATAGAATATATCTCCCTAGGAAAGAAGGAGGACGTGGGTTAATCCAGTTAGACATTGCGTTGAAAACTGCAACAATTGGATTATCCACATATCTAAGGGAATCACATGATTGGATGATCAAACTCGTTTTGAAACACGAAAGCACCAAAAGATCATATTCCATTACAAAAGATGCACAAAGATACAGTAATGGACTACAAATTTCAGAATTCCCATTTACTGCTGAAATGGAAAACACAGAAAAATCAAAGCAGGTAAAAGTAACTGCAAAGAAAGAACTGCTACAGAAACTGGCTAAGAAATGGCAAGAAAAGCCCCTGTATGGAAAATACCCAGAGCGAGCTAACAATCCTGATGTTGACAAAACTTTAACCCATCAGTGGTTGGCATCCTCTGGACTGAAATCGGAGACTGAAGGACTGATTATATCCGCACAAGATCAGTGTCTGCCAACAAAAAATTACCAAGCCAACATAATAAAAAATGGGTGCAGCCCACTATGCCGTGTATGCAAAAAACAACCAGAGACCATTGACCATATAATTTCAATGTGCAGTCCTATAGCTCCAACCGAATACCTAAACAGGCATGACAGAGCTGCACAATACATACATTGGATAATGTGTAAGCATTTTGACCTGCCCCATCAAAAGAATTGGTGGGAGCATCAACCACCTCCCATACTTGAAAAAGATCACATCTCAATCTTGTGGAACTTTAGCATCCAAACAGACCGAAAAATAGATGCAAATAGACCTGATATAATATTGAAGGACTTTCAAAGGAGGGTATGCCAGCTAATTGATATGTCTGTTCCAATAGACAAGAATGTATCTATAAAAACATTTGAAAAATTGAGCAAGTATAAGGACCTGGAGATAGAAATTGGAAAAATGTGGAAATTGAGAACTAAAACAATACCAGTGGTTGTAGGCGCTCTGGGAATGATACCTAAGGGGTCTAACGACTACTTATCGCAAATCCCAGGAAACCCGCGTATAGGAGAAATACAAAAGATAGTACTAATGGGAACTGCCCATATACTAAGGAAGATCCTGTCAATATAAGTACATCACAAGTCTAAACACTAAGGATGCATGTGTGAATATGTGTGTTCTTTCTTGAACATGGCGGACCTTGTTGTCTCTTGAGGTCACTGGTTGTGACTTTGTGATAACTCGTATAAACATAAAGCAAGATAAATGCAAATAATAATAATAATAATAACCGATACCAGGACTTAAAGTGTGAGGTAAAAAGGATTTGGAACTGCCATGAAGTCAAAGTGGTCTCGATTGTCATAGGCGCACTAGGTACTATCTCAAAAAGTTTCCAGGGATGGTTAAAGAAGATTGGCCTCGCCACCCTTTTTGGAACGCTTCAAAACGCATGCTTGCTGGGAACAGCAAAACCCTCCGATACGTCCGGAATATCTGAGGCTGCAGGTAGTGGATTGATATTCATTTCAACAAACTTTTCAGTTAACTAACATCAATGACTGAGACTCAAAGAACAATAATAGTAATAATAATAATAAGATAGGAAGACTAGGAAGCTATTGACTATCTACATGTTCCACAAGAGGAGTGATGTCGATAGACTCTACTTAAGGAGATCTGAAGGTGGAAGAGGTCTTATCAGCATAGAGGACTGTGTTCAGATGGAGAAAAACAACCTACACAAATACGTGACTGATAGTAAGGAGCCAATGCTCAGAACTGTACTGAGGGAGGGGACAATAGACCAGGGGATGTCCAAGGAGGAAATAACATCAAGGAGAAAGAGCAGCCTTCAGGAAAAATCCCTTCATAGTACCTTCTTTGAGAAAACTGAATTTAGAGATCCACAGACATGGAACTGGTTGAAAGGAGGAGACCTTAAAAAGGCTACAGAAGGAATGTTAATGGCTGCGCAGGAGCAGGCCCTCAAAACGAAGTGGTTGAAACACCATATTTACAAGGAGGAGGCTAGCCCACTGTGCAGGATCTGTGAAGAGAGAGAGGAGACTGTGGCTCAAATTGTATCCGAGTGTAAACGCCAAGCCCAGATTCACTATAAGGGCTGGAGACATGATGTGATGGGCAGGGTGATCCACTGGCACCTATGCAAAGTAAACAATTTACCACATTCTGATAAGTTGTATGAGCATAAGCCAGAGTCGGTGATAGAAAACGATCAGGTGAAGGTGCTGTGGGATTTTAGGATACAGACGGACAAGAAACTGGAACACAATAGACCTGACCTGGTGGTTGTGGACAAAGAAAAAAGATCGTGCCTGATTGTGGATGCGGCCTGCCCATTTGACACGAGAGTGAAAGAGAAGGAGAGGGAGAAAATTAACCGATACCAGGACTTAAAGTGGGAGGTAAAAAGGAATTGGAACTGCCATGAAGTCAAAGTAATCCCGATTGTCATAGGCGCACTAGGTACTATCTCAAAACGTTTCCAGGGATGGTTAAAGAAAATTGGCCCCTTCACGCTTTTTGGAACACTTCAAAAGGCATGCTTGCTCCGATACGTCCTGAATATCTGAGGCTGCAGGTAGTGGCTTGATATTCATTTCAACAAACTTTCCAGTTGACTAACATCAATGACTGATGACTGAGACTCAAATAATAATAATAATAATAATAATAATAATAATAATAATAATAACAGTGGTTGTAGGCGCTCTGGGAATGATACCTAAGGAGTCTAACGACTACTTATCGCAAATCCCAGGAAACTCGCGTATAGGAGAAATACAAAATATAGTACTAATGGGAACTGCCCATATACTAAGGAAGATCCTGTCAATATAAGTACATCACAAGTCTAAACACTAAGGATGCATGTGTGAATATGTGTGTTCTTTCTTGAACATGGCGGACCTTGTTGTCTCTTGAGGTCACTGGTTGTGACTTGGTGATAACTCGTATAAACATAAAGCAAGATAAATGCAAATAATAATAATAATAATAATAATAGTAATAATAATAATATGTTGATGGAACTAGCATTGTTATCACTGCTAGCACCGATTGCATCTCAGAGTACTCACTAGGTAATGTTAAATACACTCCAAGAGTATACACATAGTTATTCGCTGTCAACGGGTACTTTCAATTATTCCCGAACTTGAGGTTCGGCCACACTTAATGCAGCAATAGAGTGCACGTCCCCCTCTGTTCTCATATATTATGCGACAATGCACAATCGGCGTATTTGGCTTCATCAGCGTGTTTCACCTAATCAATAACCAATTGATCGACAGAATTCGATTTCAGTCCGTGTCGGCTATGACTGTATGTAAAGGCCAACACAGTAAAACGTTAGCAACTGGAATCTCTACGCGCGACAATGCCGTTCCTTTATTCGCTACCGATTTAGAAATTGACCTGATGGCAGGAGACGAAATTCAAATAGTTCCGCTCCCGCCATAAGCACTCAACCAAGGTATCTGAAACACAAATTAAAAAGTTAGTGGAAAATCGCTCTAAGAATAAATCAGTCACCAATCGCTGTAAAACAGAATGGTAGCATTCGGTTCTAGTGTCCATGTCCGATGGCGAAAAATAGTGCGACAGTAATAATGGTAGTGCCTACAATCTTTCGGGACATTATATGCCAACCGGCGATTAGATAACAATATAGAGTTAAGGCGCTGGTTAGAATCTGAATTCTAGATATTTCGACGAACCACGTGCGTAAACCGGTCTATTTCACAACTTGTACGTTTCATTAAGTGAGTGGAAGAGAAAATTTCCAACCGTTAGTAGAGCGTACATTAAAACAAATACAATGAAAATGTGAAAAATTGTTCAACTTACTTGGGCCACGCGCTATCCGCTCACGATAAAAATCATACTCGCATCTCAACAACAATACGGCACAATTATTTCACCTCAAATGGTCCCACTCTCTTTAACATTACATCAAAACACATTAAAACAGAAACAGACAACATAAAGTTGTTAATCTGCTAGTTGGGAGAAAATAATAATAAGTTAATGGAACCAGCATGCGTTTCACTGCTACGACCAGTTGCATCTCAGCGTACTCAATAGGTAATGTTAAATATACTCGCAGAGTATACACTTAGTTATTCGCTTCAATACAAGGAACGTAAACGGGCACCTTCAACTATTCCCGAACTCGAGGTTCAGCCACACTTAAATAGAATGCACAGCCCCCTCTGTCCGCATATATTCTGCAACAATGTACAGTCGGTGCATGTGGCTTCATCAGCCGGTTTCGCCTAATCAATAACCAATTGATTGACAGAATTCAACTCCAGTCCGTGTCCGCTATGACTGTATGTGACGGCCAACACATTAAATCGTTAGCAACTGGAATCTCTACGCGTCAATGTGATATATATATATACGTGGGAAAGTGAAAAATCGGAGAATAGACCGTTAAAACATGTTTATTTAAAATATCACCTACGTACGTTTCGCCCAGTTGGGCTTCTCAAGGGCATAAATAATCACAAGTGTTCCTTATATAGTTCGGAAAGAGTTTTGGGGGTTAAATCCACATCAAGATTCATTGCTCGCAAAAATATCTTGTTTTGATTTTGCAGCAGGTCAAGGGAGGTAACTCTGGCCGGTGTTAGGGCAGTCTTTCCCGGATAATTTTTTTTTTTTTTTTTTTTTTCCTGTTTGTCTGAGCCTGGGTCTGGTATGCAAGGATTGTTTTCTGGGTGTTATTTTGCTGCGCCTGCCCGCCGGGGTGTTAAGACTTGTTGCAGGGAGATCCAGTGTACTATTTCACTCTTCATTCTTAACCCATCTAAAGAAGGATATTTTTAAGCGATGTGTACAACTTATCGCTGTTTCAGCTCTGCTGTTGATGAGCTCGTGGGGTGCAGTTATGATGTGGTAGAGCTCCATGAGGCAAATATCGCATTTCCTCTTGAAGTTGTACGGTGCAGCCCTGCCGACAATCTCCCAGTGCGTGGAGAAGCTAATGTTTAAGTCCTTCTCCACGCATTGGGAGATTGTCGGCAGGGCTGCACCGTACAACTTCAAGAGGAAATGCGATCTTTGCCTCATGGAGCTCTACCACATCATAACTGCACCACACGAGCTCATCAACAGCAGAGCTGAAACAGCGATAAGTTGTACACATCGCTTAAAAATATCCTTCTTTAGATGGGTTAAGAATGAAGAGTGAAATAGTACACTGGATCTCCCTGCAACAAGTCTTAACACCCCGGCGGGCAGGCGCAGCAAAATAACACCCAGAAAACAATCCTTGCATACCAGACCCAGCCTCAGACAAACGGGAAAAAAAAAAAAAAAAAAAATGATCCGGGAAAGACTGCCCTAACACCGGCCAGAGTTACCTCCCTTGACCTGCTGCAAAATCAAAACAAGATATTTTTGCGAGCAATGAATCTTGATGTGGATTTAACCCCCAAAACTCTTTCCGAACTATATAAGGAACACTTGTGATTATTTATGCCCTTGAGAAGCCCAACTGGGCGAAACGTACGTAGGTGATATTTTAAATAAACATGTTTTAACGGTCTATTCTCCGATTTTTCACTTTCCCACGTGCTTACGCTCTGCTAACTCTCTAGCCCACTAAATATTAACACTTCGAATATTTAATACTGCCGGCAATAGTATCGAGCACATTTGGCATACGCTACTTGGCAAATAACTATATGTATCACCTATCCCTCCTTTTTCTCTCTTTCTCGATACGTAAATACTACATATATATATATATATATATATATATATAGGATTATCCTGGATGCAGTAATGGTTAATTACAACACGGGATAAAGTTGACGTACGGTGAGAAGTTACTCAACGAGTTATGGAAGAATAGTTGAAGAAACTCAGTTCCTGATCCTTCTGTATTCCGGAGTGCAGATAAAGAATGAATAATAACAGGTAGACATCATAAAAAGGTAATTTATTCTGTGTGCTTACAAATGTTTCCACGGTGGTTATACAGCCTAGTTATGCTATGTGCAAATTTATAACTATTTGGAAAACTCAATTATCAAATGCTGTGACCACTGTATCATCAGGGCAGAATGGTTAAAATGTAAAATGTAAATGCCCTTAAGTGAGGTTATTGGGCAAGATAGAGTAGAAAAGGAAGGAAGAGAGAAAAGAAGGGGAGAGAGAGAGAGAGAGAGAGAGAGAGAGAGAGAGAGAGAGAGAGAGAGAGAGAGAGAGAGAGAGAGAGAGAGAGAGAGAGAGAGAGAGAGAGATACAGGGGTTGGAGAAATGGGAGAGAGTGGTTTGTAGATATCTTAATCAAAATGTTGTGGTAGTGGTGTTATTATACTGGTTACTCTTAAAGCGACTACCTTAAGCGATGCGTTGATAGTTAAGGTTTGAATTATTTATTGCCACAGAAGTCACGTTCATAGATGTGGAGAGGGAGGGAGGTGGACCTAGGGAGAGAGAGAGAGAGGAATGGAGAGAGCGTGAAAGATAGAGAGGGGACAGACGAAAGCTATGGGATGGGTGTACATTGAGTTCATAGTAGTAGGCTACAAGTTGCACTAAGTTTCCATTTATAGTGATAATCAGGGTATTCTCTTGTAGTGTGGGGGAAGAGAAAGTGGTTAGCTAGAAACCAATGTTATAGTTACGGGTTCGAATGTTAAGTTATTTCATAGTGAGAGAATTTGGCCTTCGGTTTGTGGTTGCAGTATAATGATCGTTCGATTCTATCATTTAGTAATTTACTTTTGGATTTTAAGATGTAAAAGAGTTCAAGGTTACATAACCTACAGTATTTCAATCCACTCCGATATGCACTAGCGCTGGAAAGTATATCCCATTTCAAGGTGAACTGTTGGTTGCGTTCACGGAGTTGCCAGGTCTTGTTGACGAGTGAGATCACAAAACGATGATTAGGATGTTTAATTGAGAATCAATGACGATACCAGCAAGATTTAAAGGAGGTAGTGGTAGACCCGATGTAATACCATTTCTGGTCGTTCGATTGAACAGTGCATTAGTAAACAGTGTTGGGCTTTAGGAATGTATTCTTCAATGGACATCTTTCAGGTAGATGGCAGTTACAGTTTTTGTTGTGGGTAGCGGGTATACCATGGATAGGTTGGGATAGCAGTACAGGTGGGTTGTGTAATACCCGTCTCCCATTTAGTGGTTGGGAGGCCAATATTACGTTATGCGCATCTGTTATTAAAATATTGAGTTTTGTAGTGATGTTTAATTGCTTTAAGTTTTTTTTATGTATCAAGGTTTGGTGCCGTGGAGTACTATAGTTTAATAGTTTTAGAGTTCAGAATTTTACTGTATTTATGGGAACTAGGGAAATGCTTGCTGATTAACTTGAAGAATGAAAGAGATAGTTTTGTACTAATCGAAGCATTAAAAATGGGATTATACCAGATATACTTTCTACAACGTGATTTATTTGGTGATGATTTTCTATTATTAGTATGTCTGGTGGTACTGCGTGTGTGCGCTTGTATTTCAGTACCCTGGTTACGTATTCTTTGATTATGTGTGTTATGGAGATTCTTATCAATGTATTCTATTTTATCACGGTGGTCGGCATTCCTTAATGCATTATTATAGTATTCAGCGTGTTCACTGGAAATCTCAGAGTTAGACGATAGGCGAGAGATTCTAAGAGGAACCGATTTGATCATGGAAAGTGGGTGGTTTGAGTTAAAATTGATATAGGTAAGGTTCTCATTTATCTTGTGGAAGGGTCGTATCAGCATTTGATAATTTATTTTTGCAAATAGTTATAAATTTGCACATAGCATAACTAGGCTGTATAACCACCGTGGAAACATTTGTAAGCACACAGAATAAATTACCTTTTTATAATGTCTACCTGTTATTATTCATTTTTTATATATATATATATATATATATATATATATATATATATATATATATATATAGGAAAAGAGCCAGGACACCGACGACTGAGCTCCGGCCGTTTCCACAGCTAGATCCGAGTTAGGATCTAGGTGTCGAAACGACTCTAGCTCAGTCGTTAGTGTCCTGACTATTTTCCTATTACCCACTCTACTACCCTAAGTATTGAGTACTATGGTGCGTTATGGTCCATATGGTGTCCTACCACACCCATTTTGTTTTATATATATATATATATATATATATATAAACACTCACACACACAGACATATATATATATATGTGTGTGTGCGTGTGTGGTGCGGGTATGCATATACGTTTTGAAATTGTAATGTCCATTATACATATTTTTATCGTGTGACAGGATGAAGGTAGCGCGGCGAATTGGAAAATCATTAAACAATCGAGTAGAATGTTTTACGATATACATTTCGGCTCTATGAGTTCCAATACCACCGAGGTCTACTTTGACTTCCCTTCTTTCGCGGCCGATAAAAATGTATCAGTCCAGCATTTGGTTCGATTCCGCCTCTATATATATTTCGCAATTCTTTCTCTCACTCTTAATCGTTCTCTGGAAGAAATCTACTGGAGAGGGATGGGATTCTCCAGTTTTACAATACGCAAGAACTAAAACGTCGTTAAATGTAGAACGTTCAACTAATTGCATTGTAATTCAACGAGTGGACATGTTCGTGAATTGATTATGCATTTAAATATACCTTTAATAAAAGGATTTCTTTTATTTAAGAATAATATCAAATACATCTTCTTAGAAAGAAAGAAAAGCATCCTCCCTGTTACTCGTACGTTTGTTTATATACACAAAATTGTAATCATATATAATAATTCTAATAAATGTTATTTCGAGCAGGAAACAATGTTTGGCAAAACCATTACATTATAGAAATAACAGTGTCTGCAATGAAATTTACATCATGTCATATTTCCACCGATATCTAAAATCGATTACATATATGTATTGTACAAAAGACATGGTTTTACAGTTTTATGTCTGTGACTTAGGTAGGTTACATTCTGCGCAGATCTTAAGAAAACATTCTGATAAGGCGTTTTAAGTTAATAGAGTATTTCAGATTCTAGAGAAAGTTCTTCAAACTCTATCAACGCGGTTCTTGATTCTTATCAGTTCAGCAAATCCTTGCATAAGTTTCTTTTATTATCGGTTCATATTGACTTGTGAATGAGATTTAGTAAACGGAAACTATATAGGTACATATATTTGGGGTGTCCCAAAAATGTATACACACTTTTATAGCATCTTAATCAAATTGGGTATCCATTTTTGGGGGACACCTGTTTACCAGCTGAATTAATTATAGAAATATTAAATATACTGACGCGAAAACCAACCCAAACCATACAGTAAGTGTTTTTTATATATTTCTGGCAATACCATAACAATATGACACTCCTCAAATATAACAGTATATATATATATATATATATATGTAAAAGGTAAACGGAAATAACAACACAATCGGTACAGTATATGTATATATATATATATATATATATATATATATATATATATATATATATATATATATATATATACATAAAATGAATAAATAGATTCATACATTATCTAATAGATTTACACATGTTGCAGAAGGAGGTGGCATTCAATCTTTCTGTATGGAATTCATGAGAATCATTAGATAATATGAAACAAATATATATTTCTTTACCAGTCAAGTGATTCCAAACAGGAAAAGTTCTAAAAACGTAAACAAGTTTTACATACATTGGAATAATTGGTAAAACTTACGGAAGTCTAGACAAGTAAAATAATATTTTTTTAGTAATGCATATACTATGTAGTGATTAGGTTGAGTGATATATTTGATACTCGTATTTTGACTAAACATTATAGGAGTGAAATTAATGCTTATCAATCGTATAACACTTAATTAAGTTACAATCAACTTCTATTCTAACTATTTATTATGTTAAGAAGAAGCAACATAAAAATTATGGAAGCTTATATTAGTAATAATGTATAAATCAGTTGGATGAAATATAATTGTTAAGAAGTATTAACCTACAAGTTACGATTATTTTTAAATATCGCGTACATGTGCAGACATATGCTCTGTGATTGTTGCAAATCTACTATGACTAGCAATTTACAAATTGAATTAAACTCAGAATTGTCTTTTCCCAATCATTTGTATAAAATAGCATTTAAGTTTTGAATATCTGTCTGCCTTAAACAGTTGTGTTATCAACTCATTTGAACTACGTTTTATATATATATATATAGTTTTGCAAGGTTTTTTATATGAAATCGTGTGTCGAAACAAATATTGTTATACTTGGGGAGGGTCATATTTGTGTAATATTGCCAGAATTAATAACAGAACACGCTCACTGTTTCGTTGGTTTTCGCTTTTCGCTTCTGTGTCTTTTATATCGGTAATCTAATATAATATAATATACTCGGTCCTCAATGTTGCCATTGACTGACCGACGGTCAAAAATAATACAGATACAATATAGACACAAACACATATATATAGTTTATCATAAATCTTTCGTTCCATAAAAATGGCGTAGCCATACAATTCAACAGGAGGAAACAACAGTAGAACCACTGACGATGTTGCAGATGTGCAACGAAAGATTTATGATAAACTATATATATGTGTTTGTGTCTATATTGTATCTGTATTATTTTTGACCGTCGGTCAGTCAATGGCAACATTGAGGACCGAGTATATTATATTATATTATATTAGATTACCGATATAAAAGACACAGAAACGAAAAGCGAAAACCAACCAAACAGTGAGTGTGTTCTGTTATTAATTCTGGCAATATTACACAAATATGACCCTCCCCAAGTATAACAATATATATATATATATATATATATATATATATATATATATATATATATATATACAATATTAAATAAATGGAAACTATATTTATAAAACCATATTTATTTCATTATATATATTTCGGGGATATCATATTAACAATATGCTATGCCTTCCTCAGACAAAATACAATATAAACAGTTTTATAGATAAATATATTCGACATACCGTTATAAACACCGACTTCCATTTGGAGAGGTTTACGCTGGCAGTCGGTTTTACGCTGGCAGAGGTTTACGCTGGCAGTATATATATATATATATATATATATATATATGATTAAGGAATTTTAGCCTGATAATGGGGTTTAGAACCCTCAAATAAATGGAAAAAGATGAGTATTGACGTACATGGGAGTCGAACCCACATCTTTGGTTATTCTAATTTCAAACCTGCTCACCGTTTCAAAACATACTTACTTGCCATTTAAATTCGCTAAGAATGTAGCTTCTAATTTGAATGGAAAGCGATGGGTATGTGTTGGTGTAATGGTAGCACAGTGGTCGCGATAACCAAAGGTGTGGGTTCGATTCCTATGTAGGTCAATACTCATCTTTTTTCCATTTATTTGAGGGTTCTAAACCACATTATCAGGCTAAAATTCCTTTAGTCAAAAATACGGTGAAAGCTATTCTATTTTCTAATTTCAAACCTGCTCACTGTTTGAAAACATACCTACTTGATATATATATATATATGGAGAGAGAGAGAGAGAAAGAAAACGTGAAGTTGTAAATAGCACGGAAAATATATTAGGGTCTGTTTTTCTTTTTTTTATCCTTTCTTTGAATCGTCAAAGTGACTATTGAAAAAATGAGAGGGACAGTTTTTTTCAAACAGAGTTTCATAATGTATATCAAGTATAGAAGGTATTACCGGTTTCGATATATTATTAACATTCATTTTGAGTATTACAAATGAATATAATTATTAAGAATTAAAAACTAAAACTTAAACATTTAAAATTACGAGGTAAGTTTCTTTCATCTTCCTTGTTGAGAAGGAGCCTGGAGAGAGAGACGAGTCCGTGGTGCTGAAAATGAAGAGACCACTAATCATGTGAGCACTCGATAACGAGGAGATGTTGATTGGGTATAGTGATGTTTAAAATCGTGACCGCGGCGCCAAGCGGTTTCAGCTTGGTATAAATTATGGACCTAGCTGTTTATACGACAAGAGCTCAGTCGTTAGGGCCCCAATGTTATTCATAAATCTGCCAGTATATAAACGTTTTTTTAATAATGTTTATATTAAATGTATTTAAAACGTGTGTCAAATATTACCGGTTTAGATTCGTGTATCAAACTAATGAGTATTCAAAGTGTGTGTTTTTATATTGTGTGGTTTATTAGAATATAAGGGAAGTTGCTGTCAAAATCTCTACTGGTATATATGCTCTTTATGGAGGTTGGGTGGTGATATGTGGAGTTCAAAAGATCAGTGTTGAATTGATTCACTTGAAAATTCACTTAATTTAAATAGAAAATAACTTTTCTATTCAGAATAATGGACCAGGTGACATTATATTGTCCTCTAAGGTGTGTGTGTGTGTATGTATGTGTGTGCGGGTGTGTGAGTGTTTAGATGCTGTTGAATGTACTAAGACTTCATGCGTGTTTTTAAGGTTTGCGGATAAACGCGAGAAAAAAAGAAAGACGGGAAGTAAATAAAAATACAAATATAGATATAAACGTGATTGAAACGATCCTTTTTTGCCAAGAATTTCTCGATTTATATGGAGCTTTACAACCCTTTTCAAATATATATATATATATATATATATATATATATATAGATAGATATATGTATGTATATTTATGTCTATATATATATATATTTATTAAAATAACAGATTAAAGTTTAAGCAAAGAATCGCTGCTTTCACCCTGAACGGGAACTTCTGAAACTAAAAAAGTCAATCTGTGAAGTAAATATTTCAAAGAACGTTGCAACCGGAGGAAGACAGGAAGACGATACTTTGGTTCGTGGAATCTGCGTTCACAGATTGACTTTTTTAGTTTCAGAAGATCCCGTTAAGTGTGAAAGCAGCGATTCTTTGCTTAAACTTTAATCTGTTATTTTAATAAATATTTGCTCTACGGTTCTTATATATTTGATATATATTTATCCTTATCGAGCCCTCTTTGGATTTTAGTCTTCAAATTTATTATTATTACTATATATATATATATATTGTTGAAAAGGGTTGTAAAGTTCCATATAAATCGAGAAATTCTTAGGAAAAAGGGATCGTTTCAATCACGTTTATATCTATATTTGTATTAGTATTTACTTCCCGTCATTCTCTCTCTCTCTCTCTCTCTCTCTCTCTCTCTCTATATATATATATATATATATATATATATATATATATATATATATATGTATATTTATGTATATACATATATATATAATTTTAAAAATAAAATGGTGTTTTTCTATCAATAATAATGAGAGTATTTTCTATCAATAATGGAAGAGAGTATTTAATTGGCCCACAAAAATAATAGATTAATGAGATAGTGTCAAGTTGTATAAAAGAATATCTCGTTATGCAGACCATTTTATTTGGCCTAAGTCACAAAAAAAACAACAAAATAAATAAATAAAGGCTAAAGATAATCAATTGAATATAAATTATGAGCACGTAGGTAGGTACACTATATATTTATCGTAAAATCATTTAACCTTTAACTCTGCAAAATACTTCATCAATGGTGGTATAGCCACTGCCTCCGTCTCTTTCGCTCTCCCCATCTTTTACTATTATAAGCAAATGCGGATCCACGCGCTGGCCACCGCGCGGACAGAATAGAAAAGTTGTTTCCCCTGAGGATGGTCAAGAAAACGCGTTGGAAGGGCCACCTGTGAGTAGTGAACACCATGCCGATGGCGGTGATTTGGTAGGTGTTCATAGGGTCAGGGACACCAGAAATCTCCATTGCTACTGGCTCGACCACAAAACTGTTCTGATATTTGGAGATATCACCCTCCTCCACCCGAAGTGCACCTGAGCCTGGATTAGTTGCAGCCATTACCAAGTCACTGCTGGAGAAAGTGTCCCTGCATATGGCATCGTAGATGAGTGGTTTACCACAATGGAACGGGAAGATGGTTATGGAGTCTGGCCAATTGCTGCCGCCTCGGTCAAGCCACGACAGCTCGAGCTGGGAGTGCAATGTGCATCTTGAAAGCCATGCTTTATGATCTCATTGAAAGCAGTATGGCGTGGAGGGCGGCCGTTACTGTGTGTCTATATGCATTTTATATCTGCAAATGTGTGTTTATGTGTTTGTGTTTACATGTTTGTATAATACCTAAAATTAGCTTTGTTATCATTGGGAGAAGAACTAAATATTTCACAATCCGCGTATATAATAAATAGGTTATTCTGTAGTAATTGAATACAATAGAACAAACAATAGATAATATAATATATAAATGTATTATAAGTTACAAATTTAGTGAATTGTTCACTGTAAACCTCTCTGGGTAATTAAATAGAAAGAAATTCGATAGCGAAGCAAAATCAAGGTGTTGAATTGGCAGAAATCTGGCAGTAAGAAACATGAGATTAGTAAGTCTGAATATCTTACAATTGATTTACGTATTCTATTGGTAAGTATTTCAACGGATTTTCTTACAAAAGGCGTATACTTGGATCCCCCTAATCGAATAAGAGGAAACTATAATATAATTTACACTGCGTTGATGTGCATATGTGTAATATGGAAAAAATAACATTGGACAATCTCGTAAAGGAATTGATACATGAATATATTTTTATACTGTAAAATACTAATCGTAAAACGATATATAGGATGGACTGCATATTTCTTTCAAAATTGATGGAATCCTATGGTGTTAATATTATGATAACTCAATTGTTAGTATTTCTAAGGTGGGAAAAATATTTTCACGATGTAGAACACTGAAAGATATTTAAGATTTGGAAATATTCTAAACAAAGCATAGTTATATACATATATATATATACATATATGTATATATATATATATATACATATATACATATATATATATATATGTATATATATATATATATATATGTATATATATATATATACATATATATATATACATATATATACATATATATATATATACATATATATATATATATATATATATATATATGTATATATATATATATATATGTATATATATATATATATACATATATATACATATATATATATATATATATACATATATATATATATATATACATATATAATACAGGGTGTCCCCAAAATTGTATACACACTTTGAATACCTGTACAGGCAATATTTATTAGAATGAATAGCCTTCCGAAAATAAAATGATCTACAGGCATAATTCAATTGTATTTAAACACCCAAATATGTTTACATTATTCAGACAGGCGGTGGATTTTCAGTATCGGTTGAGGGTCGGACACCATGCTTTGAAGCATAGAGTTACCCCCCTTTATGATCTGAATTCAAATCTCGCCGAGGTTCATTTTGCATTTCATCCTTACAGGGCCATACAATAAAGCAGCAGTAACGCACTGGGCTAATTGGTGGGTTTGTGCCAAAAGTAGAAACAATTATTTATATAATGCATATAATACAGAATTTATTTTAAAACATTTTTTTGGCTGTCTAAGTGTGTATATATATATATTGTTGGGGCAGCCTGTGTGTGTGTGTGTGCGTGTTTATGGTTTGCTAATGTATCGTTACCTCCTTATCTACAGGTTCGACAAAATATACCAGGATTTAAGAGTTGTGTACTGGGATCTATAGTATCGATTATATCAATTCATTCAACTAAGGAATTTGCAACAAAGGCTTTAGGCTCCGGGTGGTTAGAACCCACTGCGTGGCAGCTTGGGTAATGTTGACTTACCATAACCTCGTGTAGACCCAAATCATGTGAAAGAATTTGGGATGAAGGATACTGTTGAGAAGCCCTTCAGATGGAATGTTCCTTAATTCCTAGAAACAGTCCTGTCATAAATTGAGTCAGGCAGATATATCGTAAAGAATTACATTAAGGGTACACAAGTCCATGCAAAGCCCAAGCATTTACAAGTTAATCTCACGAGAAGGCCGTTCAATTATATGAACAATTGGGTAAAACATTGTCGAAATCGACCTGCTTCTGTTCCATACTCAGTTAATCCAGGAAAATCTAAGCAATTATTTAAGCAACTGTTCATACATGAAATTTATTAATCTGGAGAAATTGCACCAGTCATTTAACCAATATTTGCTATTTTATAGTTCAGTAGCGCTTTTTTTTATATGATATGCGTTTGATAACCGTTATGGGTAGCTCTCTATAATGCATGTGATGATTTATATGACTTATCCATATGTTGGTGCAGATCTTAAGTGCTATTATATGTTGAAATATAATATTATTTAGCTTGTAAAGAGTACGACAGCAAGTAAGGGAGGTGTGATGCAGAAAATAGAAATTGCATGTTTTAACTCGACTAACACTATGAACAAATTGCGTATCACCGACGCAAATAAATATTCTATTCACACTAAAACATGACGATAAAACTAATTACACTTTAAACTATTACATGTCTATTGCTAAGTTTTCGCTGCATAGAAAGATTCGTTTAACGTAATTTGATTTCACTGATTTCCTTCGAATCATCTCTTTATTTAAAGAAACAACAAATAAACAATCGATATTTCATTCATTTAATGTTAGGTATATATTACACATAAATCAGCAAAATGGCAGTCATAGGTATACATTCGGGGTGTCTGCGCTCTGAGTTCAAATGTCGCCAATGTCGGTAAATTACCAGGTCAATACTGGTTTCGATTCTTCCCCTTTTTCTCACTGGAAGATATCGCCTATGTTCCGTCATCGAAAGGGAAATGCTTCCTCCAGGTTAAAATGACTATGATATGGTGTCACCTAAGACGCCGTAAGGGGTTAAGACCCTTGAATGGTTGCATGAATGAAACAAATAGATGACCAAAAGGAATGTAGGAATATGAATATCCACTACAATAATTTACTAAAATTTGTCTGTCACATTATTGCTGCTTTATAGAACGAATTCATGTTTTTATTTTTTTTCAATAGGACTGTTGATTTTAATTTTTATGTTGAGAAATGTAAAGTCTCTAGTAGTGAAAGGAATCACTCTCGGATTTGTTACTGAATTATCCAGGTGTTCGATCAAAGAATGTTATATTTTTGGATCGGCATATCGAAAGCGCCCTATTAAAATATGTCGAAGCTGTACAAATACTGCAGAATAAAAGAATAAAAGTTAAAATCCAGGATTCAATTATCATTAATGTTGCATCTGTGGATATGTTTCAGAAAAAAATCTCATAATGTAACAGTATGACCACGTGATTTAACAACATTAACTAGACTTTGAACGGCAAGCGTGAGGAATATTATATGGCAAGCATTGACTCAGCTTTTTGGTTGAAGAATAATTTTATCCTTCCCACATCAGAGATGAAGTACCTGAACAAATATAGAGTCTTGTGTGACACCCGTCTTTCCTGAATGGGAAAATATTAACTCAAAATTAAGTAAAATCTAAAAATCAATTTAGTTTTAATATATAATGCTGTTGTCATTCTCGATTTGCATTGAGGATAAAGCAGCTAGCCGACATACGGCTGATGTCAGTTCGATTCCTGCAGATCACGCTGTTCACATTTAAGTTGGTTTGGCAGAAATGGTTGAGTGCTAGATAATATGCTATTGCGACATTTGTTCAGATTTTTCATATGCTTTACGATCTGGCTTTAAATCAAACCCAGCTCAACATTACCTTTTATTCTTCAGAAGTCGATAAAATAAAATAGCAATCACGTATCGGGGTGGGGTTAATCAAGTCTAATCTTCATCAATGTTGTTGGTTTTCTACCTAAATTGGTCAACCTGAATCATATTACTCTCCTAGAAAACATGTAGCAAGATAACTACACAGTTATGTCTGCGCTTATAGACATAGTTTTATTTCCTGGCATTACCATGCAATGCTTTCTGAAACAATAAGTCTACAACATTCTATAATTGATTTAGTATATTGTGAAATTGAAAAATGGTCGTTATAGGTGTCTGTGAAGGAACCAATTAGAAATTTAAATCAAATTATTATAGTTATTAATAATGCATTGCCTATTCAAATATAATAATCTATCCCACTTTAGTCAGTCGGACACGTAATCATAAAAGTTAACACGTACATACAATTATACAGACAAATGTTATATATATGTTTGTGTGTCTGTATGTAACTTTAGTTGTTTTGGCCTGTATTAGTCCAGGCCGTGTCTTTCAAATTGCTTCATAGCTCACTAATATATGGACACCATAGACTACTCGAGTAAAGAGTTTTTTTGGCGGAAACAGATCATCCTGTTGGTGATTTATCTGGAATTTGGTGGGAGAATTTGTCCAGGAACCTTATATCTCTTAAGGGATCTTTTTGTTTCAGTACACTATTGAAAAGAACAGGAAGGAGCAGTTCCGTTGAAATAATTATATTGTGATTATGTTAGTGAAACAAGCTCGAATTGTATTGGGCACAGATAACAGAGCCAAACATGGGTTAATTTTAAGT
>OZ024740.1:198853081-198875581 GCA_964016885.1 Eledone cirrhosa
TGCGGGTGTTTTAACTACGATGTTTATATCATCAACATAGCGGGAGTACATTATCAGGGTTAAGAGGTTGCTGTCTTCTAATTGTTCTTTAAGTTTAAGTTTAAGTCTATTGTCCCACCATACCTTGAATAGGTTAGCTATGTCACCTGCAATGCTAACACCAATGGCTGCTCCCTCCTCTTGGGCATATGTTTTTCCATTAAATTTGAACATATGTTCCTTAAGGGGTAATTTTATACTGGCCCCCACCGCATGTGCAATCATTTTCTTTAGTTCATCGTGGTTTTCGGGGGTCCGACAGCTCTGTTCCATCCGTTCCATCTATCTGTGTGGGTTTTTTTGGTCATTGAGGTAATGGTAGCTGGTCTGCCTCTTGCTGGTCTTGTAGGGCACAGGTTGCTAAGGTCATATGTATCTAGATAATTATTACTATAAGTAAGTTTAAGATCTAAATTCTTACTATAAGTAAGCCTAATATATAAACTTAGAAACATTATAGAACAGTATAGTAAGAAGCAAAATAGAATCGAGGCCCAGCAACTGGGAGAAACATCTGTAAATGGCTTGCGTAAGCTCATGCAGCGCTCGCGTAATGGAGAGATTGCATGCTTTCCAACAGACAAGTCTAGCAGAATGTCGGTTGACAGTCTGTCAAACTACATCCAGGCAATGCAACCCCACACCACTAACACAAGAGAGGTAACACCACAACAAAAGGACTGCCAACAACTTCCAAGCCTGGAACAATGACGTGCCAGCGTTGTATGGGCTTCGAGAAGACCATAAAACGAGCAGTGAACCTGTCACGGGACCACCAACACGGCCAGTCTGGGGTGCTAACATTGCTAGTAACTGGTGGGACAATAGACTTAAACTTAAACTTAAAGAACAATTAGAACACAGCAACCTCTTAACTCTGATAATGTACTCCCGCTACGTTGATGATATAAACATCGTAGTAAAAACATCCCCACTAGAGAACAGTCACGAATTAGAGAAAAACACCATGGAAAGCATCCAGCAAATAGCTAACTCCATCCACCAGAGTATTAGAGTTACTATAGATTACCCAACCACCGATTACCTGTACTAGAGCTCTGGTTAGATACTATCAATAACAAAACACAGATCCTCCATTCCCATTACGCCAAACCCATGACTTCCAAATATCTGATTCACTGAAATTCAGCTGTTTCGGACCACACCAAAATCAACATATTGATTGCGGATTTGGTACGGGTGATGAGAAACGTGTCCCGCATGTGCAACCCCAAAGAACTAGAGAGACGCATACGACACTTCAGCCACCGTATGCAGTTCTCTGGTTACAATCAGAGAGATAAGATCAGAGTATATAGAGGAGCCTGAACCAAATGGGAAAAAATGGTAAATAATAATACAAATGGGACCTGCCCTTTGTATAGGAGCAAATTTTGGAATAGAATAGAAAGAACTAGGAATAAGGTTAATAGAATAAACTCATGGTATGATAGCAATGAATACCAGAGTGTAATGTTTATCAATACAACCCCTAGAGGTGAATTAGCTTACAAATTCAGAAGGGCCCTAGATAAACATACACTCAATATTAAGATAGTAGAAAGACCAGGTACCTCCATAAAAAACACTTCATTAGCAATACATACCCTTTTCAAAGACGTCCCTGTACAGATAAGAAATGTATAATCTGTAAACTAAGCCCTCATATTAACTCTAATACTAGAAATGTAGTATATAGCATAAGATGTACTGAAGGACAATGTAGAGATAAGAATATAGTGTACATAGGTGAGACAGCTCGTAGTATAGGAAAACGGATAAATGAACAGTGGCGAGAGCTTCAAGATAGTAAAGAATCATCTGTACTCTACTAACATGCTAACATAGAACATAAGGGTAAATTAAAGAACATAGACATAAAAATAGAATCTACACACAGAAAAGACGCAATGTTTACACAAATCACAGAGGCAATAAACATAAATGAACTCCAACTAAAATTAAATAGAAAGCATGAATGGAATAGCAACATCACAACTTACAATTAAGGACAAAATGAGAACACACACACACATAGAACAAACAACCAACCAGTAACGTGTAAATAAACAAATAAATAAACAAATATAAACACACACAGACACCCGGATGTAACACATGCGCAAACTAAGCACTCAACACACACAAAAACAAGATGGCGTAGGACAGAAAAATGGAGAGGCACAAAAACAATGAAAAAGATCCTCAGTCACTGAAGAGGTCACAGAATGTGTGACGAAAGAACTTTGGCAATAAATAAACAATCGTCTGGTTGTGGAAGCAACCAACCAACCGGAAATTTATAAATTTAATTTATAATAAATTGAAGTGAAAACGACTGGTACGTGTGTTTCTTATTGGCAACATGACCCTCCCAAAGTATAACAATGTCGGTTTCAACACACGTTTTCAGATAAAGAATCTCGCTAAATCAATTCAGAAACGAAATATATATATATATATATATAGAGAGAGAGATAGAAAGATGTGTGTGTGAGAGAGATATACCTATATAAAGAATATACGTTATATCTGGATTTGCATATACAAACATTTATCAATAGGAATATGTATGTATATATTTCTACATATTAATATATAAATCATTATGTAAATATTGTGATTGATATGCATGTGCATATCAATGTATTTATCTATCCATATATGTGTATATGTAATTTAACTTTGCTTACTCACAAGGATTTAATATATATTCATGTATACATCAAATTCAACAACAGAAAAAACAAGAACTATTAACATAGTATTGGGCTATACTTTGATGTATTTGTATATGTTTGTATATGTTTGCGCTTCTTGTTCGTCTGTTTTGTTTGCATCCAATATAAATGTATATTATGTAAAGCATATATGTATGGGTAGTTTGTATGTCTGGTTCGCTGAACCTCACATAAGATGAAACAATATTTTCTTAAGAGGAAATTTGAAAAAAAAAAAAAAATTAAATATAACAATAAAAATAATAATAATAAAAGATTAATGTCAAACTTTTTTTAACGTTTTCTTTTCTTTTAAGATTCAGGTTTTTAAATCTCTGATATTTACATTTGGGATTAATGCAAAATATAGTTGAGCTTTATGAAAATCAATTACAACGTTGTGTAAAATAATTTAAAATTAAGATTAATAAGTTTTTGTGTAGATTTGTTCGGAATTACTTTGGTATTTGGTACTTATACATGTAAAAGCAATTATTTACTTCTTTATATTTTTAGTTATATTCCACAACTGTTTGCTTCTTTTATTTACTTTCAAATTATTTACTGCAATGATTTAAAAAAATGTACAAACATACACACGCGCCCACATTCACATACATATATATGTGCATGTGTGTGCTTATATATATATGTATGCATGTATGCATGTATATATTTATGTATGTATATGTGTGTATATACAGGTGTCTATGTATGTATGTGCGTATAATACCTGCATATAAATACTTTATGTAGACATTCAACAGTAAATTGACATCGACGCCCCTCGAGCTACAAATATGCACACATACTGAAACACTATATGTATGTATGTATGTATGTATGTATGTATGTATGTATGTATAAGAGATGGAAAAATGAATAGACGTAATTTTTTTTGACGAAATCTATTTCGTTTGTGCACCTCGCTCTCCTCTATCTTTCTATTTCTAATTCTATTTTGTGATGAAATATTACCGTCCAAAACCTCAAGACAAATTCATATATTAAGCCTTAAATATCTTCATTGTAATTCATCCTCTTTGGTGCTTTTCCGTTTATTTTTACACACACACACACACACACACACACACACACACACACACACACACACACACACACACACACACACACACACACACACACACACACACACAGACACACACACACACACACACACAAGCACACACATACACACACACACACACACACACACACACACACACACACACATACACACACACACACACACACACACACACACACACACACACACACAGACACACACACACACACACACACACAAGCACACACATACACACACACATATATCTATCTGGTTTTGCAGATGGAAAATGCTATACAGAGGTAACGACCGGGCAAAGTGTTTTGGGGAAGACCAATTGTCAATCTTCTACACCAGTTTCTCCACTCCACGCCACCGATGTTGTCCAACGCAAAAGCAAATGCCAATACGCCTTGACACCAATGACGTCACAATTCATCTCTACAGCTGGGTGAAATAGAGCAACGCAAAACGCATCGCCCACGCACCTAGCCAAACACACAGGTAGGGGTGTGAATATGAATAGATAGAGATGAGGTGTGATATGAAGGGAAGTCATTTACGATTTTCCATCATATTATTGATGTGAAAAATAATTATTTTATAGACTTTAATATGAATATATTTAAATATATTGTAGGATAGTCAAAATACAGTGAAAGTTCCAAATCTATTTTCAAAGATTTCAATTGCCACCGTATTATAAATCACCCGTGCTTATATATATATATGTATCCAAAATTAAATTAAGGGCGTCATGTCCTAGAGAAATGCGCCATATCCATTGTCGAATAGACTCAGAGATTCCAATGAATAGATCCGAGAATTTTATATCAACTAGAAATTGATTGACATATATATATATATCTAAAATAAACACATGAAACAATCACAGGGGATAATTTGTAAAGTGTGTAAGCGCACACACCTAGGTAGATAACTAATTAAAGTTTAACTAGAACTTCAAATATAGATACCTTTTAAAATGATTAATCTTCCTTGTATATATTTCATTAAAGAAATATATGTCACCATTAATCCATAAATCACAGTAGTCAAAAAACGGATTTTTAACAAGGGAGGAGATTTAACTATCTGTGTTTACACAGCAAATCCAAATCTTCGAATGACCCGTCGCACGTGTTGAATTTTATTGTGATTTAAGGATTAATGGTGAAATATATTTCTTTAATGAAATATATACAAGGAAGATTAATCATTTTAAAAGGTATCTATATTTGAAGTCCTAGTTAAACTTTAATTAGCTACCTACCTAGCTGTGTGTGCTTACACACTTTACAAATTATCCCCTGTGATTGTTTCATGTGTTTATTATAGATATATATATGTCAATCAATTTCTAGTTGATATAAAATGCTCGGATCTATTCATTGGAATCTTTGAGAATATTCTACAGTAGATATGGCACATGTCCGAAAGACATGACACCCTTAATTTAATTTTGGATATATATACGGCCGCTTAATTGTAGAGCTAACTCAGTTGAAAGGACTCGGCTGCTATTTCTAGCTGTCGATAATCCTATTCACGCCACTGGTATAAATATGTGTATTACGATGTGTGTTTTTAAAAAAAAATGCAACACGTGCGATGGTTCATTCGCAGATTTGCATTTGCTGTGTAAATACAGATAGTTCAATCTTCTCCCTTGTTGAACATACGGATTTGACTACTGTGAGTTTACGGATTAATGGTGAAATATATTTATTTAATGAAATATATACAAGGAAGATTAATCATTTTAAACGGTATCTATATTTGAAGTTCTAGTTCTATATTTGAAATTCTAGGTAGTTACATACCTAGCTGTGTGTGCTTACACACTTTAAAAATTATCCCCTGTGATTGTTTTATGTGTTTATTTTAGATATATATATATATACATCTGTCAATCAATTTATAGTTTATACCGAGTTTAACCTGCCGGTCATACTGATAACCCCCTCCCGGTCAGACATGGGGGTTATTAGCAAAAGAATTTTAGATAGCATCCTGCCCACATATAAGAGTAAAATAAGGTTACAACTCTGGTCATGCATCAGCCAGGTGCTGGACTGGTTTACATTTTTGCCTGACAAACATAGGACTAGATTCATACAACTAGACATCAACAATTAATACTCCTCTATCTCGCCCATAGTCCTGAACAAGGCACTCATATTCGCGATGAATAGGACAGACCTAACACGTGACGAGGTCCGACTCACACACGCCGCCAAAAAGACCCTGATCCGATTCGGTGGGGACATATGGACCCGGAGCGACTGGCCAAATAATTTTGACATTAAAATGGGCTCCAGTGACTCCGCGCAGCTAACGGACTTGGTTGGGATATACATACTCTACGAGATCAAGAGAGAAATACCCAACCTGGGTGGCGCGCTGTACCGAGACGACGCACTCTTCACCATAGTGGTCCACAGCACTACAATGGTCGAAAATATGAAGAAGGGGAATTAGGCACTTCTTTAGCAAGGTAGGACTTAAAGTAGAGATGGAACCCAATAGAAAAGTAGTGAATTTCCTGGACACCACCCTGAACCTCAACACCAAGCTACACCACCCATATTGTAAACCCAATGAGAAGCTGGTGTATATCAACGCTGGGTCTAATCACCCTAGATCTATAGTTAAGGCCGTAGTTAAGAGTGTCTCTGACAGGATCTCTAACTTGTCGGCCAATAAAGAGATCTTCAATATTAACGCTGATTACTATAACTCAGCGCTAGCTAAGGCGTCCCACAGCGATAGGATCAGCTATAACCCTAAGGGACATGATCGAGATGACCCAAGGGTAGCCCGTAGCAATACACTCGGGGCCATGAGTCGCCCACTTAATACCTCGGTGACTAGTAGTAACACTCCCAGACCGCTATCCGTCACCACCCCCGGTAGAAGGTCCCGCATACTCCACCGGTCTAATACCTACAACGCTGAATACCACTGTGCTGCGGAGCATAGGCACTCCTGCACCGGCCCCAACACCCGCCGAACCCTAATTGAGCAGGAAGGTCGCACCTCGCAGGTTTATAGTCCCACGGTGGGCCCATATAACCCTCATGATAGTGACCGCTCCGCACACCCGAGTGACACCAACCGAGCTCGACCTGAGCTGTGCACAACCACGCGATGGCCCACGGCGGACACACAACAACCCCACAAGAATAGGACCAGGAAGGTCACTGGTATAACTCTCCGTACTCGGTGGGTCTACGTACCAGCCTGACTAGAACATTCTTTAGAGTACTGGATAAATGTTTCCCTAGGGCTCACAAGTACCATAAAATATTCAACAGGCACACAGTGACACTTTCCTACTCAACCACACGCTCTGTAGCCCAGCACATTGCTGGCATAAATAGGAATAGACTCACTGCCTCTAATACCACCGTAAACCCCGGAGCCACCCAACACAGCCAGCACGCGGGACGCAACGGAATCCGGACAGGCCCAACTAGCACACCGGAACCCAACGACCCTGTGCTGATTGCGGAGGCTACGCAGCCAACCCCGTGTGATCGTAACCACGCGGTACACGTGGGCTTAAGAAGTCATGTAATTGCAGAGACCCATCACTATGCCCCCTTAGTAATGAATGCATGACGAAAAACGTGGTCTACAGGTGCGAGGTCACAACCCCTAACTCGGAGTACCACTACATAGGATCCACAGCGACGAGCTTCAAAGATCGGTGGTATAACCATGACCATTCCTTTAACAGAATAGGTAAGAGGAAATGTACAGCCTTTTCTGAATTGATCTGGAAGGTCAAACTTGAAAAGACCCCGCACTCTCTGGTCTGGTCCGTGGTTAGAAAGGTTCCCCCAGACAGAGGCGGGTCTGGTATTTGCAACCTCTCTCTTAGTGAGACACTCGAGATTCTTCATGGCTGAACCAAGCTATTAAACAGAAGGGCTGCTTATTCGGTGCCTGCAGACACCTAAGGACGGGAACCTTTCTCAAGCTATATGGATAAACCTCGGTTACGGTCTCCCACAACGCCCCCCCCCCGTGTAGGTCCCCTACACCCCGTACCAATGGTTAGGAGTCATCTAAACCACGTTTTATTGAACCTGATTTGATATATATATGTATATATATATCATGTGTATATATATATATATTTTATATGTATATATATGTGTATTTAATATATATGTATGTATATATATGTATATATTTTATATATATATGTATATGTATGTGTATTTTATATATATATATGTATGTATGTTTTATGTGTGTATATATTTTATGTATGTGTGTATTTTATGTATATATATATTTTTTATATGTTTATATGTATATATTTTATATTTATATATGTTCTGTGTATATATATATATATATATTTTATATATATATATACTTGTGCGTACATACATACATGCATATATCTAAATATACACACCTGTATGGATTTGTGTGTGTAGATGTGTGAGTGTCTGAGAGGGTAGGTGTGAGTGTATGTACAAGTCAAGCAGCATAAACCTTTTATTTCTAAATTTTCTGAACTAAGTATTGGACTCTAACCTTTATTTTAAGTATTACCACTCCACATTTTGTATGTGCGGATGTGGAGGTGGGTGTGAGTGTAGTGCACGCCAACCGACATAACTCTTTTTATTTGTAAATTTTCCACTCCAACCATAAATTTCAGTAGCACCACTCCACATAAATTCCTCAATTTAAGAATGACCTGTAGTATCTATTTCATACTATTAACCTTAATTGAATATATATCTGACGAGGAATGCTTTTTGTGAAAATCAGTCATATGGAACTATTGTCATCTTGCCTGACGGTTTGAACTTTACAACACCACCTGCCTCTTTGAGGTCAAATACCAACCCTACTACCATCTACAAACTGACCAATGAGAATCGAGACTATTCCTGCTGACAACATTAAATTATTCCTAACAAGCTCATATGTTCCAAAGCTCTGATGCCATCAACACTATAAACACAGAGCTGGCATATCTAAGAAGTGACTAACTGCCTGATGAGGTCATAGCCATTCAATGGCTATCATGTATATATATATATATATATATATATAGCAGGTGGATTCCCGATGTATATCGCGAGGTGATCACAGTTAAAATTGTATTAAATATCAATATGTTAGTAGATTATAAGTGTTTTAATTTATCCATTAAACAACCTAGGGAAAAATAGGAGGCTTTCTCATGCACCCTACTTGCTGGCACTACTGCGGCTTGAACCATGGTGCTGTAACCTTTATATATTTTCTAAACATATATGTATGACGCTTGTTGATAGAACATATTCACACGTAGCACCCATTAAAGCGTGTATTGCTCGGTTGATAATTGACAACATAATGAATTAAATAAATTCCAGACTCTATTATAATATAATCCAAATTGCACGTAATTATACGTATAAGGTGTATATACTGAATTAAAGATAAACGGTTCATTGAAATGTGCGTAAGCTGGGATGTACTTCTCTTCTCCCAATGCATCTTGTAGACAGTTATATTTGTTCGACTGTCGTCGGTTTCGTCGGCGTGTGGTTGATTAACAGGAGAGCTTCATTGAGAAGTTTGTTGAGCATTCTGTGTGCAGGTGAACACTTACACGCCTGTGTGATGGGATGTACCTGAAAATTATAAGTATCAGTATTGTTCCACAAACATGTCTAAGGAATGCTCAGCTGGTGAATTTCGAGAACAAGATATTCTGAAAATCAAACGAGCAGAAGACAACGGAAAAACGATAGATCAACTTGGGTTCTATTTCGTTTCTATATAGAGAAAATAATTTTATTCCGAGATATCGCTATTAACATACATATAGTGTATATGGAGTTCGCACTCAAAATGATATTCCCCAACACATTATATTTTTACCAGCTTCTTCATCATCATTCTAAGCCTATATCTACTTAAGGCAAATTAAAGTCCCCCTTGGTGCCAATTTTTCTCACCATGCAAATGTTTCATTTATGTAACGTATATACTGTCGTCTATCTTCAGTTAAAACTCGCTCCACTGCATTCGTCTGATATGTGAACCTGCCCGCCTCGGTTTTTATTCTGTACACGGCTTTTTACATCTGTTGACATTTATTAGGTAAGAATACATCACCGGCAGTGTTAAATATTTCTCAACATTTATTACACTCCCACCACTTTCCGACGTTACACCACCAGGTATGCAGTCACTTCACACAGTATTACCATATCGTCGTCCCCGAAGCTCAATAGTTTCTCCAAGACATGGCGCAAATTCTCCTCTATACTTTTATTTCGTCTTTTATTTCTCATTTAATCTTCTGATGAAGTACTAACGTCCGAAATGTTAAGACACTTTTCCTAAAATTTGAAATTAATATATATCTTTATTCTACTGTAATATTTGCTCTATTGCCTTCCATTTACGGATACATGCACATTACATATATGCGCGTATATAAGTATGTATGTATGTATGTATGTATTTATGTATGTATGTATGTATGTATGTATGTATGTATGTATGTATGTATGTATGTATGTATGTATGTATGTATGTATGTATGTGTGAGACGAAGTTAGCTGGAGATGGTCATCTTACAGAATTCTGTGGAGAATATAAATTCTACTGGAAAGGAAGAGATGAAGGAACCAGAAGAGAGGCTGGATAGAATTTGCTGTTAAGACTATTCTTGTGAATAAATTAGAAGAATTCCCAGTAGGGATTAGTGAGCGTCTTATGTCCCTGAGAGTTCCGCTGGACAAGATGTGCGACCCTGGTGAGTGTGTATGCTCCAACTATGAATTCTGTCGATGAGGAAAAAGTGTCCTTTTACCATGCCTTGAATGGTGTTTTAAGAAATATCCCTCAGGCAGACAAAGTCATCGTGCTTGGTGACTTTAATGCTAGAGTGGATAGGGATTTTAACACATTGATTGTAATCGGAAGGCATGGGGTGGGAAAGTGTAACAACAATGGTATGCTCCTGCTGCAGATGTGTGAGGAGCTGGATCTGTGTGTTACCAACACCATGTTCCAACAAAAGAACAAATTCAAGACCACATGGATGCATCCTGCATCTAAGGAATGGCATCTTTTGGACTACGTCCTAGTCAGGATGCGTGACAGACAGGATGTGCAGTGTGTTCGTGCTCTTCGTGGAGCTGAGTGCTGGACGGACCACCGCTTGGTACGCGCAAAAGTGAAACTAATCACTAAACGTAAAATCCGGGCTCCTGGTGTTGCCCTGCCCAAAAGATTGAATGCTGCTCGTCTTAAGTATAAAAATGTGAAGAGGACATTGGAAGAAAAGATGCAGGCTGCAGATCTTGGTGAGGATTGGCCGACCCTTAAAAAGTCGGTTTATGATGTAGGCAGGCGTGTTCTGGGATTGGTGCAGAGAAAACATCGGGACTGGTTTAATAAGAATGATAGAAGACTTGTTGGCTGATAAGAGGCGTGCTCTGTCATCTACTTGACGGCAAAACCACAGGAGAGGAATACGTTGCATGAGGAACTCAAGGATGTAAAATCACGTGTTAGGCGGAGTCTTTCTCAGATGAGGGATCAGTGCTGGATTGAGAGGCTGGTGAGATACAAACTGCGTCAGATTCCAATAACACAAAGCTGTTGGACAGTCTCTTGCGTGAAGTTTATGAACCGTCTTCTTCTCTGGTGACACCGCCTCGCAGCAAGGATAGCAAATAACTTCTTCGTGACTCACAGGGAATTCTACGAAGGTGGCGAGAGCACTTTGATGATCCTTTGAATCAGACGTCTATCGTCAGTAAATATTTCCTCAATCTCATTCCAGAAAGTCCTGTGAAAATAGCTCTCGCAGAACCTACGACGCTTGTGGAGGTTGCAGTGGCTATCTCGAAGCTGAACAGTGGAAGGTCTCCAGGTATGGATGGCATACATGCGGAGCTCCTACAATATGGTGTGAGAGACTCTGCAACATCTTCACTCTTTGTTTGGCAGGATATGGGCTAATGAATCCGTACCTGAGGACTGGAGAGATGCAGTAATGGTGGTCTCGTACAAGGGAAAGGGTAACAGGAATGATTTTGGGAACTATAGAGGTATATCATTGCTTTCTGTCGTAGAGAAAGTTTTATGTAGGGTGCTTCTGGATAGTCTGCTGACACACCTTACAGATTGTGTTCTTCCTGAACGTCAATCTGGTTTTCGTACTGGACGCGGCACTACTTATATGATCTTCTCAGCTAGACAGCTCCAGGAGAAGTGCATGGAACAAGGTTTGGATCAGTATCAGGTTTTTGTTGATCTGACAAAAGCTTTCGATACTGTTAACAGAGATGCATTATGGAAGGTTCTCCAGAAACTTGGTTGCCCTAATAAGTTCCTTGTTTTAGTTAGGTCTTTCCATGACGACATGAAGGCTTGGGTTAATGTCGGAGGTAACATGTCGGCGCCTATCTCAGTAAAAAATGGAGTGAAACAGAGGGATATTCCAGCACCGACCCTCTTTGCCATATACTTTGCAATGGTTTTCTCTATTGCATTCAGGAATTGCGAGAATGGTGTTTACATCCGATATCGAACCTCAGGCAGCATATTTAACATTAGGCGCTTTGCTGCAAAGACAAAAGTATTTACATCAATGATAAGAGACCTCTTTTATGCAGATGATTGCGATCTTGTAGCGCACACAGAGAGTGATATGCAGCACATTTTGAATGCATTTTCTGACGCTTGTACTGCCCTAGGATTGACTGTCAGTCTCAAGAAAACCGTCGTCATGTACCAACGTGCTTCTGGTAAGCAGTACACTGAACCAGATATCTATATGTATGATAAACGACTTGGAGTGGTTGATCAGTTTGTCTACCTGGGAAGCACTGTCAATCGATACGGCAACCTTGTCAGTGAAATCTCACTTAGGATTAGGAAAGCAAGTGATGATTTCGGAAAGCTAGAAAGCCGACTCTGGGGTCGGCAAGACATATGCAGGAGGACAAAGGTAAAGGTGTACAAGGCATGTGTGCTCTCTTGTCTTCTTTATGCCTGCTAGATCTGGGTCACATATCGACACCACCTTAAGCAATTGGAGCGTTTCCATCAGATGTGTCTCAGACAGATCTATGGCGTTCACTGGAGGGCCCACATCAGTGATGTCGAGATTGGAAAGATCTATGTATGACAGTATAGAAGCTCTTGTGCTTAAGCAAAAACTCCGTTGGAGTGGTCCCCTTGCCAGGATGAAGGATTCTAGAATACCAAAACAACTCTTTTATGGAGAGTTGGTTAAAGGAAAAGGACCGCCACATAAACCAAAAACGAGGTATAAGGATTCCTTTAAGGCCTCTTTGAAAGACGCTAACATCTCTGCTGATACATGGCAACATATTGTTGCTGATCGTAATAAAGGAGAAAGACTGTATATGAAGGAAAGGTTGCCTTTGAGGCATCTCGAATCGCATACAAGAAAGTAAAGTGGGATGTGAGGAAGGGCATTGCTGTTGCACTTCCAGACGGCGAGGGTCCTCCTATGGTGCTGACATGCAGCGTCTGTGCGAGACGCTGCCTAAGCAAAGCTGGACTCGAAAGTCATCTTCGCACTCATAAAGTAAGACCAGTGGTTGACTACCAGGCTGCTGTTGGAGATGCTACTCATCATGCTTGCCAAGCATGTGGTAGAGAATGTAAATCAGCAGGAGGGGTCAAGCGACATGCACAAGTACATGATCTCCAACCACAGCCGGCTATTTTCAGTGAATGTTTTGGTTGCCGACTCTGTGCAAGACATTTTAGATCATTGGCTGGGCTAAAGAGCCACATTCGATGGCAGCGCTGTTAATTGCTATCGTGTGTGTGTGTGTATAGATATGTTTATGGGTGTGCGTGTCTGTGTATATATATATATATGTATATGTATATTATTATTGTTGTTGTTGTCGTTATTATTATTGCTGTTATTATTATTATTATTATTGTTATTAATGTATGTGTATATATATATATGTGCATATATATATATATGTATGTGTGTATATATATATGTGTATATATATATATGTATGTGTGTATATATATATGTGTATATATATATATGTATGTGTGTATATATATATTTTTAAATTTTATTTTTTTTATTATATTTTTTTTTCTCGTGCAATGGCCATACTCGATAACGAGGCGGCAGCCGTCATCATGTATGTACGTATGTATGTATGTATGTATGTATGTATGTATGTATGTATGTATGTATGTATGTATGTATGTATGTATGTGTGTGTGTGTGTGTGTGTGTGTGTGTGTGTGTGTGTGTGTGTATCTATAACTTGCTGTATTCACAATTCTAAACATTTAGATCCACATAACTGAACACATTCCCATCACGCTAGTTATTTAGAAATATTGCAAAGAATCGCTTGTTATGAATCCGACTTAAATTCTGGCGTGTTAAAAGCAAATTGCTCCTCGTCATTCAAGTTGTAGCTTATTAGCTACTTCGACAGTAATTAACATCTTCAGAGAATATTTGCATTCCATTATAATTTGTTTTGAATAAGATTCTGAACCGTTGGGCGTTCCTTAAACATAACAAAAGGAAAGAAATAAGTGAAACAAAATTGAATTACTCTCTAAAATATCATGTGTTTTCAACGCAATAGAATGGATCTTGCTATAATATACACTCTATATATACCCAGGAAAATTACTAGTGCCTGCACACACACACATACACTCACAGACACACAGACACAAACACAACCACGTTGTTGTAGCAGCTAAAATAGAAGTTGGCTTGTTACATGTTACTAAGTATTTATATATATATATATATGATTCCAGTTCCTCGTAGGACTAACAACAACACACGCAAGTGATGGACATATCGATGAATTGACAGAGTGGAACACATTTCAACACCAAGTTTACATGTTCTTTCTACATTTAGTATTACTGCCTGAAGAGGTCACAGCCAATAATAGGTGTCACTGGAATATATTTACCAGAAAATTTATAATAAAAGAAGCCAAATTTAACATGTTTGACTTACTTATTTTACATTAAGTAAACAAACCAACCTGCGTACTTCATCGAGTGCTCCAGCCTGCACAGTGAGGAGTCTGTAAACAACCAACACATACTCAAAATGTATCTATATATACTTATACGCACACGCTCACACACGCAAACACATGTATATATATATATATATATATATATATATATATATATATATATATATATATATATATATATATATATATATATATATAATATATATATATATATATATATATATTAAATAGCCGATTAAAGTTTAAGCAAAGAATCGGTGCTGTCACCCTTAACGGGATCTTCTGAAACTAAAAATGTCAATATGTGGACGCTGAACTATTTCGAAAAACGTTGCAACACAATATTTTCTCTGCGGTCTTATATATATTTATATATATATTATCTTTATCGAGCCCACTTCGGATTTAATCTTCAGATTTATTATTATTACTATATATATATATATATATATATATATATATATATATATATATATATATATATATATATATATATTGGTAAACGGAATAGAAAATGCTGACAAATTGTTCACAGTTGAAAAATGGTTTAATTAGGAATAAAAGAGTATTAGTGATTGTATGGGTTAGTATTCAGTTGTGGTTTTAGGTTTTTAAGTTTTTACCAGTTGCGCATTTCTAAATGCTTTTCAAAAATAATTTTGAGATAGAGTGTCCGTGCTGTTTGCTCTGATCTGATTAGTTTTGGGAATTCTACCTGTTTTTATGTAAAAAAAGTGGCTCCAGCGTTACTTTCGTGTTGGAAAATTTCTTGTGGTCAAAACAATTTTGATTGGTCGGTAGAGGTCATGTGAGTGTAAAAAATTGATTTTGCGCCAAGACTGTTTTTATTTTAAAAAAGTGGCTCCGGCAACAATTCTTGTGGTCAAAACAATTTTGATTGGTCGGTAGAGGTCATGTGAATAAAAAATTGGTTTTGCGCCAAGATTGAGAAATGACTCTTTCACAACAAATATGTGTGTGTGTGTGTGTGTGTGTGTAGTAGTAGTAGTAGTAGTAAGATGTTCGATGTTGTGATAATGGTTAGCAGCGATGTGTGTCAAATGGCTATTGAGATAAGTGTGTGTGTGTGTGTGTGTGTGTGTGTGTGTAGCAGAGTAATTCGTGGTGGCAGGGATGGTCAGTAAGAATGTGTCTGAAAGCAATGGGCGGTATTTTAGCATGTCAAAAGATATTTTTCAGCTTTTGTCTTATACGGAGAAGTGCATGTGTGTGTGTGTGTGTATATAAGTCTCTTTGTATGTTGATGTACGCGTGTGTATGTGTGTGTGTATATATATATGTGTGTGTGTGTGTGTGTGTGTGTGGGTGGGTGGACCAGAATGTTTCCCTCCTGGTAAAATGGTGTACACCATTTTACCAGGGGGAAAAATACTGGTCCCCCCCCACACACATATATATACACACACACATACACACGCGTACATCAACATACAAAGAGACTTATATACACACACACACACGCACTTCTCCGTATAAGACAAAAGCTGAAAAATATCTTTTGACATGCTAAAATACCCCCCATTGCTTTCAGACACATTCTTACTAACCATCCCTGCCACCACAAATTACTCTGCTATACACACACACACACACACTTATCTCAATAGCCATTTGACACACATCGCTGCTAACCATTATCACAACATCGAACACCTTACTACTACTACACACACACACACACACACACACACACACACACACACACACACACACACACACACACACACACACATATTTGTTGTGAAAGAATCATTTCTCAATCTTGGCGCAAAACCAATTTTTTATTCACGTGACCTCTACCGACCAATCAAAATTGTTTTGACCACAAGAATTGTTGCTGGAGCCACTTTTTTAACATAAAAACAGTCTTGGCGCAAAATCAATTTTTTACACTCACATGACCTCTACCGACCAATCAAAATTGTTTTGACCACAAGAAATTTTGCGACACCAAAGTAACGCTGGAGCCACTTTTTTAACATAAAAACAGGTAGAATTCCCAAAACTAATCAGATCAGAGCAAACAGCACGGACACTCTATCTCAAAATTATTTTTGAAAAGCATTTAGAAATGCGCAAACGGTAAACACTTAAAAACTTAAAACCACAACTGAATACTAACCCATACAATCACTAATACTCTTTTATTCCTAATTAAACCATTTTTCAACTGTGAACAATTTGTCAGCATTTTCTATTCCGTTTACCAATATATAATAACTTGTGTGTTACACCTCTATTCCTTTAACTATATATATATATATATATATATATATATATATATATATATATATATGTATATATATATATATATTTAGTGTGTATGCATACGTACTTAAAATACATACATATCATATACGTATATATATATATATAGTGGTAGAACACTGGAAGGTAATATCCGTAGTGGTAGAACACTCAGACCATGGGACGAGTTAGGTATAAGTGGTTACACAACAGTTACTTCACCATACCGAGAACAGTTGTTTCACCTTAGCGGATCCTTAGCTCGTAATGGATATGGTTATACGGAATAGGAAGGACAACCGTACGAACGCGCATGCGCAGAAACGATTATTTCACACAGGCAATACTAAAATGTGTGCGAAAGGTGTAAGGGAGATAACTACGAAAGTCAGAACATTTTCTAGTTGATAAGAAAATTAAGATGTTGCTGTAATTCAATCCGGAGCTTTGTAGTTGTGTAAGAGGTGTTTCCAGACGTGTGGACAACGTGTGAATAATTCATATCTTGTGTTTAGGCAATCACTATTACGTAATCTCTTTAGAATATTTATTCGTTCATCAATACATAGTCTATACGATGGATTGCCCTTGCGTATGGCTTGGACTTAGTGATGGATTTTCATTGAATGGAGTAGTCTATACTTGAGTCCAAAATCTACCCGGACAGACGTTCATCCACGAAACTCGTGACCCATGTATGCTCCACCAAGGACTCAAGTATAGACTACTCCATTCAATGGAAAGCCATCACTAAGTCCAAGCCATACACAAGGGGCAATCCGTCGTGTGAACTATATATTGATGAACGAATAAATATTCTAAAGCGATTACACAATAGTGATTGCCCAAACATGAGTAATGAATTCTCCACACGTTGTCCGCACGTCTGAAAGCACCTCTTACATAACTAAAAAGCTCTGGATTGAATTACAGCAACATCCTAATTTTCTTATCAACTAGAAACTTTTCGGACTTTCGCGGTTACCTCACTTACACCTCTCGCACACATTTTAGTATTGCCTGTGCGAAGTGATTGTTTCTGCGCATGTGCGTTCGTATGGTTGTACTTCCTGTTACATATAACCATGTCCATTACGAGCTGAGGATCCGCTAAGGTGAAACAATTGTTCTCGGTATGGTGAAATAACTGTTGTGTAAACACTTCTATATATATATATATATATATATATATATATATATATATATATATATAAAAATTAGTATATCTACCAACATATATATACAGATGGAGAAAGGATATTTCTCCATGTTGTTCCAATCGGAAACCATGTTTATTCCCTTTCAGAAACTAATTAGTTGGAGTGAAATTTTAGTAAGCAAGTAAATTTTTATAATTTTCTTATTTTACGTCTTTCATATAATTGTTCTGCATTCCCTTGCATTGAACCACAAAGTTACTAAGACAAAACCTATATATTTGCTAGCATAGGTATACATCTGTATATATATGTTGGTAGATATACTAATTCTTTATAATTATCTCCAAATTATTTTGTTGAGCAAAAATTTGCCAAAACTACTGCTATGCTTCATAGTAATAGCCAGGCTACTGTCTTATTAGCACCCTCACTCCTCACTGATTGACCTCGATGTCACGGGATTGATTCTTTTGAATTCGCCACCGACTAAGTAGGCAGTGATTTTTTCAATGTCCTGGAATCTAGTCCTCGCATGCTTTTTTCCATCCCTGAATTATTTTTGTATAAGTTTCCTGTGTCCACGCTTAGCCTGGGAACTTAGCTGAGAACAGATCTCCCTGATGACGAAAGGATATTTCTCCATGTTGTTCCAATCGAAAGCATGTTTATTCCATTTCAGAAACTAATTAGTTGGAGTGAAAATTTAGTAAGTAAATTTTTATAACTTTCTTATTTTACGTCTTTCATATATATATATATATATATATATATATATATATATATATATATGTATGTGTATGTGTGTGTATATGTGTGTATATATGTGTGTATATATTTTTATGTAACATTCTAGTTGTATTTTTCTAGTTGTATTTGTTGTAACTCAGGCTCTGTAATTAAACAAACGTATAGGACTCTATTTAAGTAACATACCTGCGGACAAATGTTACTTATAACTTTTAATTACTATTTCGTTCACCAGAAAGAATATATTAGATAAAGCGACACTATATATACAAATGAAATCATCAATAGAGTCCCATCTGTGAAACGATCGTTAATGTGTATAATCAATACAGACCTTAACGTGAAACCTCATTTCATTATATATATATATATATATACATATATATGTATATATATATATATACTTAGGGTAAATATTGATGCAATTTAAATCAAGCACTCAACGTACTTATTCCACATAGGAGTGACGGAGTAAATATCGAATATGGAAAAGCGAAGTAGTTTCAGATGTTCAAGTCCTTTAATAATAATGCTGTGATATATATTTCAATGGCGAAAGTGGCCATACTGTTCTGTGCGCCAGTCTCGCGACATCGTCAGACAGCTTGTTACATAATAAGGTTATGGTTCCGAGGCAATCCAAATTGAATCGACATGGGAACGGACGAAGTATGTGCTTTTGGGTTCTTCATCCGCTCCCCTGTGAGTACTAATTCACCCCCACTGGTCTACGCATGCGCAGGTCGAGGGGGAAGTTGACCATTAGCTACCGCAGATTTAAACGAAATTCGCTTGGTCAGTTCCCTCTCTCAGCCAGACAATGACCCATTCAAGCCGGCACCATAGTTTACTGCTAACCATCCCATCTGTGGCAGTCAGCCGAAAGCCAGTGGGGATGGGAGAGTGTTAGTATTTACAGGTCTCTATACTACCTCTCACTAATAACTGACCATCAACCCTTAAGAGTATATATTTTTAATTCTATGTATCATAGTTTCATAGTTTAATATTGGAAGTTATAAGTGAAATTAGAACTAAAAATTACAATTTAAAATCGAAAATCCTAAATCAAGTATCAGAAATTATAAATTAAGAAATTAACAAATAGAAATTAAACAATTAAAAATGTTTCAAGTGAGAATCCGGATTGAGGTGAGTAGAAAAAATATATAGATTGAAGTGAGTAAATAATATGCAGAGAGATGTTTAAGTAAGAAGTTTTCAAAGGGGTCCTAATCTTACAGTTACCCTATCTACATACTGAACGATGACAGTAGAACTGAGGGTAAATTACAGTATTACGGGTAGTAGTCAATTGGGTACATAGTCGTAATTTCCATCACATGGAACAAAACCAACAAAGACATATATAAAGTACACAAAAGAAAAGAACCAATGAATGAATGAATGAATGAGTGAATGAATGAATGCAAAAACACAGAGTACATATATGCAAAATGATCCATATTATTGTCAATTATTGTCAAATTCCCTCTACCATGGGATGGAAACCCCGGACACTGGACGGACATAATAATAACTTTCGGCAGGTTAAATAAGCGGAAACAAAGATAAACCCCTATTTTTCTGCACCAAATCGCATTTGAACAGAAGCCCCCTCAATTCAAACTATACGTGGACAAATTGACAATAATATGGATCATTTTGCATATATGTACTCTGTGTTTTTGCATTCATTCATTCATTCATTCACTCATTCATTCATTCACTCATTCACTCATTCATTCATTGGTTCTTTTCTTTTGTGTACTTTATATATGTCTTTGTTGGTTTTGTTCCATGTGATGGAAATTACGACTATGTACCCAATTGACTACTACCCGTAATACTATAATTTACCCTCAGTTCTACTGTAAGACACCACCGTTCACTATGTAGATAGGGTAACTGTAACATTAGGACCCCTTTGAGAACTTCTTACTTAAACATCTCTCTGCATATTATTTACTCACTTCAATCTATATATTTTTTCTACTCACCTCAATCCGGATTCTCACTTGAAAAATCTTTAATTGTTTAATTTCTATTTACTCTTTTACTATTTTACCTGTTTCAGCCATTATAATTTCTGATACTTGATTTAGGATTTTCGATTTTAAATTGTAATTTTTAGTTCTAATTTCACTTATGAAACTATGAAACTATGATACATAGAATTAAAAATATATACTCTTAGGGGTTGATGGTCAGTTATTAGTGAGAGGTAGTATAGAGACCTGTAAATACTAATACTCTCCCATCCCCACTGGCTTTCGGCTGACTGCCACAGATGGGATGGGTAGCAGTAAACTATGGTGCCGGCTTGAATGGGTCATTGTCTGGCTGAGAGAGGGATGACCAAGCGAATTTCGTTTAAATCTGCGGTAGCTCATGGTCAACTTGCGCCTGGAACTGCGCCTGCGCAGACCACTGGGGGTGAATTGGTACTCACAGGGGAGCGGATGAAGAACCCAAAAGCATATACTTCGTCCGTTCCCATGTCGATTCAATTTGGATTGCCTCGGAACATAACCTTGTTATGTAACAAGCTGTCTGACGATGTCGCGAGACTGGCGCACAGAACAGTGTGGCCACTTTCGCCATATCACAGTATTATTATTATTAAAATCCCGTCGAGGTTAACTTTGCCTTTCATCCTTACGGGGTCGATAAAATAAAGTACCAGTAATGTACTGGGTTATTGCTGGCCTTGTGCCAAAAGTAGAAACAATTATTATTAAAGGACTTGAACATCTGAAACTACTTCGCTTTCCCTTATTATATATATATATATATATATATATATATATATATATATAGTAATAATAAATGTGAAGACTAAATTCCGAAGCTGGTTCGATAAAGAATATATATATATTTAATATATATATAAACCCGTAGAGCAAATATTTATTATAAGTACATTAAGGGTGAGAGTAAGCTCTCACCCTTAATGGGATCTTCAGAAACTATATATATGTATGTATACATATATATATATATACGACAGGCTTTTGTAAAGCTACTGTATGGCACATTTACTCACAAATCAGTGCTAAACTCGAGGATATGAAATAAGTCACTCCTATCAAGTACCATGTAGTGGAAATATAACTTCAAATTACAGGGTTGTGGAGTAAAGACCATAACCACACCACCATGTCTGCCAATTGTAGGTAAAGTAGTATACGATTTAGAATGGACATTCACAAAAGTGTAAACGTATGTTTATCCATATAAGAGAAGAAACAGTAATGAAACAATATTGGATGGAAATAAATAAATTATAGAAAGAAGGAAAACACTGACAAACATAATTATAGTATAGTTAGAGATCTATGAAATAAATTGCAATATTTAATTAACAATCACCTACGACTAATACATTATTTATTTGCTTTATATATGGACAGCGTAATGATGAAGGATAAAGCTAACCTCAGCGG
>OZ024740.1:198880581-198885581 GCA_964016885.1 Eledone cirrhosa
TATGGAGCTCGGTAAGGGAGCCGAATAGATTCGGATTTAGTGCAATTTGATACAATACGTTTGTGGAAGGGGGATGTATGGTTATACGTCTTTGCTTCTGTTCAATAATGTATCCGTTAGAAACAACGTAATCTATACATGATCTATAATATATCATTTGAAGGGCCCAAGAATAACTGCAATCTAATGTCTAGAAGCAGTAAAGGGATATACATGTATATCGGTGCTTAAACTGTTAATGTACCTACGATAAATTTAGGCAATGCCTGTACAAACTCGATAGGATGAGAAAGTATAGACAGAATCGACAAGGAGAGCCAAGCTGCACATCCATTATACGCCTTAACCATTAAACGAAGAAATACCGTTGACTACACGTAGTCAAATCTAGAGAATGTAAACGTAAAACTGGTCAAGCGACAATTATCAAATTTACCTCCATGTGTATCTCACAAGCTTCGCTTCTGTCGTAATACACACTTACCCAGCAATGAATAGTTATATATATATAACTACATAATTTATTGAATACTTATTCTAACAGATGGCACTATAATCATGAGAAAAGACCCTAAACAGTAGACCTTGCAACTTTGGCTGTTATGTTTGATATGTTGAACTAGTTAGTTTTTAGTTGGATGGTATGTGGAGGCATTATCACTGACGTTACTCAGTCAGTACTGCGACTGTTTATATATGAGGGTAAGTAAAACATTATCCACACTTTCGCTATAACATAATTTTAGGTTTGTCACATCACACTGACTTCTGCTCCTGCGTGCTTATAGTTGGTAGTACTGTCGTCGCCTGATCGAGGTTTGTGTAGCATAGAATGGTGGTTGTCGTGGATGGATCTGTTCAGAATGGCATATTTGCGCTTTCCCTAACAGTTCAGCGACAGCAAGTGCTAACTGCGTCGGTCACACCTTTGCCAATTTTTAAAACCCTACATTTAGCAGAATTATAGGCCTAACATTTTACATATAGTCCCACGTGTTGAGAATCCTTATCAGCAGCGCTACAGCTGTTTGGCCAACCGAACTCCCGTTCTGCTAACAGTTGCAAGAGACGTCTGCCAAGATGTAATAGGAACATGTCTGGTACATACGTATTAGTCACACACATTTGCTTAGGATCGAGTAACATGCGCCTTTCGTGGTCAACCAACCACAGGATTGTAAATTCGTTGCCACACTGCGCCTCCTTCATTCGGGCCCATCGAACGTCTTTCGATCCCTCCTATCTCATTGCACGTGCCCTCCCTCTGACTATGCAGCCTTCGTAGGTCGCCATCCCTTTTCTAAGTTACCTCCTTTAGCTCCCTATCTAGCTCTCCTTCTCTAATCTAATTTTCTCTATCGTTACATCTTTACTAAACTTTATCGATTCTACTCTAATCGCCCTTTTCAGAGCGAACGACCATTTATTTATGAAGATTGCTCCCGTCAACGCTCGCTCGGTTAATGAACTAATTCAGTCTCACTAAGGTTTGAGGTTTGTGCAGTTGATTACTTTTGTGGTCAAACATTCTAGTCTCATAGACTTCTCTACACAATATCCTGCCGATAGGATGTAGATGACCTGATGCGCTTTGACCATATCTGCATTGGAACATTCGAAAAATTCAGTCGGTCACTGCCATGCGGTTGGAAACGTTTGAGCATGTTTGTAAGGCTTTTACAACCTCTTTGTTTATTTACTAGCCCCAACTAGTTCCCACGTGCATCTTAGATAACGGTCAAGTAACCTACTAGCCAGGCGGCACCTGCATTACATTGATTTCACCAATCTTTGACTGAGAAGGGGAGTACATCAGTAAGTTCCTCATTTCTGAGGCAAGCTAGGGAATGAGATTTTGCTTCCACCCTAAATCGTTTGCCTCATGAGATTTGTGTTTTGCGTGCACATACGACATACCAGGATCTGGGAAAATGGGCCGCGGTGGCCCGTCCTACCCTGCGTGATTTTGCTAGAGTTGTATGATGTATCACCATACCACAAAGTTGATTTTCCATCACCCTCTAACTCCACTCTTCTGCCATCGTCTTTGTCTTCTTTATTTTGTACTCCTTGATATATTATTTTCCTACAATTTGCGAGGACACTGCGAAGGAAGCGGCTGACAGTGTCCTTTTTATGTGGTTGACAACGGCTTCAATTTTCTTTGAAACCGTGACGTTCATGGCTTGACTGGTTGACTGTCTTGATGGTGAACGCAGAGCTTGACCGGTTGTTAGTTGCCTTGATATTTTCTCTAGCGGACAGTTAAGTAAACACAATTTCAAAAACTCGCCAGCGTCTAAAACAACGTGGCCAGGTACCTCATATGAAAAGAATAGTAATTATAATAATAATGATTTCTACTGCAGGCACAAGGCCAGCAATTTGAGGGAGGAGAATGTCGATTAAATCGATCCCACTGCGTGGCTGGTAATTTATTTTATCGACACAGTAACGATGAAAGTCGCAGCTAATCTCGGTGGGATTTGAACTTAGAACGTAAAGGGCCGTACCTCTATGTCCGACGTTCTACCGATTTTGCCAATCCACTGACCTAGTAATGACAATAATAACCACAACTCCAGCCAAAAATGTAGAATTACTAAATATATATATGATATGGAGTAATTAATATAGTCAATTGATTGCACCTGCATGAGATTTGAGTTAAGTCTAACATTCACCACAGACATACCTGCTCGCTTTTACTACTGGAATACTCCACAATAATAAATATCATTGATCATTTGGGGAAAATGTACATATTCACTTGGGAGATAGTAATGAATATAATAAAGGATTGTAAAACAGGAAATAATCAGTTCATTTTCTGTTAAAGAATGTATGAAATGGCAAGACGATAAATAGGATACATAAACATTTTGATGGTGTCATGGATACATACTGATGCCATATGTAAAGAGAGGGATTTAGCAATGTTGAAACATACTGGAGAAAACAGTTATTTATATATACGTACATTCGCAGGAACACACATAAAACACATGCGAATATTATATATACACATACGCACATGAATATAAGTGTATATAAACTCACAAATGTAGCACAACCAAAGCACCCCAGCATTCAAATACGCCAACATACACAAAAAATAGGGTCGATGCTTATATATACTAGAAGAAAAATCGCCCTCGTGCGGTTTTTTGCTGGAATTTGTAGTGTGCGTATTGGTTTTATACGCAAATATATATACTTATAGATATATGTTAATTGAAAAGTAAATTGACAATATCTTCTTCTTCGCCCACTTATCTGAGAAGGTCGTGGGGGGGGGGGGGGCAGAGTGCCCTCCTCAAACACTCTTTCCAGTCAGAAGCAAACATCTCTAACTGATACAGCTGGATCCCAAAGTGTGACCAGCCAAGCTCATGGATGTTATCCAACTATCTTGCTCAGGGTCTACCTCTGGGTCTCTTGCTGGTTGGTTTTGCCGGAAAAATCTGTCCACCAATACTTTCCTGAGACATTCTAAACACATACCCATAGTATCAGAGCTGTGATCTCTCAATCCGGAGAAGTAGCGGCTCAACCAGGAGTGACTCTCTGATATCTCAGCTATGGCCTTTATCGAGTAACGTTACTCCAAAGACCCTTCTGAGGAATCCCATTTCTGCCGTTTGTATTTGCAATTGTATTCTTTCGGTCATTACCCAAGATTCATGAACATCAATAAGGGTTGACAGAAATACCAAGAAGACAGCGAGTTTGGCTTTTACACCTACCTCCCTTCTTCTGATTACTGAATGCTGAAGCTGGCGCATTACTGCATTAGCTTTTGCAATTCCTGCACTTAATTCACCCTCCTGCATTCCATCACTCATGATACTTGAACCTCTCCAGCTGCTTCATTTGTGCGACTTCTGTCTATCCATCCGTCACAATATGTATGTGTGTGTTTGTGTGAATGTATGTGTGTCTAAAAGGAAGGAAGGGGATACACACATAGGTCTCTAACTTAAAAACGGTGACACATACACACACACAAACATATATATAAATATATATATGACACACACATACATATGTCACAACCATAATATAACACACAGACGTCTCTAATTTAAGAATGCCGACAAACACACGCGCGCGCACATACATACACTGTTCTACTACCACTGAAGGGCTTTGTCCCTGGAAAATATCCCCTCAATTTTGAAACCGTCTGGGTTGTCCAGAATTGATGGGAAAAGACCTGATGGTCTTACCCTGTGATCCTGGTCAAGAGGTAGATGCCTTTTCTGGGACATCACAGTTAGTAACTCTTTTGCTTCTTCCCACATCCTGGATGCAGCAGTAAGGGCGAGAGCCACAGCATCCGCATTTTAACGGAACGAAATCCTAAAATACGGTGATCTGTTGGCTAACTACATTTTCCAGCCTGTGGCGTTCGAGACGTTTGGGGAAGTCGGGCTACTGACTGCAAGATTCTTATCTTCACTGGTGGCTTGCCTCGCAGAAGTAACTGGTGATGCTCGTGAAGGCGCTTGGTTGTTCCAGTACCTCAGCCTGGCCATCACCCAGGTAACGCTGCGAGTGTACTGGCTTGCCTCAAAAATTATTAGAGAGGTTTGCCAGTGCTCCCCGCGATATTGTTTTCTTTTGCTCTGGTAGTAGCACGTTTGTCCACCCCTTTCGCCTGCCTGTTTTTGTATGTGGTGCTAGATGTATGTATTATCTGCTTGTGTGTTGTATGTGGTCCTAGATGTATGTATTACCTGATTGTGAGTTGTAGGTGGTCCGAGATGTGTGTATTATCTGCTTGTGTGGTGTATGTGGTCCTAGATGTGTGTATTACCTGGTTGTAATGTATGTATATGTACATACGCACACACGTACACATACGCACACATATACACATACGCACACACATACATGTCAGCGCGTTGAAAAATATCGTAAACTCTTCATTTCTCCCTTGTATATACCTGTGAATGTATATATATATATATATATATATATATATATATATATATAAT